>CM058232.1:62106692-62432184 GCA_030180135.1 Orychophragmus violaceus | reverse complement strand
AGAGAGAGAGAGAGAGAGAGAGAGAGAGAGAGAGAGAGAGAGAGAGAGAGAGAGAGAGAGAGAGAGAGAGAGAGAGAGAGAGAGAGAGAGAGAGAGAGAGATAGAGAGAGAGAGAGAGAGAGACGAGAGAGAGAGAGAGAGAGAGAGAGAGAGAGAGAGAGAGAGACGAGAGAGAGAGAGAGAGAGAGAGAGAGAGAGAGAGAGAGAGAGAGAGAGAGAGAGAGAGAGAGAGAGAGAGAGAGAGAGAGATAGAGATAAAAAGATCTGAAATCGATTTTTAAGGAATCAATTGTTTGTGATTCATTTTCGAGCTTACCTCGCGAGATACTTTATCTGGATTTACGTGAGTCTTTCTGAGGACGAGATTTACTTTTAGATGATTTCAGAATACCAGACAAATCCTCAACTTCTCTTCCGCCATCGATAATATGAGTTTCGACCTAATTTGAGCCTGCGTTTGGAAGTGTCGTTGAGTTGCCATTTGATTTGAATCAGAAGGGCACCGAACAAACCCGTCACTATCATCCTTACGAAGAATAGAAGAATGGTCTAAGCTAGCTTTCGAGAGAGAATCAATGGTGCTTTGCAATTCAATTAATAGGGATTGTAAAGGGGTGAATCTATAGTGATAGGATTTGGCAGGGAAGGAGGATGTGGAGATTGGAAGAAGAAATTAGGGTTTGTTTGCGGAGGAAGAAGGCGGCGGAGATTTCTTAGGAAGAGAGGAGGAAGACGAGAGTTGAGAAAGAATGTTGGATGAAGGAAAACTTGTTATTACTGTATCGTCGATGATGAGGGAAAAAAAGCTTTGGCCAAAACCAAAAAAAAATGAGGATAAATTTTTTGCCAAAACTAAAATTTGCCAAAGTGTTGGCGCTCATAGTAAAAATTAGAGTCACAATTCATTTTTTTGTTTCCCACTTAGTGAAATTTTGGTTTAGCATTGATAAAATGCTATAATATAGTACCATAATCCAGAAAACTCTCTTTAATAGTACTTAACGAAATTGTCCTATCATAATATGCTATTAATATCGAGCTTTTTTGTAGTGATTTCCGTAAAAGCAGATCGCAAGAGGAGGTTGATCTATGAAATCCACAAGCTCTAAGAGTTACGAGTTGTGAGCTCTACGAGCTGCACGGTTCAGATCAATTCGATATCAAATCAACTGTCCGAAGATCCCGGAGATTAAGCGAGTGTAGCCCGAGATCCACGGTGTCAAGTAGGGCACATGCTGTTCGAGATATGTGGAATAGTTGAGATCGAGGAGGAGATATAAAAAGAATAAGAGGGTTTAGTTTGAGGACCTTCTTTTTAACATACTTTTTACGCACAAACAATTCTACGAACTCATTATAAATTCTCTGAGACCCCTTTGTAATTTTTTTTCATCAATACAAGATAATTATGAAATTTAGATCCGTTTTATACAGTTCTTTGAAACATCATATAATTTTTGAATTTCTAGCCTTTTAACAATTTTCTCAATTCCAAATTATAAATCTGTAAATCCACATTATACTACCAAATTTCCTCTGTTTTTAATGTTATAAAGTCGATAAGGAACAGTTCCAATAATTAGTTAACGGGCCTGGGGCTTTAAGGGTTGTACCTAGGATCCGACCCGAATGGAAGCCAACTTTGACTAAAACCAAAAACAACCTGACTAGACTTTGTGTCAATATGATAGAAGATCGGGTCTGACAGTCCACGGCGCAGCTGTTTCGTCTTCGTTCGATTTAACTTTTGAAAAAGGATCCAAACCACAGAGAGAGTTATGGAAGGAGGAGCTGGTCTCAACAATCCTCGCACTGTCGAAGAAGTATTCAAGGATTTCAAAGGCCGTCGAGCCGCCATTGTCAAAGCTCTCACCACCGGTATTCGCAATTTTATCTGCTTTTTATTTTATTATTTTATATATAATTTCTGGGTTTTATAGCGTTTTCGGATCTGGTTTTCTAGCATGTTCGGATCTTCTCCAATCTAATGGCTTCGCTTTTTTCTTCTTTTGCAGATGTTCAAGAGTTTTACCAGCAATGCGACCCTGGTTAGGGTTTCTCTTTTGTTTGGTTTTTTTTCCTCTGATTTTCTCGGATCTTTTGCTTGGTTTTGCCCGAATTTTGATTAGACCTAGTCACCTAGTCACCAAGTCATGAATCCTGATATTCTCGTATCTTATGTGGTGACTCAGATTGGTTTTAGTTTGTACGATAATATATACAACCTTGGATTTCAGAGAAGGAGAATCTTTGCTTGTATGGGTTACCAAATGAACAGTGGGAAGTTAATTTACCTGCTGAAGAAGTGCCCCCAGAGCTTCCAGAACCAGCTCTGGGCATTAATTTTGCAAGAGATGGACTTTCTGAAAAGGAATGGCTTTCTCTCGTTGCTATTCACAGTGACACTTGGTTGCTCTCTGTCTCGTTTTACTTCGGGTCGAGATTCACTTTCGACAAGGCTGATAGGTATGTCCAATTCATGTTTTGAAGATGTGATTTCCCGTGTATTATATTATATGCTAACTGGTATGATTGACTCGTCTTCTTTAGGAAGCGCTTGTTCGATATGATCAATGGGGTTCCCACTATATTTGAAGTACTGACTGGAAATACCAAAAAACAAACAATGGAAAAGGGATCTTCTGCAAATCGAAATGGCCATGTATCCAAGTCGAATTCGAAAGTGGTAAAAGACTCATGCTTTCCTTTTTTCCTCTTTGGTTTTGGAGTTTCGGGAAACTAAGATTGGCAAAGTAAACATATGTGTTTCATGTTGTCATCAGTTCAATCACTAAATATCGCTTACTTAACCCATTACTAGCGTTTTTTAGGGTGATAATTTAGTTTATGCATGGTCGTAGAAGTCTCTATTGACAATAGTGGATAAAAAAACAGACAACAATCCTTGATCAATCTCTGTTTACCTTCGCCAGAATCACTGTGTTGGGTGGATTGGTTTTGAGTGTCAGCTTAGCTTTTTTTGGAGTAGTGTAAATTGGATTGTTTGTTTCGGAATGCAGAGAACTTTAGATAGCAAAAGCTCAAAGGCCACGCAGGAAAACATGGAGGAAGAAGGATCAGATGAAGAGGATGAGGATGAGGATGAACATGCTGAAACCCTTTGTGGAGCCTGTGGAGACGGTGATGGCACTGGTACTGATGAATTCTGGATCTGCTGTGACGTTTGTGAGGTATGGTTCCACGGGAAATGTGTGAAGATAACTCCAGCTAGAGCTGAACATATCAAACAGTACAAGTGCCCTGCATGCAGCAACAAAAGAGCACGACCTTAAAAGTTCTATTGTAGAGAAGAGCCTGTAATATGAAACTCTTACTACCCTCTATTTTTTTTTTTTGGACAAACAACGCTTTCATTAATCTAAAAGAGTTTCACTTCTATAGTCAGAGGATACAAATGGCTACTAAGAACCGAATAAACCAAAGCATTGGAATACAAGTTGGTTGAACAAACAATAAAACTAATCATGAGAAAGCAAGATAACTGGATGCAAACACGCTCAACCGAAATAACATCCATAGAAATCTAGTTGAAAGAGAAAACTTTGCTTTCTTTACCGTCTTCGAAGAAACCACGAGGAGGAAACAAACCTTTCGAAGTCGATAAGGCCAATCCGTCAACAATACCAATTGATGAAGGATGATGAACATCAACAACTCTATACGAGAAAGAGCCACCTGCGACATAATGCTCCCTAGAACACTCAAACCATGTGAGGTATTAGGGAAGAGAATAAACTCTAAAATGGAAAAGTTTGGACTATAAAAGTCCGAAAGAACCATAATCACTGGAAAACAACAATTCCTAAGGATTTTCATCTCCAACTGCCACTTAGAACAAGAAAATCCAGAAATTACGGTCAAAGGAAAAAATGATCACAATCTGCATACTGCAATAAGGGACCGCACTGAGGTGGTATAGATGCCAATCAAGGGCACAAATTAGGATGTTAAGCAAGCCAAGCCAGTTAATATAGGAGCACACGAACTCAAATATAACATTATCACAACCAATCATTCCTGAATAGCCTACATTCCATATCAAGGAAGCAAGAGAGCGGGTATGAGTGGAAAACCTAGAGAAACGACACTGAGATGGATGCGGGAGAGCTGGAAGAGAGCCAAAGTAATCTGGACCAGAGCCTCACCATGGCTTGTTGGAATGGAAGGCGGGAGAGTGTTGACAGCACACGAGTGTGGCAAGTTTTGTGACACATGAGTGTATAAACAAAACCACACCAACCTTGATACAATCCACAAGAGTCGTAGAACCATATAAGACCTCAAACTCAACAAACATACCAACAAGAGACGCGTAGCCATGCCAAAATTTCGGAGGTGCGGTCGATAGAGGCGGATATGAGAATATGAACGGTGGAGGAGGGGTGATGAGGACATCAGCTTGACCGACACTGAGCTGGACGGGCAAGACGGACCAGACTCGACCAAGAAGCTAGCCGACCTGTTCCCAACCATGCGAAACGTACAAAGGACACGCTCGGGACAGCGACAGATACAGGCTGAATTCAACAATGCCATGGAGCAGCTGATCTCGAGGACAAGCCTAGAAGACATCCCGACCCAGCTAGGCCAGCTCGATCAAGGACAACCTTTCCTGAACCAGTTGGCCCATAGGATGATCCATATTGAAGCTGGCGGCCCATTTGATCAGACCACGCCCTGGCCCATACTCCGGACGAACGGACCGACCATGATCTTCTGCATCGAGTCAGACGATCCCTTGACTTGTCTACCTCTGGGATAAAGATCATACTCTTTTTCCCTTGTGAAGTTTTGTCCCAATTGGTTTTGCTTCACAATGTTTTTAACGAGGAGATCCGAGGCCGTTCACTAGAGAGGCAGGCCGGCCCTTCTTCTATTTCGACCAAGGAGTTTCCTTTTCCGTTCTGAATTTTATTTCTTGTGTTTTTATTTGGTTTCTCTTCCTTATTTTCGATGGCCCATGCTTAGGCCCATTTCTTTTTTTTTTTTTTTTTCCGGTTGTAAGTGTTTTAAAACACTACTTTTGATTCAATGAAACCTAAGTAAGTTTAAGCTAAGAAAAACCCTATAGGTTGTGCTCTCTCTCTCTACCGTGCGGCTGCCCCTCTAGAGATCGAGACTTCTTCGCTTCTTACTTGCTTGCTCGATTGTCCTAAGTGTTCCACAAGATCAGTAGCTTGTAATCACCATCGATCACCCACTGACCAAGCTGAGAGTGCCTTTGGCGAGCAGCTTTGTCCCATCCGTCCATCACCTTCTCGGTTGTCATCCACCACGCCTCTTCATCTCACATCATCTGGTATCAGAGCTCTAAAGATCCTGAACCAATCGGTCCATTCTGAACCTTTACTTGTTTGCTTCTTCATTTGTGTTGTTTGTTTCTCTTAAATCAAAAAAAAAAAAAAGAGTTAAGACGCTAGACTTTTGTTCACCACCGGCCATAACTTGTTCTACGATTGCTCTCTGTTTTAAATTCCTAGAACCTGCGAACTGAACTGTTGAGCTGCATCCATCTAGTTCTAGGAAGAACATAGGAACTCGGCTGCTAGGTCTTTTTTTTCTTCTTCTTTGCGGTTTGACTTGTGGTTTGCTTGTTTGGTTAGTGATCTGATTCTAATTAAAGTCGCCAATCTGTTTCCGTTTAGTATTTGTTGAATACAATTATCGGTTCAGTTTAAGTGTAGTTTCCATTCTTGTCTCGGTTATATAGTTTTCCTTATTCTGCATTTGCGCCTTTAAAAAAAAAAGAATCGTTTGTCTTGTTTTATTTTGTTCTATCTTCTTTTCCTTGTACGTTTGATTTGTTTGTCAAGTGTGCAGGACGAATGGCCCAAGAACAGCCCAACCCACAAGACGGACCAGCTGACCTTGAACAGCTACTGGCCGCGATCCAAGCGATCGGCCAAACGCTTGGGGCTCGGCTTGACCGTTTTGAGCGTCCCGGTGAGCAGCAGCCTCGACCGGATGAACAACAGCCTCGGCTTGGAGCTTATCAGCCTCGGTTCGATCAGCAGCGTCGACCAGGCCTGCACCGCGGACGAGTGGAACGACCCGGACACTTTCAGGACGCCCGACTGGACATACACGGACGACGACACAGACGAGCTCGAGGATGGACACCACGGACCTCGGCCACCCTATCAGCGCGATCCAATTCACCGTGGACGCATACGAGAGCAAGAGGTACAACGTCCATATTCAAATAATATTAAGCTAAAGCCTCCTACATTTGCAGATAAGGTAGACCCGGAGGCTTACCTAGATTGGGAGCAAAGGATGGAGCATATCTACGATCATTACGGATATCCCGAGCACAGGAAGATCTCCCTTGCAGTTGCCCAGTTCACAGGGCACACCCTATCATGGTGGGACCGGGACGTTGCGGAACGAAGGCGCCATCGGTACGAACCGATCACTACGTGGGCAGACATGAAGTTCCAACTAATACGGAGGTATGTTCCAACCCATTTCCACAGAGATTTGCAGAAAAGTTTTCGTAAACTGATGCAGGGAACCAAGACGGTCGAAGAATACTTCGAAGAGTTCGAACAGCTACGGAACCGACTTGAACTGGAGGATTCAGAAGTGACCCTGATGGCCCAGTTCGTGGACGGACTGAACGAGAGGATCGCTCGAAAGGTAGAAATTCAACCTTATCACGATATGCCCGAATTGTTGCATTTGTGTATACAGGTTGAGCATCACAACAAGCGGAAGGCCACGGCCACAACCGGGCCTAGGACCAACACACCTTAGACCGCACCGACTCCACGACCCATTGATATAGGTAAGACAGTTGAGGTTGAGTCTCGGTTCAAGCAGCCGACCATTGAGACGTCTAAGCCCAACCGACCAGACCCAGGTAAGTTCCCTAACACGTCCCGTTCTAGAGATATCACTTTTTTTAAGTGTCAGGGTAAAGGACATATGGCTCGAGACTGCCCGAACCAGAGGATCATGATCCTGAACGAAGCCGGTGAGTACGAGTCTCAGGATGAACAAGAGGATGAAGACATGGAGTAACTTGACACAGGGACGCCCATAGAGTACCCCGACTCTGGAGAGCTATTGGTGATCAAGAGAGCTCTCAGTGCGCTTGTTGATCCCGAGACGGTTCAACGCGAGAACATCTTCCACACTCGCTGTACTATGAACAACAAGGTATGCAGTCTTATTATTGATGGTGGATTTTGTACTAACGTAGCAAGCAGGAACATGGTCGAAAAGCTTGGCCTCCAAGTGACCAAGCATCCGCGACCGTACCGGCTTCGATGGCTGAACGATGACACAGAGATCAGGATCGCAGATCAAGTAATCGTGCCTTTCAGCATTGGGCGATATCACAATCAGGTAGTATGCGACGTGGTACCTATGCAGGTTGGACACCTATTGCTCGGCCGACCATGGCAGTTCGATAAGGAGTCCTTGCACAACGAACGGACCAATCATTACTCGTTCATGCATGACAAGCGAAAGTACCAGCTCGCGCCTCTTACACCGCAGGAAGTGCATGAGATGCAACTGCATCTTGCCAAGGATAAAAAGAACCGTAAGACCAATCTTCTTATTTCTTTGCATTCAGTTTCCAGGGCTATTGTTCAGAACACGCATGTACTACTGATGATCTTTAGGGAGACTTTACACTCGTGTTCAGACGAAGTAGAGTTTCCCCGAGAAGTTGTTTCTTTGTTGGAAAGGTTAAGGGATGTGTTTACGGACGAGATTCCAGCCGGCCTACCTCCTATCAGAGGCATTGAGCATCAGATCGATCTCGTGCCTGGAGCGGCCCTACCTAACCGACCAGTGTACCAGATGAATCCAACTGAATCCAAGGAGTTCGAGAAACAGGTCCAGGATCTCATGTCCAAAGGCTATATCCGAGAGAGCCTCAGTCCGTATGCCGTTCCGGTCTTGTTAGTTCCCAAGAAAGAAGGGACTTGGAGGATGTGCGTCGACTGCCGGGCCATCAAAAACATCACCATCAAGTACCGACATCCCATACCATGGCTGGACGACATGTTGGACGAGCTACACGGAGCATCCGTGTTCTCTAAGATCGACCTACGCAGTGGGTGCCATCAGGTTCGAATGAAGGAAGGCACGTGTGGAAGACGACTTTCAAGACTAAGCAAGGCCTTTACGAGTGGCTGGTCATGCCATTCGGCCTTACCAATGCGCCCGATACGTTCATGCGCCTCATGAACCAAGTCTTAAGGGCCTACATCAGTAAGTTCGTAGTTGTTTATTTCGATGATATATTAATCTATAGTCAATGTTTTGCTGACCATTTGGTGCACCTTGAGAAAGTAATAGATACTCTTTGACAGGAGGGTCTTTATGCGAACATGAAGAAGTGCACCTTCTGCTCTGATAAGTTTGTCTTTCTAGGTTTTGTCGTAAGTTCGCAGGGATTACAAGTTGATTAATAGAAAGTCAAAGCCATTGAGGATTGGCAAACCCCGACCACGATCGGCCATGTCAGGAGTTTCCATGGCCTGGCGAGCTTCTACAGGCGATTTGTGAAGGACTTTAGCACTGTGGCAGCCCCACTTACACCGTGATTCAGAAGGACGTCCCGTTCAAATGGGGCCAGTCGCAGGAGACCGCGTTCCAAAAGCTCAAGGATTTGCTAACCCATGTTCCTATTTTGGTTTTGCCTAATTTTGATAAGACGTTTGAGATTGAGTTTTATGCTTCAGGTTTAGGAATTGGAGCTGTTCTGACACAAGGAGGACGGCCGGTCGCCTATTTCAGCGAGAAGTTGAGTGGAGCCACGCTCAACTATCCTACCTATGACAAGGAGCTGTATGCGTTGGTTAGATCCTTGGAGACTTGGCAGCATTACTTTCTGGCCAAGGAGTTTGTTATTCACACCGACCACGAGACGCTCAAGCATCTGAGAGGACAGACGAATCTGAAGAGGAGGCACGCCAAGTGGCTTGAGTTCGTGGAGACCTTTCCATACATCATCAAGTACAATAAGGGAAAGGAGAACGTAGTAGCTGATGCACTGTCGAGGAGATACACATTGATCAGCACCATGGAGGCCAAAGTCTTGGGGTTTGAACTTATTAAAGAATATTATGATACTGACCCTGATTTTGGTGAAAATTTTCAGGAATGTAGCAATGGACCGAAGGGAGTTTTCTACCTGCATAGCGGATTCCTGTTCAAAGGGAAGCGGATGTGAATTCCTCAAGGATCGATGAGGGAGCTCCTGATCCGAGAATCCCATGGAGGAGGACTGGTGGGACACTTTGGCGTGGACAAGACACTGACTGTCCTAGTCGAGCACTTCTATTGGCCACATCAGAAACGAGACACGGAGCGTTTCTGCTCCAAGTGCATCACGTGCCTTAAGTCCAAATCCAGGTCACATCCTCACGGTCTATACTTACCTTTGCCTATACCTAACCGACCATAGGTCGATATTTCTATGGATTTTGTGCTTGGTTTGCCTAAGATCAAGAACAAGGATGCAATCTTTGTCGTGGTCGACCGGTTTTCAAAGATGGCTCATTTCATACCGTGTTCTAAGACGAATGATGCGACCCAGACAGCCGTCCTCTTCTTCAAAGAAGTGGTCAGATTTCACGGACTGCCCCGTACTATCGTCTCAGACTGTGATCCGACCTTCCTAGGTCACTTTTGGAGGACGTTGTGGAGGAAGCTTGGGAACAAGCTGCTGTTTTCGACCACTTGTCACCCATAGACAGATGGACAGACCAAGGTCGTGAACCGGACTCTCTTAGCCCTCTTAAGGGCCACAGTTGGTAAAAATTTGTCAAACTGGTTGGATTGCATTCCTTTTGTTGAATTTGCTTATAATGGTGCCAAACACTCTGCTACTAAGATGTCTCCTTTTGAGGTTGTTTATGGATTTAAGCCAGATACGCCACTTGATCTGAAGTCACTGTCGACAATGGAGTTCATCAATGATGGAGAGCGCAAGGCCGAGGCCGTCGCCAAGCTGCACCAAGCGGTCAAGGAGAACATCGAGAAGAGGACGGAGCAGTACAAGAAACAAGCCGACAAACACAGGAAAGAGATCGACATTAGGCCAGGCGATTGGGTTTGGGTTCACATGCGACCTGAACGGTTCCGAAAGAAGAGGAAATCCAAGCTTTCCCCACGTGGAGATGGACCATTTGTTGGAATTGTGTCCAGTAATCTCGGTACTGTCTCTAGAAAGTAAGAGTATGTCAATGATCAGACATAAGTCATATAATGCTGGGGGTCATGATGGCTTGCTAGAGTCCGCTCATGATCTATAAGTCTTGGACTTATTGCCTTTATTATATGATCCCATATGGGTCACACGCCTAAGCTAACGGGAAAATACGAAGGAACGGCTTAGCAGAAGTACGGTAAAAGTGCTAGGCATTTACTGTATCAAGAGAGTCTAAAGGGCCTGATTAAATCCATGGGATTTAATCAGAACTGAGAATTGGGCCCAAAAGCCCATGAGAACTAGGAGAGATTTTAATGAATAAAATCAGACCTAGGTCTCTAATTTTCCTCAGCCTTTTGCGCCTCCCAGCCTCTCTTCTGCGCCTCCTCTCCTTGCTGGTCTAGCAGCCAAATTCCCGGTGTGCGTGTGTGAGCCTTTGGAGGATCCATCCCTTGGTGGTTCTGCTGATCTCTGACCTGTTCTATCTCCTTCCGCTGCATAAACAGGTAAAAGGTGAGATCTATATTGTTTCTATTCAAGAGAACCTAGATCTGGCATGTTTAGGATCAATTAATCTGATGAGTTGAATCAGGATTAACACCAAAAGATCCTACAGTGGTATCAGAGCCATTGGTTCTTAGGATTTCTTGTTTTAGATTCATGTTTAGGTTGATTAATTTTGTTTAGAAGTGTTTTGAATCAATTACAGATAAGATAATTCACTTAAGAAACAAAATTGAATCCTAAACACACTAAAGAAATCGCAAACCGAGCTATATGACTCGTGTTAAGCGATCGGCCGAGATGATGAACCAATGACCAAGCCGTTCGTTTGGAGCGTGCGTTGGCCGGTTGCATCACTCGACCGTGAGGGGCAGGCGCAGACCGATCGCATGGCTCGGCCGAGATCGATCGGTTTGATCCAATCGGCCCGACCGCATGGATCGTAGCCACACGCGTTCTGCCGAGAGCCGAGCATCATCTCGATCGCGTCTCGGCTAGAATCGTCCCGCCTGACCCGAGCAAGCATCGTCCCGTCCCGAGCTCGACCGATCATCGACTGTCCAGCTTGCATCCCGATCGCGTGAGGCTCGGCCGTCCGTGGATCGTGGATGGAATGCGGCTGGTCGGACATGATCCAAAAGCTAGGTCACGACCAACTCGGTTCGGTTCGTGACAAATTCGGTTCGGTTCAAGGCTCGATTTAGAATTTTAATTAAAATTGATACGTCTCGGTTTAATAAACAGATTTTAATAATTTTATTAAATCTGGTTAAGCCGGGACAAGAAATCCAATGTCGAAAGAAATATTGGATTTAGTGCCTAAACCAGGAATTTCTAATTTGATTTGGTTGGACCAAATAAATTGAGAGATTCCGGTTTAGTAAATAACCGGTTGACAATTGTGGTCATCGTAGTAATTAAAACTTGGTTAGACCAGTTTTAATGAACCAGACCGGTTATGTCAATTAATTGGACAATTGGGTCATGTCTTGGACATGGACCAATTCTTGGGCCTCGGGCCAAGAAGTTAAAACAATTGGGCCAGTTAATTGAGTCTTTCTTCAGATCAATTTAAAATCTATTTTATAAAATTATAAAGTCGGTTTTAAATTAAAGTTTCCGAAATTTTATAATTAGAAAGTTTCTTAAAAGAGAATTTTCTGAATTTGCGGGTTTTGGATTTTAAAGAAGTTTCTAAAGTTAGAAAGTTTCCGGTTTTAGAAAGTTTCCAATTTTAGAAAGTTTCTAAAAATAGTAGGTTTCCATAAATAGAAAGTTTCCCGAAATAGTAATCTTCTGTTTTGGGAATAAAACTTTAAAATAAACCTACAGACCTCAAACAATATCAAGCGTTGGATGTCTTGTCCATTCTATGTCAGCTGTTGAAGCCCATTCAATTGTATTCATGGCCTTACAGTGTGAGGGTGTCTACTTTTGCGTGGGTAAGACGGTTTGTGATTCATAAATGTCATTGGGAGTCCCAGACATTAATGATTACATGACTTTATAGTCTGGTTTTCTTGACTGGGCCATCGGGAGTCCCGGGCCTTGAGACATCAGAGTGAATTGGACCTCGGGCCCAGATTCACAACCAAGAGTTATATCACGGATATAATTAGCCGATATAGGGCTTACCGATATAAGCTAAAGTTTAGTGACGGCCAGTGGCCCACTATAATCTTAGTTATATGTGGATCTTGGAATCATTATATTCTATTGAGGGTAACTTATGTTATTGAATATAATGCGTGATTAATCATATTAAATTTAATACCAGATTAATCATATTGAACATATTAACTGATAACCTTTTATCTTATATATATTTCAGTTATGACTAGCACAAACAATCAAAACACTTTCTCGATCCGGTCTGTTCTTGAGAAGGACAAACTGAACGGATCAAATTTCTTGACTTGGTCGCGGAACCTGAGGCTAGTCCTCAGACAGGAGAGAAAGGACTATGTTCTTGAGAGAGCTCTCCCCGTAAGGATCGGGTCCAATGCCTCCCATGCAGTATATAATGCTTGGAATAAGCATTATAATGATGCGGTAGATGTGCGTGGTCTGATATTGGCTACCATGGACTCAGACTTGCAGAAGCAATATGAGAACATGGAGTCGCCAATAGAGATGATCAGCAGCCTGAAATTGAAATTTCAGGAGCAGATAAGAGTGGAGAGATACCAGTTGGTTAAGTCTCTCACTAGCTGCAGGCTACCAAATGATCATCCAGTAAGTCCTCATGTCAGTAAAATGATAGGTTATATGAATAACCTGAGGAAACTGGATTATCCAGTTAGCCATGAATTGGCAACTGAGATCATTCTGCAGTCACTGCCGTCAAGCTATGATAAGTTCGTAAGAAACTATATCAAGAAAGGCTTAACGAAGACGTTGACTGAACTGCATGATATGCTCTAAACGGTTGAGCCAAACGTGAAGGGTAGGTTTATTAAACCTAGTATTGACAAGGGTGAAGACAAAGTTGTCCGGATTTTGAATCATGGCAAGCGTGTGTCTTCCGAGCCCAAGTCAGATACCTCTTACGTTGGTAAGTGCTGCTACTGTAAAGAGACAGGGCATTGGAAGAGAGATAGCATAAAATTCATGGAAGACGATGAGGAGTTGAAGTTAATGTATGAGACTACTTCCTCAGGTATTCATGTTATTACTTCAAGTTCTACCTTGCAGGTATTGGATACTGGTTGTGGCACTGATATTTGTTATAATATGCAGAGCCTAAGCAACAGTAGAACGTTGAAGGAAGGGCAAGTGGAACTGCATGTCTGGAAGGAGCTATGGATGCTGCCTCAGTCATAGTGTTTTTCACTTGTAGATGCCTTCGAGGCTTGGTTTTGTATTAAGTAATTGCTACAATGTATCTGCTTTAAGCAGAGTTGTCTTTCATTTTCTTGTAAGAATTTGAATGTTTTTCATTTTGATAAAAGACAAGTTTTGTTCTTTTGATCTTAATGAAATATTAATTGTAGCACCCTATTCATGGAATGGGTTTTATATCTTAAACCAAAGAGTGCCTAAATGTAACATAAATACCGAATTGGTTTAAATCTGATGTATTAAACCTGATTTTTCTTGGCATAAATGTTTTGGTCAAATAGAGTAAGTCGGATTCAGAAACCCCATAGTTATGGACTTTTGGGCTCATTTGAATGGATATCTTATGAGACTTGAATTCTGCTTACTGGACCAAAAGTAAAGGGCCCATCTTAGCCGAGCTAGAGAAAGGCCCAAAGGCTTATTGGACCTGGAACATACTCATGTATGTGGCCCAATGAGCAGTAATGCCAGAGAAAATCTCACGTACTTCATTGTCTCTACTGATTACTTCAGTGAGTGTGACTGTGTTCATTTGATGAGACACAAGTCGGAATTCTTTGACATGGTCGAAAGAGTTCCAGAATGAAGTATAAGATCTGAATGACAAAAGTATTAAGACTCTGGATTAAAATCAAGAGTGAGAATACTTAAGTCATTGATTATGTGATCATCTGAATGAGTGTGAAATCGTTTCACAGCTCATTTCTCCTGAAAACCTGAAGGTGTTTCTGTGAGAAAGAATCAAATCTTATAAGAAATGATTAAAGATGAATCACACGAATCTTCCATGATATTTTAAGAATAATGCTCTAGAAATATCTAAGTTTACGCTAAAATAGTTCCACAAATATCAGTTGAAAGACACCACGTTAATGTGGATTGGAATCGATCCAAATTTGTCTTTACTGAGTATTTGTAGTTGTGCTACTTCGCTGGTTGTCCTAGAGAAACTAAGGCTTGTTACTTTTACGTCCAATCTGTTTTCTAAGAAGGGAAGTTATTTTCCAAGAAGAACAGTGGGAGTAAAAGCATAACTCGAAGTTTTCTCAAGGAAACCAAGGCTCGGTACTTTTACGACCATTCTGTTTTCTAAGAAGGAAATTACTTGCCAAGAAGAACAGTGGGAGTAAAAAGTATTTTTTTTCGACCATTCTGTTTTCTAAGAAGGGAAGTTACTTTCCAAGAAGAACAGTGGGAGTAAAAGTACAACTCGAAGAAATTCGAGAAATACAGGAGGCTGCTTAACCTATTGAGGGAGAGCAGCGGAAGGATTTACGGATTTCTGTAGAATCTACACCTGTGGAGCCTGAACTTCGCAGATATGAAAGAATCAGTCACTAATCCGAGAGTGAATTCTCGTCATTAGTTTAGCCTGATGATCATTGAATGTTCGCATGATCTGATGATCATTGAAAGCGACAAATCTGCGAAATCCTAGGAAGCGAAAGTGAGCCCAGACTCCGAAGAATTACATTTTGTGTAAGTTGGCTTCATCGATCCATTCATGGATGGAAGCAAACATATCGGAGTTGGAATCTTCGTTCTGTTGAAGTAGTCAAAGTTTTGACTTGAACAGGAACGAAGCGGAACTGTGTGTTTACTAATAGATTAGTGGGAGCAATATTGCATTTCTCAAAGTGTATGTCGATGACATACTGATTCTCGGATATAACGTCCCAATGCTGTAGTCGGTAAAGGACTAGCTTGGGAGTTGGTTTAATGATTGACATGGGTAAAGCCACGTAGTTTTTGGATTTCGGATCTAAAGATAGAGATCCAAAAGAGCTGGTAGGACAAAGTCAGGATTCTTAAATTGACAAAGTCCTACACGTTTTCAGCAATCCAAGAAGGGTTTTATGCAAATGTCACATGGCATTAAGTTAAGCAAGATACATTATCCTACGATAACTGCTGAGCTTAAATGCATGGATAGGATTCCATATGCTTCGGCAATTGGATCTATCATGTATGCCATGACACGTACTTGTTTTGATATTGCTTTAATGTTAAGCAAGACAAGTAAAGACCAGTCAAATCCAGCAAAGAATCACTGGATTGCCGTAAAGAATATTCTAAAGTATTTGAAGAATACTAAGGATAAGTTCTTTAGGTAAAGAAGAAAGTGAGGTGCTACAAGTCGATAGAGTCTGAAAGGCAAGTTTCCAACAGACAAAGATGATTTCCGGTCACAGTCCGGTTATGTCTTGTGTTTGTTTGGCGATGCACGGCACTGTTGCTGACTCCATGACTTAAACTGAATATTTCGCAGCTTGGGAAGCAGCGAAAGAGGTTGTTTGGAAAGAAGAGTTCATCACTGAACTTGATGTGAATCCCAGCATAGATGAGACTAGCTGCACATCAGAGGTCCAAACAACTTGAGGATAGGTATAACCTATTCCATAAGATAAATGACAGAGATGTTAAGTAGATCAGCAAGTTTCATCGAATGAGAACGTTGCTAATCTATTAACGAAGCCACTCCTTAGGCCTAAGCACGAGTCTCGGACTGTAGCTGTAGGATAAGTGAAATTAAGATGTAGTCTTGATTTCAGTGGGAGTTATTAAAGGGCTTTATTTAGTTATTTGATATGTTCTTGTAAAACATTTATGATGTTTAATGAAATTATTATTTCAAGATTACTTTAACTGTGATGAAATAATCGTTCCAAAATGATATGAACCATGTTATAGGTCATCGAAGTAAATGACTTGATCTTGAGTCATCAAAGTCATTTAGCTTGATCATAAGACCCTATATTTGATAGATGGTTTATATCATCCTGTCCCTAGTCGAAGGTTGTTGAAATTGGAACACCAACAACCGTGTGAGACTGGATTGGTACGTGACTTATGACAAAGTCTTAGTGTGTCATAGATGCGCGGCATCAAAGTCAGTACATAGGTGTATGTTGGGGAACATACGACCGGACAAGACCCGATTATAAGAACTCTTCAGGATATTTATATCTGTGTCATAAGAGATTCTTACTACGACTATAGAGTATAGTCCTTAGACCTGAGTTCGCATGCATGTGACTGCACATGGACTGATGCACTTTGATCATTGTCTAACGCTATCGTTCTGCAATAGTTATAAGGACCTTGTTTGGGTACATTATGAAATGAGTAGTTTACAGTGATGGAACAAGACGGAATTTGTCCCTCCAATATAAATGGAGTGAATATCTCTAGGCCAATCGGAGATTTGAATACTGGAAAATGCATGGCCATGCTCAAACGGACTGTCCCGAGTCGTTTGGATTGTCAGTATCAAATCAGAGTCCGATGAACAAGATTAGGCTTTATATGGATGACACTAATCTTGCCTTATGACTAATCGAGATATTGAGACAAAAGGATTATGAATACAGAGATTCCAGTACAAGTGGGAGATTGTTGGAATTGTGTCCAGTAATCTCGGTACTGTCTCTAGAAAGTAAGAGTATGTCAATGATCAGACATAAGTCATATAATGCTGGGGGTCATGATGGCTTGCTAGAGTCCGCTCATGATCTATAAGTCTTGGACTTATTGCCTTTATTATATGATCCCATATGGGTCACACGCCTAAGCTAACGGGAAAATACGAAGGAACGGCTTAGCAGAAGTACGGTAAAAGTGCTAGGCATTTACTGTATCAAGAGAGTCTAAAGGGCCTGATTAAATCCATGGGATTTAATCAGAACTGAGAATTGGGCCCAAAAGCCCATGAGAACTAGGAGAGATTTTAATGAATAAAATCAGACCTAGGTCTCTAATTTTCCTCAGCCTTTTGCGCCTCCCAGCCTCTCTTCTGCGCCTCCTCTCCTTGCTGGTCTAGCAGCCAAATTCCCGGTGTGCGTGTGTGAGCCTTTGGAGGATCCATCCCTTGGTGGTTCTGCTGATCTCTGACCTGTTCTATCTCCTTCCGCTGCATAAACAGGTAAAAGGTGAGATCTATATTGTTTCTATTCAAGAGAACCTAGATCTGGCATGTTTAGGATCAATTAATCTGATGAGTTGAATCAGGATTAACACCAAAAGATCCTACACCATTCCGGGTCCTTAAGAAGATCAATGACAACGCCTACCAATTGGAACTCCGAGGTGAGATGAGCATATCGTCGAGTTTTAATGTTTTTGATTTGTCTCCTTATTGTGCAGGTGATACCGTTATGAGGCTAGAATCTTTTCAAGAGGGTGGGAATGATGAGGACATCAGCTTGACCGACACTAAGCTGGACGAGCAAGACGGACCAGGCTAGACCAAGAAGCTAGCCGACCTGCTCCCAACCATGCGAGACGTACCAAGGACACGTTTGGGACAGCAACAAATACAGGCTGAATTCAACAATGACATGGAGCAGCTGATCTCTAGGATAAGCCTAGAAGACATCACGACCCAGCTAGGCCAGCTCGATCAAGGACAACCTGTCCTGAACCAGTTGGCCCATAGGATGATCCATACTGAAGCTGGCGGCCCATTTGATCAGACCATGCCCTGGCCCATACTCCAGACGAACGGACCGGCCATGATCTTCTGCATTGAGTCAGACGATCCCTTGACCGGTCTACCTCTGGGATAAAGATCATACTCTTTTTCCCTTGTGAAGTTTTGTCCCAAATGGGTTTCCTTCACAAGGTTTTTAACGAGGTGATCTGAGGCCCGTTCACTAGAGAGGCTGGCCGGCCCTTCTTCTATTTCGACCAAGGAGTTTCCTTTTCTGTTCTGAATTTTATTTCTTTTGTTTTTCTTTGGTTTCTCTTCATTATTTTCGATGGCCCATGCTTAGGCCCAGTTCTTTTCTTTTTTTCGGTTGTAAGTTTTTTAAAACACTACGTTTGATTCTATGAAACCTAAGTAAGTTTAAGCTAAGAAAAACCTTATAGGTTGTGCTCTCTCTCTCTACCGTGCGGCTGCCCCTCTAGAGATCGAGACTTCTTCGCTTCTTACTTGCTTGCTCGATTGTCCTAAGTGTTCCACAAGATCAGTAGCTTGTAATCACCATCGATCACCCACTGACCAAGCTGAGAGTGCCTTCGGCCAGCAGCTTTGTCCCATCCGTCCATCACCTTCTCGGTTTTTATCCACCACGCCTTTTCATCTCACATCAAGGAGCAAAACCGAGCGACGGAATATGAGCAGAGGAGAAGACGGTAGTCGGCGTAGACAGAGGATGGATGTACGGCAGACGGGATGGAGGAGATGTTACTGAACCAAAAGTGGGTGAAATCGCCGCAACAGTAAAGATAAATCCACAGAGATAAGACCTACAGGCTTCTGAGACTTGCGAAGATGGCGGAAGGAAAGGGGCAGGCTCGTGCAGGGGACACAAGCAGTAGGGACAGAGAAGTGAAACAACAATGGACGGAGGAAGGAAGCAGGGAGGAATGGCGGCGAGGTTCAAAACAGAGACGAGCCGTTAGCGGGAGGGAACCACCGGTGGAGAATCCGGAGGGACATGAGGGACCGGAGGTTCATCCCACAGAGACGTAAGGAAGCGTAGATCCGGGGGCTTTGACGGCGGAAGAGGAACAGAGAGGACTTCAACACCTATTTCCAGCGACGCCATGGATGGAGGAGCAAGGACTTGTTTGGTGACAGAGAGAGGCGTCTTCAGAAAAACTAGATCTGAAGATAAACGGCGAGCATCTTGATAGTCTTCGGCGGTGGCGCTCTAGTTCGCCCCTGCCGAAGACTAGCCTCTATCTTTATTTGCTAGTCTTAGCTTTTTATTCCCCATATCAACTTAGGACTATTTCTCTTTTGAAGTGTTGTATAATTGGTTTGTCTCCAGAATCTGTACTCGCGTAGAAACATATTTCCAAGTCCATAAATTTCAATGCTCGTATGACATGACAACAAAATATGACAATTTATGAAAAACTTGTTTTCTGATCTTCAAGTTTAAAATATATGTAGAAACAATTAAATTAATATAACTAGATCTTCAACGTGCGGATTATACAATAATGTTGTAGAAAAGGCAGGGAAAAATAACTGTAAGAGATATAGGTAGGCCTGGGTAAAAACCCGGAACCGAAATACAGAACCAAACCCGAAGCGAAAAAGAGGATCCGAATCCGAATCCGAATCGACAAAATACCCGAACGGATCCTAAACCTCTATACCCGAAGAACCGGAACCGAACCCGATCCGAACCGAGAACCGAATGGGTACCCAAAATATCCGAAATACGATTATATATCCAAAATATTATTTATATTTAGACTTAATATAACATAATTATCTAAAAATATAATTACAAACTCAAATATATTGGTTAGTTTAAAAATAAATAGTTAAAATATCCAAAATAAACGAAATATACAAAATTTCTTGCAATATTTGTATAAATTTAATAATTTTTTGTTCAAATTAACCAATTTCATTTTTGTTTTATGATTTTTCGGGTACCCGAACCCGAACCGAAATTATAAAATACCCGAATGGATCTTATATGCATGAATCCGAAAACCCGAAAGACCCGAACCGAAAGGCATGGGTGTTCGGGTATCCGTTCGGGTTCGGTTCGGGTTTTCGGGAGTTCGGGTTTTCGGATCTAGGCATATAAGACCCATTCGAGTAATTTATAATTTCGGTTCGGGTTCGGTTCGGTTCCATTCGGGTTCGGTTCGAGCACAAGAAAATCATAAAAAAATAAAAATTGGTTAATTTGAACAAAAATTTGTTAAATTTAGACAAATATAGCAAGATATTTCGTATATTTCGTTTATTTTGGTATTTTTAGCTATTTTGGTCTAAAACTAACCTATATATTTGGGTTTGTAATTATAATTTTGTATAATTCTATTATATAAAATCTAAATATAACTAATATATTGGATATATAATTGTAGTTCGGGTATTTCGGGTACCCATTCGGTTTTCGGTTCGGATCGGGTTCGGTTCCGGTTCATTCTTTCACAGAAACTTAAATCAAGCTCATTGGTTCTTATCAAACTTGTGTTGCTTGAGTATTGTTGTGTGTTTTTGGTGTTCTTAGGAGATGGCGAGCGATTGAGTAGTGTGGATCAGTCTAAAAGGCGGTTCATACTAATGTTGAAGGAGCTGTGTGGTTGAGGAGCTGAAGATGTCTCCAACAAAACAAGTGAGCTGCTATGTGGTTGTGGATCAGCTGAAATCTTCATGTGTTGGAACCATTCGTACAGGCTGGAAGTCAGCTGGTGGATAGGTTCAAATATTTGTTATTTCCCAAGAAGGGAATGTGAGCATTCATACGGGCTGGTAGTCAGCTGGTGGATGTACTCAGTGATGAAGGATCTCCTAAAGAGAAATGGCGGTTCAGAAACTGTCCATTCAAGAAGGGGAGGCCTTGTTTGTTCTTTACAAAGGCTGATGAGCCACCCACGTTTTTAAAGCTTCTAATGGCGCCAAGATGAGCTACTGAGCTTAAAGATGCGCCAAGATCAAGTGTGTTTGAGGATTTGATGTGCAGAGACAGATTGCACAATGTTGAAGTCATGGTTTAAAGTCATGGACAAGTTAAGAGTGCAGGGGAGTTCAAGCAATCAATCCAAACCGCAACTCATTTAATCAGGCTACTCTCTAAACTCTTACCCTTTTTAATTTGTTAACCTTTCATTACTGCCATTACTATCTTGCTTGAATATCAAACCGGTTGAATATTTAAGTTAAACTTGTTGAATATGTGGTTTGAATTCTGAAACAGTTGAATTCTCTATTGTCATTTAAATTCTTTCTTAATCCTCATAGCATATACTTTAAATTTTCTTTAGATCTTTTGGTGAAGGTTTAAAGAGGAGGAGTAAATTTTCTTTATCAGCAGTAGCCATCTCCATACCAGCTTCTCCTTGAGCTTTCTGAAGTGTTGCTTCACTGCTTAGTACATATTTCCATAGCCCACACCCTTTTAGAGCTGACTTCACAATCCTTTCCCAAACTATATAGTTGGCGCCAATAAGAGTCACAGAAATGACTTCACTTGAGTTCTACATTGCTAAGTCTGATTTATAGCAAGGAAGGGAGTTTCAAGATGAGATATTTGTAACAAAAGGTTTCTCAAACCTAAGAGAACCCACGCAGGAGTAAAGAACCAAAGAAGAATGCCTTAAGAACTGAAACTCTCAAGAACAAAAATGTTTTATCAAGAAATCTCAAGAACATATTTCAAAAACAGTGAAATGATATTTTAGAATCGAGATTGCGGAAGTAGAGTAGGTATATGAGCTTAATGCTCTGATACCATGTTAGAATAATGAGATTAGGAAGAGAGAATCAAGAGAGAGAGGCTCAGACCCGATTAGGGTTCTTGAACCCAAGAGAGAGAGAGATGAGAGATGAAGAGAGATGGCGGCTCTTAGGAAGAATAAATCCCAATATGATTCAACTATAATGTGTACAAGAGTTTAAATAAGCTTTACAACTAGGGTATCTACTGAATAAACAAAGATTAAATGGTATAAGACAATTTGAACTCGGTTGGGAGGAGAGAGAGACTAACGGTCACATAGATAGTGACTTCTCCTTGCTTTGTTGAACGCTGATAGTGACATCTCTGTGATCTGATCATGCTTAAGATTAATGGTCTTTGCTTCCTGATAGTCTTGATACTTCCTTAAGCGGATTGACACTTCTTGTTCTTGAGATCATAAGCTCCGGAACAAGTACCACTTCATTATCTTAGAATGCACAATATTTGTACAATGTGATCTTGTGCATTCCTTGATCTCCATTTCAATAGTTTCAAACTGAGCAAACTCAGTCCCTGAACTTTTGAAATGTTTATGAGTTAAACTGAGCAAGAAACTCAGTCCCTAAACCTTAAACATATTCTCTAACATTTTTATTTTCTGTGTTTCAGGTTCATTCTCCCATTCTCTCATTCTTCTATAATCTGATTTTGGTTTACATGCTCTTAATCTTAGTTTTTGTACTCCAAAATCACATACTCTCATTTTCTGACGCACA
The DNA here is from genome assembly GCA_030180135.1 of Orychophragmus violaceus. Classification (NCBI taxonomy): domain Eukaryota; kingdom Viridiplantae; phylum Streptophyta; class Magnoliopsida; order Brassicales; family Brassicaceae; genus Orychophragmus; species Orychophragmus violaceus. The sequence continues at coordinate 62,409,715 of CM058232.1, read as the reverse complement.
CTCTTAATCTGAGTTGTGTGACATCCATACTTGCATTCTTCATTATACTTCTGGTTACTTATATATTACTCTAAAGTTCACTCCTAAATAACTCTCTTATTCTTGCATAGGAACTTAATTCAAGCTCATTAGTCCTGATCAATCTTGTGTTTCTTGAGTATTGTTTTGTGTTTAGGTGTTCTTAAGAGGAATGGCGAGTATTTGGGCAGTGTGGATCAGTCTAAAGGAGGTTCATACAGAAGTTAAAGGAGCTGTGTGGTTGAGGAGCTGAAGAAGTCTCCAACAAAACAACCTAAATCCTAATATGTTGGAGCATTCATCAAGTTGGAAGTCAGCTGGTGGATGTGCTTGTTGAAGGATCTTCCCAAGGAGTAATGGCGGTTCATAAGCTGTCCATTCAAGAAGAGGAGGTCTTGTTAGTTCCTAATAGAGGCTGATGAGCCAAACATGTTTTGAAAGCCACTAATGGCGCCAAGATGAGCTACTGAGCTTGAAGAGGTGCCAAGAGAAAGTGTGCTTGTGTATTGGATGTGCAAAGACAGTTGCACAATGTTGAAGTCTTGGCTTCAAGCCATGGACAAGTAAAGAGTGCGGGGGAGTTAAAGTTCAAATCCTAACCGCAACTCAAAGGACTATGATCAGCCTACTTCTAGAACCCTCTCATTTCATTACCATTTACCATTGCCTAAAGACTTGGTAGTGTTTTATAGAGTTTGAAGTGTTGAAAACATTTTTAAACAATTCTCAAAACGTTTTCAATCTATTCTCAAAAGGTTTTGAAACCTATTGAAGTTCAAACTCCTGTGATTCTCTTGATTATGATTATGTTTCATCCTAGAGACAAAAACGTTTTAAAACTCATTCTCAAAACGTTTTCAAACTTGAATCTTTCATTTGTATCTTGTTGTGATCATGTGTCTCAAAGATAAAACGTTTTACAATCTATTCTCTAAAACGTTTCAAACTTAAAGGTTTCATTCATAGCTAATGTTCCTAAATGCCATTGCATATACTTTAACAAGTTTGCTTTAAACCTTTGTGTTGAAGGTTTATAAGGAGAGGTGAAAGGCATGGACATTCTTAAGGAGCATTAGGAATTGAAGGAGCCATAAGGAGCTTCCATAAGCCTTGAAGTCTATCCAAAAGGAAGATGAGACCGACTTGAAGTTCTTCCAAGATGAGAAGGATGATGGAAGTTGGGGTTAACGGCCGGAGCCCTATGGATTACAAAATTTCAAAAGACACAACAAGATCAAGAAGTTCATATCAAGAGAAGTCAAGTCAAGGAATTCTAAGGAATGAAAGAGTTATGGAAATGAGTAGCTGTGGTTCAAGATGTTCATATGCCAAGGTCAAGTTACATCTTGAGTATGTGGGGTATACTCTTTTTGTCCTCCTTAAGGTTTTATCCCAAAGAGGTTTTCCTTAAGGAGGTTTTTAATGAGGTAGTTCCACAGCTCCAAGCTTGGCCTTTGGTCCACTTCTCCCTTTGGTATTTTTGGAGTCCTGACGACCAAACTTTTGGGGGAGTATTAGAGAGGAAGATGAAATGAAAGAGGAGAGGCTGAAGTCATGAAGACAAAGCCGAGCCTCATTCCATGATAATGTGCAAAGTTAGGGCACAAGATGGTCAGTGCAAAATCAGGGCCAAAAGATCATAAGAAGATGTTGGAATCAATGTGCAAAAGAGGGACAGAATCAAGCCCTACATTTATCAAGTTCAGAATGTGATCAAGAAGGAATCACATGGGGAGTTAAGGTCTTATCAGAAGCGAAGACATGTCACTCTCACCATTTGGTAGTGTGTTCTCTCTCTCCTCAAGTCTCAACATGTCACTCTCACCACTTGGGAGTGTGCTCTCTCTCTCCTCAGGTCTGCACACGCCAATTAAGAGTGATGACAAGTTACTTTCAAGTCTGAACTCACTAAAACCGAAATGAAGAGGAGAAGATCCAACCATCCATTCAAAACTCGTTTTCCCTCCTATAAATCAATGGTTGAGATGTAATCTTGGTTTGTCTTTGTTTATTCTGAGTTTAACCTAATTGTAAGCCTATATAAAGGCCACTCACGACATTGTAAATGTTGCTAAGTCACTTAACAAGAAATCAACAAGATTCTTGATACAACCGGTTCCACTCTTTGTCTTCATTGTATATACAAGTTCATATACAATGTAGACCTTAAAGAGCCACGGTTATGGCTGCTTAATGCAGCCTCTCATCATGCTTGGATAACTCTTCCATAGTTAGTCCAAGTATGATGAGAGAATCGCTCATAGATAGTTCTTTCTTCTTCTCTTGGATGTTCCTCTTAGCTAATTACTGATTCTCTTCCATGTTTATGAGTAGACTCTCCTTGGTGAAATGTTAAGCTCTTGGAAGTGTTTTCATATAGCTAAGGACTCTTTTATACAACTAGATTAATGGCTTTCTTAAGTACAAAATAGTTGTCTTTGTTTGAGCAGAACCGGTTGCATTGTTCTTCTTTAATCCGTTTCTGTTGTTGATAAGAGTTATGGTTCAGAGCTTCTTATGAATGTTTCATGAACCAAACTAGATGATCAAAGCTTCCTCATGGATGCTTCTGAAATTCTAACAGCATCAAGGGTCCATCACTTCATTGGACCAATGAAAGAAAGCTTTCTTAGCTAAGTTCTTCTCCAAATCTCTCACAAGACTTCACATTGAAATCTAAGCCTTTACACAAAATAACAATGAGAGCTTCTCAGAAGCTTTGCAGAGATTCAAGGTCTATACAATGTACTGCCATCATCATGGATTCTCTGATGAATCTCAACCTTATCACAGGGCGAGTAAATGGGAACTTCCTTAGGAAGGAAGTGGACAAAGGTTTGGAACTTGTAGAGAAATTGGCACAAAGTTATAACCACGGTTAGGACTGCGACTGATTTTCAAAGGGAAGTGGTTCAACAAAGGATAGGCAAAGCAAATATATAAAGGATCTTAACGGAAAGATGGTAAGCCATTGTACTCAACTTGACGAGGACATGAAACATGATGCACCTAAGCGAAAGGAGATAAATGCACCATTTGTTCCAAGTGGACCACTAACCAGGAGAAAGTCCAAGAATGTCCAACATAATTTCAACATGTTCATGGAGCTGTTGGAGCAATTTGGACCAGAATATAATGGCACTGAAGTAATAGGTGCACTAATTGATCTAAATCGGTCTGATTGACATTAATTAGAGACCTGAGCCATATTACAATTCCCACGATCCAAGGAGGCAAACCAGCTATGTAAATCATGTTTATTGATTCTACAATTAATTCCCAAGAGGAGCAGATCCAAAACAATGCGTAACAAGTACATTCATTGCTCAATACCCAGTTAAGCCTTATTTGAAGACTTAAACACATTTGAATCCCAAATCTGAAGCCAACATTTCATGCATCACTCTTGAGCCATAGACTACTCTTTTTCCCTTAAGCAAGGTTTTCACCAAGTTATTGTTACGTCTATTTCCTTTTCTATCATTTCGAGACTTAAGTTATAAAAGTCTCTTGTAGCCTCTAAGCCAGTAACGTTTTACACTAACAAAAAACAGTATCATTCAGCTTACGATTTGTGTTTGTTCTTCCCTTCTTCTGATGAGCATGTCCGAGACTTAGAGTATTCATATGATTTATCAATAGGCTTTCACACCTATTATGGTTCACCGTTCTTACATTCTATCCCTGGTTGTTTAGAAAGAGCCCAAGTGCCACCTAATCAATCAACCACTATGGGATCTAGCTTCTAATGCTATAGAGAGAGAGGTTGCGCCGTTTTAGGGCTAAACACAATTAAGATTTTGGTTTAAACCTGCTTAATGAATTACAAAGAAGAAACAAGGCTAATTTACAACATGGGCCATTGCAAATATTAAAAGAAAAAGAAAGAAAAAACAAAACAAAAGGGACTTAAGAAATGAACGGGCCGGCCTATCTCTTTAGGGTGGACGGGCCTAGAATCACCTCATTAAAAACCTCGTAAGGAAAACCCATTTGGGACAAGACCTCACAAGGGAAAAAGAGTATGATCTTTCAGTCCAAGAGACAGTCTGGTCTAAGACTCGTCAGACTCAATGCTGAAGATCATGGTCGGTCGAACAATCTTGAGTAACAGCCATGGGACGGTCGGGTCAAGTGGGTCGACGGCTTCTGTCTTGATCATCTTCTGGGCCAGCTGGTTCAGAACAGGTTGGTCGTGGTCAAGTTGCTCCAACTGCGTCGTGATATCATCTATGCTCGTCCGAGAGATCAGCTGCTCCATCGCTCGATTGAAGTCGTCACGAAGTTTTCTCTGTCCGGACAGCGTCCGTGGGACGTTCCGCATGGTCGGGAACTGGTCGACCAACCTCATGGTCGAGGCCGATACGTCTTGATCGTTCGGGTCGGATTCGGATGATCCGATGTCCTCGGGTTTGGGTTCGTATGATCCGATGTCCTCATCATTCCCTCCTCCTTGAGAAGGTTCTGGCCTCAGAACAACATCACCTGCACAAAAAGGAGACAAGTCAATAACATTAAAGCTCGAAGATATACTCATCTCACATGGGAGTTTAAGTTGGTAGGCGTTGTCGTTGATCTTCTTCAGGACTCTGAATGGTCTGTCTCCTTCTGGTGCAAGATTCGACCTCCATTGTTTTTGGAACCATTCAGGTCGCATATGGACCCAAACCCAATCGCCGGGTTGGAAGGTGATCTTCTTCCTGTGCTTGTCGGCCTGTCTTTTGTACTGGGCCATCTTCTTTTCTATGTTCTCCTTGACCGCCTGATGTAACTTGGCAACGGCTTCAGCCTTTCGTTCCCCGTCGAAGTTCATAAACTCCAAAGGCGGTAAGGGCTTGAGGTCGAGGGGCGTCTCTGGCTTAAAACCATAAACAACCTCAAACGGTGACAACTTGGTATCTGAGAGGTTAACGTGATTATAAGAAAACACAACAATTGGAATATAGTATAACCAACTAGATAAATTTTTACCGACCGTGGCCCTTTAAAGGGCTAAGAGTGTACGGTTGACGACCTCGGTCTGTCCATCTGTGGATGACAGGTCGTGGAAAACAGGAGCTTGGTACCAAGATATCTCCAAAGTGTTCTCCAGAAGTGGCCAAGATATGTTGGGACGCGGTCCGAGACGATGGTCCTGGGCAGACCGTGTAGACTCACCAGTTCTTTGAAGAAAAGGTCGGCCGTCTGGGACGCGTTATTGGTCTTGGAACACGGTATAAAGTGAGCCATCTTAGAGAACCGATCGACCACCAAAAAGATGGAATCCTTGTTCCTGATTTTAGGCAGTCCAAGCACAAAATCCATGGAAATGTCGAACCATGGTTGGTTAGGTATAAGCAAGGGTATATATAAACCATAAGGATGTGACCTGGACTTGGACTTTAGACACGTGATGCACTTGGAACAGAAGCGTTCCACGTCTCGTTTCTGGTGCGGCCAGAAGAAGTGATCAACTAGGACACTCAGGTTTTATCCATGCCAAAGTGTCCTCTCAGCCCACCTCCATGGGGCTCTCGGATTAGGAGGTCTCTCATCGATCCTTGGGGAATGCAAAGCCGTTTTCCCTTGAACAGGAACCCATTGTGCATGTAGAATGGTCCCTTGGTTCCAGTACGACATACCTGAAAGAGTTCACCAAAATCAGGGTCAGTTTCATATTCTTCCTTAATAAGTTCAAATCCCAAAACTTTGGCCTCCATGGTGCTGATCAGCGTGTATCTCCTGGATAGTGCGTCGGCAACAACGTTCACCTTTCCTTTCTTGTACTTGATGATGTACGGAAAGGTCTCCACGAACTCGAGCCACTTACCATGTGTTCTCTTCAGGGTCGTCTGTCCTCTCAGATGCTTTAGAGTCTTGTGGTCGTTGTGTATGATAAACTCCTTGGCCAACAGGTAGTGCTGCCACGTCTCCAAAGATCTCACCAAGGCGTACATCTCTTTGTCGTATGTTGGGTAGCCCCATTTAACTTCTCACTGAAGTAGGCAATGGGCCGTCCTCCTTGTGTCAGTACATATCCAATACCTAAACCCGATGCATCACATTCAATTTCAAACGTTTTGTCAAAGTTAGGTAACACCAAAATGGGCGCATGGGTCAGGAGGTCCTTGAGCTTCTGGAATGCGGCCTCATGTGCTGATCCCCACTTGAACGGGACGTCCTTCTTGATCTGTTAGTGTTGCGGCCACAGTGGTGGAATCCTTCACAAACTGTCGGTAGAAATTGGCCAGTCCGTGAAAGCTCCTAACATGGCCGATGCTGGTCGGGGTCGGCCACTCCTTAATCGCCTTGACTTTTTCTTGGTCAACCTGTATGCCCTGTTAACTCACAACAAAACCTAAAAAGACAAGCTTATCAGTGCAGAAGGTGCACTTCTTAAGGTTCGCGTAAAGACCTTCTTCTCGAAGAGTCTCTATCACTTGTTCAAGGTGCACTAGGTGATCAGCAAAGCATTGACTATAAATCAGAATGTCATCGAAATAAACTACAATGAACTTACTGATGTAGGCCCTTAAGACCTGGTTCATGAGTCACATGAATGTGCTGGGGGCGTTGGTAAGGCCGAATGGCATCACAAGCCACTCGTATAGACTTTGCTTGGTCTTGAACGTGGTTTTCTACTCATCCCCTTCCTTCATTCGGCCCTGATGGGATCCACTCCGTAGATCTATCTTCGAAAGACAGACGCTCCGTGCAGCTCGTCTAGCATGTCGTCCATGCGGGGTATTGGATGGCAGTACTTGATCGTGATATTGTTGATCGCTCGGCAGTCCACGCACATTCGCCATGATCCGTCTTTCTTGGGTACTAACAGGACGGTAACGACACACAGGCTTAGGCTTTCGCGGATGTAGTCCTTAGACATAAGGTCCTGAACCTGCTTCTCCAGTTCCTTGGACTCGGTCGGGTTCATGCGGTAAGCTGGTCGGTTCGGAAACGTGGACACTTGTATGAGGTCGATATGGTGCTCGATGCCTTGGATGGGTGGTAGGACACCTGGTATCTCCTTCGGGAACACGTCCTTAAACCTGTCCAACAAAGAAACCACTTCTCAGGGTAACTCCATGTCGTCAGAACACGAGTGTAGAGCCTCCTTAAAGACCATTAGTAGGAGCTGTGTGTTATGACTTATAGCTTTAGACACTGAATGTGAAGAAATGAGAAGATTGGTCTTACTGTTCTTTTTGTCTCTGGCAAGTTTAAGTTGCATTTCGTGCACTTCCTAAGGTGAGAGCTGTGCAAGTTGGTACTTGCGTTTGTCGTGGACGAAGGAGTAGTGGTTGGTACGTCCTTTATGAAACGACACCTTGTCGACTTGCCATGGGCGGCCTAGAATCAAGTGGCCGACTTGCATCGGTACAACATCACACACCACTTAATCGTGGTACTTGCCAACGCTGAACGGGACGGTCACTTGGTCGGCGATCCGTATCTCCGTGTCGTCGTTTAGCCATAAAAGACGGTATGGCCGGGGATGCTTTGATACTTGAAGGCCAAGTTTATCGACCATGACCTGCTAGCAACGTTAGCACATGATCCACCGTCGATTATAAGGCTACATACCTTGCTGTTCATGGTGCAGCAAGTGTGGAAGATGTTTTCCCGTTGGACCGTCTCGGGGTCGACCAGGGCACTAAGCGCTCTACGTATCACCAATAGTTCTCCTTAGTCGAGATATTCTATGGGAGTGCCGGGATCGGCCATCTCCTCGTTCTCCTCTTCCTGCTCGTCTTCCGACTCGTACTTGCCAGCCTCTGTCAGGATCATGACTCGCCGGTTCGGGCAGTTCCGAGCCATGTGTCCTTTACCATGGCATTTCAAACAAGTGATATCTCTAGAACGGGACGTACTTGGGAACTTACCTGCTTCTAGTCAGTTGAATTTGGGAGCCTCGGTGGTCGGCTTCTGGAACCGTGACTTGACCGCTTTGCCTTTGTCGACGGGTTGGGACGACGGTGTCGACCAAGTCAGATTGGTCCGGGTCCGGTTCGTGGTCGCGGCCTTCCGTTTGTTGTGCTGTTCAATCTGGATACTCAGATGCAGAAACTCGGACATATCGTGGTACGGTTGGATCTCAAACTTTCGGGCTATCCATTCGTGCAATCCGTCCACGAATTGGGCCATTAGCGCTTCCTCCGAGTCTTCCAACTTGAGCCGGTTCTGTAGCTGCTCGAACTCTTTGAAGTATTGTTTTACCATCTTGTTGCCCTGTGCCAGCTTACGGAATTTTTTTTTTGTAAATCCCTATGAAAATAGGTCAAGACGTACCTTCATCTCAGTTGGTATTTCATGTCGGCCCAAGTGGCGATGTGGTCGTGGCGTCTACGCTTCAAGACGTCTCGATCCCACCAGGATAGGGCATGTCCGGTAAACTGGGCTGCAGCTAGGGCTATGTGTTAGAATATCAAGAGACATCCATGAGGAAGCTCTGAATATCAAGTTTGGATTGAGAGAATGAGATAGAATGAGTGAAGAATTGAAGAGAGAAGCTTAAGACCCGATTAGGGTTCTTAAGCCGCTTAGAGAGAGAAAACTAGGGTTGCGGTTGTAAGGAAGAGTTTACTAAGAGAATGAACACTTTAGATATATAAAAATGTCTCAAAGAGCTTAACATCTCATCAGGAGAGTTTACTCATGACAATGGAACCAAATCAGTAATTAGCTAAGAGATGTTCTAAAGAAGAAAAGAGTGTAAGAGCATTAATGAAACCGGTTGATCTCACACTTGGATTAGTTATGGAAGAACTATCCAAGTGTGTTTTGGACTGCCTTTAGCAGCCAAACCGCGGCTCTTACATGAGTCTACATTGTTCCTGATTGAAGAACACAATGATAGACAGAGAATAAAACCGACAAAGAGAAGAGAGAAGAAGAGAGACTTTGTTTGTAACAATATGTCTTGAATTGTATTGTGAATTTGCAAAGCATTACAATGGCGTGGGAGACCTTTAAATAGGCTCACAATTAGGTTAAGACAACAATAAACAAAGATAAGTAATGAATACATCTCATCCATTGATTCAATGGAGGGAAAACGAGTTTTGAATCAATGGTTGGATCTTTTTCTCTCCATTTCGGTTTTGGTGTCTTCTTACACTGAAAGTGACCTCTCCTCTCTCTTATTTGGCGTGTTGCAGGTCTGGAGAGAGAGAAAGCACACTCCCAAATGGTGAAAGTGACTGGTCTTCACTTGTGTTCAGACCTTAACTCCACATGTGACTCCTTCTTGATCACACATTTGAACATTTTGAACTTGCTTAATGTAAGACTTGATTGTATCCCTATTTTGCATACTTCATGGCTTTATCCAACATATTGCACGTACACCATGTTGCACTTCATGTCCACCTTATTACTTAAGTGAGAATCGGCCCTTTGCTTGTATAAGATTCATCAAGGAGTCTCGGCTTTGTTTGTTTAACCAGCCTCTCCTCCTTTCTAATAATCCCAAGGACTCATCCACACTTAGACATCTTGACTTAAACTTAGATGCCTTGTTGCACACTTAAGCACACATTCACTTGCTTGTGAGACACTTCAAGTCTTCTTAATAGGATGAGGCTCGACTTTGTCTTCATGACTTCAGCCTCTCCTCTACCATTTCATCTTCCTCTCTAATACTCCCCTGCAAGCTTGGTCGTCGGGACTCCAATAGACCAAAGGGAGAAGAGGACCAAAGGCCAAGCTTGGAGCTGTGGAACTAGCTCATTAAAAACCTCCTTAAGTAAAACCTCTTTGGGATAAAACCTTAAGGAGGACAAAAAGAGTATAGCCCACAGTCTCAAGATGTAACTTGACCTTGGTATATGAACATCAAGAACCGGTTCCTCCATGTTCTTCATTCACTATTCATTCTGCCCTTAATGACTTGATTCATCTTTAAGCTCTTCTTGATCATCTAATCCTCCTCCCTTTAAACCTTCAACAAAGATTTAAAGAAACTTTTAAGTATATGGAATGGAGATTAAGGCATTAACATGACAATATACTTAAGAAAATTTTAAAATTCAAACCGGATTAATCAACAAGTTTAAGCTATATTCAAATGGTTTGATATTCAAGCAAGAGTCATGGCAGTAATGAATTGATTAACATATTAAACAAGGGGTTAGAGTTTAGAGAGTAGCCTGATTGAGTTGCGGTTTGGATTGATTGATTGAACTCCCCTGCACTCTTTACTTGTCCATGGCTTTAAACCATGACTTCACCATTGTGCAATTTGTCTTTGCACATCCATCCTCAAACACACTTGCTCTTAGGCACTTCTTCAAGCTCTCTAGCTCATCTTGGCGCCATTTGATGCTTTGAAAACGTGTGTGGCTCATCAGCCTTCATGAGGAACAAACACAAGGCCTTCCTTCTTGAACGGACAGCTTGTGAACCACCATTCTTCTTTGGGAAGATCCTTGAACAATAAGCACATCCACCACTTGATGAATGCTCCATGTGGATTTCAGCTAATCCACAACTAAATGAGCTCACTGGTTTTGTTGGAGACTTCTTCAGCTCCTCAACCACACAGCTCCAACAACAACAGTTTGAACCGCCACTTAGAGTCTGCACCAGCACCTTTTGTGACTGATAATCACTGCCAACAGCTCTTCATTCCTCCTAAGAACACCAGAAGCAAACACATAACAATTCTCAAGCAACATAAGTCTGGCCAGAACCATGAGCTTGATTTAAGTTTCTGTGAAAGAGAAGAATGGGCTCTTTAGGAGTGAACTTTAGAGAGAGAATAAGTACAGGAAATAAAAATGAAGAATGGAAGTATGGAGATGACACAAGCTCAGATTAAGAGTGTGTGCATCAGAGTATGAAAGAGTATGAGAGTATATGATTTTGGAAAACAAAACTCAGATTAAGAGAATGTGAACCAAAATCAGAGAATAGAAGAATGGGAGAATGAAAGGAAAAGAAAAGTGTTTCAGGTTCAGAGAATAAGTACAGGAAATAAAAATGAAGAATGGAAGTATGGAGATGACACAAGCTCAGATTAAGAGTGTGTGCATCAGAGTATGAAAGAGTATGAGAGTATATGATTTTGGAAAACAAAACTCAGATTAAGAGAATGTGAACCAAAATCAGAGAATAGAAGAATGGGAGAATGAAAGGAAAAGAAAAGTGTTTCAGGTTCAGTGACTAAGTTGTGCTTAGTTTAACTCAGAAAAAAATTGTGTTTAAGGTTCAGGGACTGAGTGTTTTGCTCAGTTTAACTCATAAACAACCGGATGCAAGAGAACCAGAGAAGTCAAGAGTGAAAGAAGCAAAGATTTTCTCTTGCACTTCTCTGATTTTTCAACAAGAACTTGTTACCTCCGAAAGATAATGGTGTTGGGAATGTCCTGAAATCTACTGTACTATCTCTAGAAAGTATGATAAGTGTCGAGATCAGACATAAGTCATAAATACTGGGTGATCATGATGACTTGCTAGAGTCCGCTCTTGATCTATAAGTTTAGGACTTATTACCAGTATTGTATGATCCCAAAGGGTCACACACCATAGCTAACAGGAAAGTTAACAAGGAATTAATACGGTAAGATGCAAGGCATTTACTGTATTTGTACAGAGAATTGGGCCAGACAAAATACAGTCTTTTTGTCTGATTTGGGTCTTGGGCCAATAATCCCAATAGGCCATTAGGTTAATTCCTTGGGCCCATATAAGGAAGAGGAGGCGCCATTAAGCCCTAAGGCTCTGCGATTTTTGCCTCAGCCGTCCTCTCTCTCTCTGTTGATTCCAACTTGGTCTAGCAGCCTGATCCAGTAGCTTGTAAGCGTGTGGATACCTAGGAGGAGCCGGTTATCATCAGCTCTCTGTGATCTCTTCATTCCTTTGATCAATCCGCTGCAATCATAAGGTAATGATTCTGATCTGTTTATGATTCAACTGCAAATCACCTAGATCCTAGTTGATTATGTGCTAGGTTGTAATCTGATGAATTAAACAATGAACACACATAATCCTTCAGTGGTATCAGAGCCTAGGTCGTTAGGTTTTTGCCTTTTTGGATCATACTAGGTTGTTTATTAGTTTGATGAATCGATTTTAATGAGTAAAATTGATTGAAACTTTGAAAACCTAGAATTGTCAAATCGTTTGAATCACAATCGTTTCATAATTAAGAAACGATTTTGAGTAACTTCGCTTGTTGACTTTGTTTCAATCATAAGAGAAACGATTTGATTGGTTTGTTAATAGCATGAATCGATTGTTGAATTGGAAAAAGGACAAAATCGTTTTTGTCTTCATGTGTATGTCATGATACGATTTGGAAAAGTCAAATTCAATTATTGAATTAATTATCAATCGATTAGTTAGGTTTGTTAAGGTTGAGAATCGCTTTTGTCTTTTAGTCAATCTCATGATCGTAAAGTGAATGGCATGAAACGAATTGAAAAGTCAAAGTCTATTGTTGAATTAAGAAATCGATATTACGATCGCATATTGACTTAAGGTAAATTAAGAAAAGTCAATTGGTTAGCGATCAATCATGTTTTTGTCTTTAAGCTAAAGACAAAAACAATTCAAAGCCTTGATAATTGTGGTTCGTTTTTCCCAAACCCGCGACAATGAACCGATCAAACCGATTGTGGTTCATTGTCTGCTTTAGCCAAAACCGCAAGTTAGGTCAAAATTGACTAAAACACAAGGTGTTTCTTCCTGATTTTGGACTTAACCGAACCGATCCAATTTAATTGGTGGTTCAAGCGGTTAACCCAAATCGCGGTTTGCTGGAAATTATTTAATACAATTGGTATTATTTAATTTCTGGTTAGACCGGATTTAAATTCAAAATTGAATTTTAACCTAAACCGAAGGCTGGTCTGAGTTTGATTTGGTTGGACCAAATAATTTAGAGCTGGTCTGGTTTAGTAAATAACCAGTTGGATTTAGTAGTTAATTTGGTCTTGGACCAGAATTAATGAACCGACTCGGTTATGTCAAATTATTGGGCCAATTGGAATTCTGTGGTCTTGGGCCAAGAATTGGGCCTATAATTTGTGACCCAACCGAAAACTTTAATAAAACATTAAATTAGAGAGCTTCTAATATTAGAAGTTTCTAATTTTGGCATGTTAGGAAACTTCTAAAAATAGTATGTTTCCGATTTAGAAAGTTTCTAAAAATAGTAGGTTTCCCTAAATAGAAAGTTTCCACATTTAGTAAGTTACCTGAAATGGAAAGTTTCCCAAAATAGTAATTTTCTATTTTTGGGAGGAAATCTATTGAAACCTAAAATCCTCAAAAACAATATCAAGCTTGGATGTCTTGCCCAATCTTGTCAGCTACTTAACGCTTATTCAATTACAGATATGGCTTACAGTGTGAGGTGTCTGTTTTTGCGTAAGTAAAGTAGTATATAGTCACTAATTTCATTGGGAGTCCCAGACTTTAGTGATTATTTGGCTGTAAGAGATTGGTTTCCTTGACTGGGCCATCGGGAGTCCCGGGCCTTGAGACGTCTGGTGTATTGGGCCTTGGGCCCAATTCACAACCGAGAGTTATTGGATATAACTAGCTGTGTGTATGCTTACCAAGTAAAGCTACTTATGGGTGACGGCCAGTGGCCCACTTTGGATTTAGCTGAACATGGGTCTCGGAGTCATTGCATTCTTATGAGGTTAAACAAAGAAATTTTGAATGCAATGCGAGTTTTCTTATAAGTTATTAAGATTACTCTTTTATGAACTAAATAACTAAAACTCTATTTATCTCTAAATTTCAGTTATGACTAGCACAAACAATCAAAACACTTTCTCGATCCGGTCTGTCCTTGAGATGGACAAACTGAACGGATCAAATTTCTTGACTTGGTCGCGGAACCTGAGGCTAGTCCTCAGGCAGGAGAGAAAGGACTATGTCCTTGAGAGAGCTCTCCCCGAGAGGATCGGGTCCAATGCCTCTCATGCAGTATATGATGCTTGGAATAAGCATTATAATGATGCGGTAGATGTGCGTGGTCTGATATTGGCTACCATGGACTCAGATTTGCTGAAGCAATATGAGAACATGGAGTCGCCAATAGAGATGATCAGCAGCCTGAAATTGAAATTTCAGGAGCAGGTAAGAGTGGAGAGATACCAGTTGATTAAGTCTCTCACTAGCTGCAAGCTACCAAATGATCATCCAGTGAGTCCTCATGTCAGTAAAATGATGGGTTACATTGATAACCTGAGGAAACTGGATTATCCAGTTAGCCAAGAATTGGCAACTGAGATCATTCTGCAGTCACTGCCGTCAAGCTATGATAAGTTCAAAAGGAACTATATCAAGAAAGGCTTAACGAAGACGCTGACTGAACTGCATGATATGCTCAAGACAGTTGAGCCAAACGTGAAGAGTACCCTGTATAATCTCATAATGGAGAAGGGTAAGTTTACTAAACCTAGTGCTGACAAGGGTGAAGACAAAGTTGTCCAGATTTTGAATCATGGCAAGCGTGTGTCTTCTGAGCCCGAGTCAGATACATCTTACGTTGGTAAGTGCTGCTACTGTAAAGAGACTGGGCATTGGAAGAGAGATTGCATTAAATTCATGGAAGATTATGAGGAGTTGAAGTTGATGTATGAGACTACTTCCTCAGGTATTCATGTTATTACTTCAAGTTCTACCTTATAGGTATTGGATACTGGTTGTGGCACTGATATTTGTTATAATATGCAGAGCCTAAGCAACAGTAGAACGTTGAAGGAAGGGCAAGTGGAACTGCATGTCTGGAAGGAGCTATGGATGCTGCCTCAGCCGTAGGGTTTTCACTCGTAGATGCCTTTGAGGCTTTGTTTTGTATTAAGTAATTGCTACAATGTACCTGCTTTAAGCAGAGTTGTCTTTCATTTTCTTGTAAGAATTTGAATGTTTTTCATTTTGATAAAAGACAAGTTTTGTTCTTTTGATCTCAATGAAATATTAATTGTAGCACCCTATTCAAGGAATGGGTTTTATATCTTAAACCAAAGAGTGCCTAAATGTAACATAAATACCGAATTGGTTTAAATCTGAAGAATTAAACCTGATTTTTCTTGGCGTAAATGTTTTGGTCACATAGAGTAAGTCGGATTCAGAAATCCCATAGTTATGGACTTTTGGGCTCATTTGATCGGATATCTTATGAGACTTGAATTCTGCTTACTGGACCAAAAGACAAAGAGCCCATCTTAGCCGAGCTAGAGAAAGGCCCAAAGGCTTATTGGACCTTGAACATACTCATGTATGTGGCCCGATGAGCAGTAATGCCAGAGAAAATTTCCTGTACTTCATTGTCTCTACTGATTACTTCAGTGAGCATGACTGTGTTCATTTGATGAGACACGAGTCGGAATTCTTTGAAATGGTCGAAAGAGTTCCAGAATGAGGTATAGAATCTGAGTGACATAAGTATTGAGACTCTGGATTAGATCACGAGTGAGAATACTTAAGTCATTGATAGTGTGATCATCTGAATGAGGGTGAAGTCGTTTCACAGCTCATATCTCCTGAAAACCTGGAGGTGTTTCTGTGAGAAAGAATCAGATCTTATTAGAAATGATTAAAGATGAGTCACACGAATCTTCCATGATATTCTTTAAGAATAACGCTCTAGAAATATCTAAGTTTACGCTGAAATAGTTCCACCAATATCAGTTGAAAGACACCACATAAATGTGGACTGGAAATGATCCAAATTCGTCTTTACTGAGTATTTGTAGTTGTGCTACTTCGCTGGTTGTCCTAGGGAAACCAAGGCTTGTTACTTTTTACGTCCATTCCGAAAACGAAGTTAGGTTGTTCGGAATTCTGTTTTCTAAAAGGGAAGTTACTTTCCAAGAAGAACAGTGGGAGTAAAAGTATAACTCGAAGAAATTCGAGAAATACAGGAGGCTGCTCAACCTGTTGAGGGAGAGCAGCGGATGGATTTACAGATTTCTGTAGAATCTACACCTGTAGAGCCTGAAGTTCGCAGATCTGAATGAATCCGTCACTAATCCGAGAGTGATTTCTCGTGATTAGTTGCCATGATCTGATGATCATTGAAAGTGACGAACCTGCGAAATTCACAGAAGCGAAAGTGAGCCCGGACTCCGAAAAATTATACTGTATGTAAGTTAGCTTCATCGATCCATTCATGGATAGAAGCAAGCATATCGGAGTTGGAATCTTTGTTCTGTTGAAGTAGTCAAGGTTTTGACTTGAACAGGAACGAAGTGGAACTGTGCGTTTACTAATAGATAAGTGGGAGCGATGTTGCATTTCTCATAGTGTATGTCGATGACATACTGATTCTCGGAAATAACGTTCCAATGCTGCAGTCGGTAAAGGACTGGCTTGGGAGTTGTTTTATGATTGACATGGGTAAAGCCACGTATGTTCTTGGATTTTGGATCTAAAGATAGAGATCCAAAAGAGCTGATAGGACAAAGTCAGGATTCTTAAATTGACAAAGTCCTACACGTTTTTAGCATTCCAAGAAGGGTTTTATGCCAATGTCACATGGCATTACGTTAAGCAAGAAACAGTGTCCTACGATATCTGCTGAGCTTGAATGCATGGATGAGATTCCATATGCGTCGGCAATTGGATCTATCATGTATGCCATGACACGTACTTGTTTTGATGTTGCTTTAATGTTAAGCAAGACAAGTAAAGACCAGTCAAATCCAGCAAAGAATCACTGGATAGACGTAATGAATATCCTCAAGTATTTGGAAAATACTTAGGATAAGTTCTTGATTTACAGAGAAAGTGAGGTGCTACAAGTCGGTAGAGTCTGAAAGGCAAGTTTCCAACAGACAAAGATGATTTCCGGTCACAGTCCGGTTATATCTTGTGTCTGTCTGGCGGTGCAAGGCACTGTTGCTGACTCCATGACTTAAGCTGAACATTTCGCAGCTTGGGTAGCGGCGAAAGAGGTTGTTTGGAAAGAAGAGTTCATCACTGAACTTGATGTGATTCCCAGCATAGATGAGACTAGCTGCACATCAGAGGTCCAAACACCTTGAGGGTAGGTATAACCTATTCCGTGAGATAAATGACAGAGGTGTTAAGTAGATCAGCAAGTTTCAACGAATGAGAACGTTGCTAATCTATTAACGAAGCCACTCCTTAGGCCTAAGCACGAGTCGCGGACTGTAGCTGTAGGATAAGTGAAATTAAGATGTAGTCTTAATTTCAGGGGAGTTTGTAAAGGGCTTTATTTAGTTGTTTTGAAAGGTTCATGTAAACATAATATTTTATGGTTATGAAATTTATGATTTCTGGATTATTTTAACTGTGATATAAATAATCGTTCCAAAATGATTCATGTCATTATATATGGGCCATCGAAGTACATGAGTAGACTTGATCCTGAAACCCCATATTTAACAAAATGACATAAATCATAGTGTCCATAGTCGAAGGTTGTTGAAATTGGAACACCAACAACCACTTGAGACTAGATTGTGTTGAGACTTATGACCAAGTTTCGAGGGGTCATAGATGCGCGGCATCAAAGTCGACACATAGGTATATGTAGGGGAGCATATGACCGGACATGGCCCGCTGATGAGAACTCTAAAAGATATTAATATCTGTGTCACAAGAGGTTCTCATATACGACTATAGAGTATAGTCCTTAGACCTGAGTTCGCATGCATGTGGCTGCACATGGAGTGATGCGCTTTGATCATTGTCTAACGCTGTTTCGTAACTGGGAGCTATAAGGACCTTGGTTGGGTGTATTATAAAGTGTGTAGTTCACAGTGATGGAACAAGATGGGATTTGTCCCTGCCGTTTAACGGAGGTAATATCTCTAGGCCAATCGGAGACTTGATAGCTGGTAAGAGAGTGGCCACTCCCAAACGGACTTGCCCAAGTCGTTTGCATTGTCAGTATCAAATATGGTCCGATGAACATGGTCTGGCTATATAAGGATGACACGCATCTTGCCTTATGCCAGATCGAGATATTGAGACAAAAGGATTAGGGAATGTAGGATTCCAGTACAAGTGGGAGATTGTTGGGAATGTCCTGAAATCTACTGTACTATCTCTAGAAAGTATGATAAGTGTCGAGATCAGACATAAGTCATAAATACTGGGTGATCATGATGACTTGCTAGAGTCCGCTCTTGATCTATAAGTTTAGGACTTATTACCAGTATTGTATGATCCCAAAGGGTCACACACCATAGCTAACAGGAAAGTTAACAAGGAATTAATACGGTAAGATGCAAGGCATTTACTGTATTTGTACAGAGAATTGGGCCAGACAAAATACAGTCTTTTTGTCTGATTTGGGCCTTGGGTCCAAAATCCCAATAGGCCATTAGGTTAATTCCTTGGGCCCATATAAGGAAGAGGAGGCGCCATTAAGCCCTAAGGCTCTGCGATTTTTGCCTCAGCCGTCGTCTCTCTCTCTGTTGATTCCAACTTGGTCTAGCAGCCTGATCCAGTAGCTTGTAAGCGTGTGGATACCTAGGAGGAGCCGGTTATCATCAGCTCTCTGTGATCTCTTCATTCCTTTGATCAATCCGCTGCAATCATAAGGTAATGATTCTGATCTGTTTATGATTCAACTGCAAATCACCTAGATCCTAGTTGATTATGTGCTAGGTTGTAATCTGATGAATTAAACCATGAACACACATAATCCTTCAAATGGAGCAACAAGCAAGAACATAATCAATGGTTCAGGGACTGAGTGTTTTTCTCAGTTTGACTAATGAAAAAGAGAATGGAACCAACTGAACAGAAGCTTAGTCCATATCAAAACATTGCGGAAGCAAGATGACAAAATCAGAGAGACAAGAGTGAAAGAAGCAAAGATGTGTTCTTGCTCTTCTCTGATTTTTCATCAACTACTTGTTAGCTCTCATGGAAGGTAGAGCAACAAGTCTTAATGGACATGAACCAAGTAAATCAGAAGCTTGGTCCATTGCGGAAGTAAAAGACTAAACAAGACAAATTTTGCTCTCTATCTTGAAGCAATTTGCAGCCAAGAACTTGTGGCTCTGATACCATGTTATAATATCAAGAGACATCCATGAGGAAGCTCTGAATATCAAGTTTGGATTGAGAGAATGAGATAGAATGAGTGAAGAATTGAAGAGAGAAGCTTAAGACCCGATTAGGGTTCTTAAGCCGCTTAGAGAGAGAAAACTAGGGTTGCGGTTGTAAGGAAGAGTTTACTAAGAGAATGAACACTTTAGCTATATAAAAATGTCTCCAACAGCTTAACATCTCATCAGGAGAGTTTACTCATGACAATGGAACCAAATCAGTAATTAGCTAAGAGATGTTCTAAAGAAGAAAAGAGTGTAAGAGCATTAATGAAACCGGTTGATCACTTGGATTAGTTATGGAAGAACTATCCAAGTGTGTTTTGGACTGCCTTTAGCAGCCAAACCGTGTCTCTTACATGAGTCTACATTGTTCCTGATTGAAGAACACAATGATAGACAGAGAATAAAACCGACAAAGAGAAGAGAGAAGAAGAGAGACTTTGTTTGTAACAATATGTCTTGAATTGTATTGTGAATTAGCAAAGCATTACAATGGCGTGGGAGACCTTTAAATAGGCTCACAATTAGGTTAAGACAACAATAAACAAAGATAAGTAATGAATACATCTCAGCCATTGATTCAATGGAGGGAAAACGAGTTTTGAATCAATGGTTGGATCTTCTTCTCTCCATTTCGGTTTTGGTGTCTTCTTACACTGAAAGTGACCTCTCCTCTCTTATTTGGCGTGTTGCATGTCTGGAGAGAGAGAAAGCACACTCCCAAATGGTGAAAGTGACTGGTCTTCACTTGTGTTCAGACCTTAACTCCACATGTGACTCCTTCTTGATCACACATTTGAACATTCTGAACTTGCTTAATGTAAGACTTGATTGTATCCCTCTTTTGCATACTTCATGACTTTGTCCACCATATTGCACGTCCACCATGTTTCACTTCATGTCCACCTTATTACTTAAGTGAGACTCGGCCCTTTGCTTGTATAAGCTTCATCAAGGAGTCTCGGCTTTTTTTGTTTAACCAGCCTCTCCTCCTTTCTAATAATCCCAAGGAATCATCCACACTTAGACATCTTGACTTAAACTTAGATGCCTTGTTGCACACTTAAGCACACATTCACTTGCTTGTGAGACACTTCAAGTCTTCTTCATAGGATGAGGCTCGACTTTGTCTTCATGACTTCAGCCTCTCCTCTACCATTTCATCTTCCTCTCTAATACTATGTTCATGCGGTCGTTGTATGCGTAGTAATCGAAGATATGCTCCATCCTTCGTTCCCATTCGAGGTAGGCTTCAGGGTCGACCTTGCTGCAAAAGTGGAAGGCTTTAGTTTCACGTCATTAAATTGGGACGTTGTATTTCATTGTCGCGTATGCAACCACGATGGCTCGGATCGTGTCAGTCAGGAGGTCGACGGTGATGGTTGTGCCGATCGTCGTCTAGGTCGGGCATTTCATCGTCTGTATCGTCTAGTTGGACGTCTCGGTTGTACGCCGCTCGTCCTGCTCGTCCGTTCTGCGGTTCAAGGCTATGGTTCTGTCAGTTCGAGGTTGTTGGTTGACGGGTTGTTTCAGACGGTCGAGCCGGACGCCTATGGCTTGTATCACGGCCATGAGCTTGGTCAAGTGGAGCAGCCGGGTGGCCTTAGTTGACTTGGTTGTTCTCCATTCCGATCGTCCTACATGTTGGATTATGTGTGTTCATTGGTGTAATTATCAGATTACAACATAACATAATCAACTAGGATCTAGGTGATTTGCAGTTGAATCATAAACAGATCAGGATCATTACCTTGTGATTGCAGCGGATTGATCAAAGGAATATCGAGATCTGTAAGAGCTGATGATAACCGGCTCCTCCTAGGTATCCACACTCTTACAAGCTACTGGATCAGGCTGCTAGACCAAAGTTAGAACAACAGAGAGAGAGAGAGAGAGGACGGCCAGACCTAATAAAATCGCAGACTTGTGGTCTTAATGGCGAATCCCCTCTTCCTTATATGGGCCCAAGTAATTAAACTAATGGCCTATTAGGCTTTTGGGCCCAAGACCCAAATCAGACAAAAACCTGTATTTTGTCTGGCCCAATTCTCTGTACAAATACAGTAAATGCCTTGCATCTTACCGTATTACTTCCATTTTAACTTTCCCGTTAGCTATGGTGTGTGACCCTTTGGGATCATACAATACTGGCAATAAGTCCTAAACTTATAGATCAAGAGCGGGCTCTAGCAAGTCATCATGATCACCCAGTATTTATGACTTATGTCTGATCTCGACACTTATCATACTTTCTAGAGATAGTACAGTAGATTTCAGGACATTCCCAACAATCTCCCACTTGTACTGGAATCCTACATTCCCTAATCCTTTTGTCTCAATATCTCGATCTGGCATAAGGCAAGATGCGTGTCATCCTTATATAGCCAGACCATGTTCATCGGACCAGATTTGATACTGACAATTCAAACGACTTGGGCAAGTCCGTTTGGGAGTGGCCACTCTCTTACCAGCTATCAAGTCTCCGATTGGCCTAGAGATATTTCCTCCGTTAAACGGCAGGGACAAATCCCATCTTGTTCCATCACTATGAACTACACACTTTATAATACACCCAACCAAGGTCCTTATAGCTCCCAGTTACGAAACAGCGTTAGACAATGATCAAAGCGCATCAATCCATGTGCAGCCACATGCATGCAAACTCAGGTCTAAGGACTATACTCTATAGTCGTAAATGAGAACCTCTCATGACACAGATATTAATATCTTGTAGAGTTCTCATCAGCGGGCCATGTCCGGTCATATGCTCCCCTACATATAACTATGTGTCGACTTTGATGCCGCGCATCTATGACCCCTCGAAACTTGGTCATAAGTCTCAACACACTCTAGTCTCAAGTGGTTGTTGGTGTTCCAATTTCAACAACCTTCGACCATGGACATTATGATTTATGTCATTTCGTTAAATATGGGGTTTCAGGATCAAGTCTACTCATGTACTTCGATGGCCCATATATAATGACATGAATCATTTTGGAACGATTATTTTGTATCACAGTTAAAAATAATCCAGAAATAAAAATTTCATTAACATTTAAAAATGTTTACATGAACCAATCAAAATAACTAAAATAAAGCCCTCACAACTCCCACTCAAAAAAAGATTACATTTGAATATCTCTAATTCCTACAGCAGCAGTATGCAACTCGTGCTTAGGTCTCGGGAGTGGCTTTGTCAACGGGTCAGCCACGTTCTCATCAGTGGGAACTCTGCTGACCATCACTTCACCTCTATTCACTATATCACGAATCAGGTGATACCTTCTCATAATATGTTTTGATTTCTGATGATGTCTCGGTTCCTTAGCTTGAACAATTGCACCATTGTTGTCACAATACAGTGCTAGTGGCTCAGTAGCATTTGGGAATACACCGAGTTCAATCAAGAAGTTCCTTATCCAAACTCCTTCCTTCGCAGCTTCTGAAGCAGCGATGTATTCAGCTTCAGTTGTGGAATCTGCCACGGTGCTCTGCTTGGAGCTCTTCCAACTTACTGCACCGCCATTCAGACAGAAGATGTAACCAGACTGTGACCGGAAATCATCTTTATCTGTCTGAAAACTTGCATCCGTGAATCCACTCATTTCAAGCACTTCACTTCCTCCGTAAACCAAGAACTTATCCTTAGTATTCCTCAAATACTTCAGGATATTCTTTACGGCAATCCAGTGACTCTCACCTGGATTAGACTGGTACCTACTCGTCATGCTTAGTGCATAAGCAACATCAGGACGAGTACAGATCATGGCATACATGATAGATCCTATAGCCGAAGCATAAGGAATCCTACTCATGCGCTTAAGCTCATCAGGTGTTTTAGGACACTGATCCTTGCTTAGTGTAGCACCATGTATCATTGGCGTGAATCCTTTCTTGGATTTATCCATTCCGAATCGATGCAGGATTTTGTCTATATAAGCATCTTGACAAAGTCCAATCAGCTTTTTAGATCTGTCTCTAAAGATTCGGATTCCAAGAACATACGCGGCTTCACCCATGTCCTTCATGGAAAAACAACTTCCCAGCCAGTCTTTAACAGACTTCAGCATTGGAATATCATTTCCAAGAAGCAATATGTCATCGACATATAGGATAAGAAACGCCACTTTGCTCCCACTAGTTTTCTTATACACACATTGTTCTTCCTTGTTTCTGATGAAGTCAAAATTCTTTATTGCCTCATCAAAACGAAGATTCCAACTCCTGGATGCTTGCTTCAATCCATAAATGGATTTATGAAGTTTGCATACTTTCCCAGCATTCTTAGGATCAATGTAACCGTCAGGCTGTGTCATATACACATCCTCCTCCAGGATTCCATTCAGGAAGGCGGTTTTCACATCCATCTGCCAAATCTCATAATCATAATAAGCGGCAGTTGCTAGGAGAATCCGAATAGATTTCATCATGGCCACTGGTGAATAGGTTTCATCATAGTCTATACCATGAATTTGCTTGAAACCTTTTGCCACCAACCTGGCCTTGTAAATATGGACATTTCCATCCATGTCAATCTTCTTCTTGAAGATCCATTTACACTCGATGGCTTTAGCACCAGCGGGTAAATCAACCAGTGAAAACACTCGGTTGACAGACATGGAGTCCATCTCGGATTCAGTGGCTGTTGAATCGTTTAGTGTCTCCTGATTCAATTCTCAGATTGATTCATCCTACTAAACATGCAGATCTAGGTTCTCTTGAATAGAAACATAATAGATCTCACCTGTTACCTTGTTTTGCAGCGGAATAGGAGGTAAGGGTCAGAGATCAGCAGAACCACCAAGAGATGGATCCTCCAAAGGCTCACACACGCACACCGGGAAATTTGGCTGCTAGACCAGCTGAGAGAGGAGGCGCAGAGAGAGAGGAGGGAGGCGCAGAGTGCTGAGAAAATTAGAGAGCTAGGTCTGATTTTAGTCATTAAAATCCCTTCTAGTTCTCATGGGCTTTTGGGCCCAATTCTCAGTTCTGATTAAATCCAAGGGATTTAATCAGGCCCTTTAGTCTATCTAAGTACAGTAAATACCTAGCACTTTTACCGTACTTCTGCTAAACCGTTCCTTCGTATTTTCCCGTTAGCTTAGGCGTGTGACCCATATGGGATCATATAATAAAGGCAATAAGTCCAAGACTTATAGATCATGAGCGGACTCTAGCAAGCCATCATGACCCCCAGTATTATATGACTTATGTCTGATCATTGACATACTCTTACTTTCTAGAGACAGTACAGAGATTACTGGACATAATTCCAACAATCTCCCACTTGAACTGGAATCTCTGTATTCATAATCCTTTTGTCTCAATATCTCGATTAGTCATAAGGCAAGATTAGTGTCATCCTTATAAAGCCTAATCTTGTTTATCGGACTCTGATTTGATACTGACAATCCAAACGACTCGGGAAAGTCCGTTTGAGCATGGCCATGCATTTTCCAGTATTCAAATCTCCGATTGGCCTAGAGATATTCACTCCATTTATATTGGAGGGACAAATCCCGTCTTGTTCCATCACTGTAAACTACTCATTTCATAATACACCCAATCAAGGTCCTTATAACCATCGCTTAACGACAGCATTAGACAATGATCAAAGCGCATTAGTTCATGTGCAGTCACATGCATGCGAACTCAGGTCTAAGGACTATACTCTATAGTCGTAGTAAGAATCTCTTATGACACAGATATAAATATCCTGAAGAGTTCTTATAATCGGGTCTTGTCCGGTCGTATGTACCCTACATACACCTATGTACTGACTTTGATGCCGTGCATCTATGACACATTGAGACTTTGTCATAAGTCACATACCAATCTAGTCTCACACGGTTGTTGGTGTTCCATTTTAACAACCTTCGACTAGGGACATGATGATATAAGCCATCTATCAAATATAGGGTCTCATGATCAAGCTAAATGACTTTGATAACTCAAGATCAAGTCACTTACTTCGATGACCTATAAAATGGTTCATATCACTTTGGAACGATTATTTCATCACAGTTAAAATAATCTTGAAATAATAATTTCATTAAACATCATAAAAATGTTTTACAAGAACATATCAATAACTAAATAAAGCCCTCAAACTCCCACTCAAATTTAGATTACATTTCAATGTCTCTAATGCCTACAGCTTCAGTTAGGAACTCGAGCTTAGGTCTTGGGAGTGGCTTTGTCAATGGATCAGCGACGTTTTCATCTGTCTGAACTCGGCTGATCTTGACTTCCTTTCTATTAATGATGTCACGTATCAAGTGAAATCTTCTTAGAACATGCTTGGATTTCTGGTGTGATCTTGGTTCCTTTGCCTGAGCAATAGCACCATTGTTATCACAAAACAGTGCCAGAGGCTCAGCCGCATTTGGTATCACACCTAGTTCAATAATGAACTTTCGTATCCAAACAGCTTCCTTCGCAGCTTCTGAAGCGGCGATATATTCAGCTTCTGTAGTGGAATCAGCAACGGTGTCTTGCTTGGAGCTTCTCCAACTGATTGCACCGCCATTCAGACAAAAGATATAACCGGACTGTGACCGGAAATCATCTTGGTCTGTCTGGAAACTTGCGTCCGTGAATCCACTGACTTTAAGCACATCACTTCCACCGTATACCAAGAACTTGTCCTTAGTATGTCTTAGATACTTCAGGATATTCTTGACGGCAATCCAATGGTTTTCACCTGGATTTGACTGGTATCTACTCGTCATGCTCAATGCATAAGCAACATCAGGACGAGTACAGATCATGGCATACATGACAGATCCTATTGCAGATGCATAAGGAATATTCTTCATGCGCTCAAGCTCAGCAGCCGTCGTAGGGCTCTGCTTCTTGCTTAGCGTTGTGCCATGTACCATTGGCGTGAAACCCTTCTTGGAATCTTTCATGCTGAATCTTTGTAGGACTTTGTCAATGTATGAATCTTGACACAAGCCTATCAGCCATCTAGATCTATCCCGGTAGATCCTGATTCCAAGAACGTATGCGGCTTCACCCATGTCTTTCATGGAAAAACAACTTCCAAGCCAGTCCTTTACCGACTTTAGCATTGGAACGTCGTTTCCGAGAAGCAGTATGTCATCGACGTACAGGATAAGAAATACTATCTTGCTCCCACTAGTTTTCTTATACACGCATTGTTCTTCTTCGTTTCTGATGAAGTCAAATTGCTTGATCGCTTCATCAAAACGGAGATTCCAGCTCCTCGATGCTTGCTTCAATCCATAAATGGATTTATGAAGCTTGCATACCTTCCCAGCATTCTTTGGATCTATGTAACCGTCAGGTTGTGTCATATACACATCCTCTTCCAGAATTCCATTCAGGAAGGCGGTTTTCACGTCCATCTGCCAAATTTCATAATCATGAAAAGCTGCAGTTGCTAGTAGAATCCGAATAGATTTCATCATTGCCACTGGGGAATAGGTTTCATCGTAATCCACACCGTGAACTTGTCTGAAACCTTTTGCCACCAACCTGGCTTTATAAATCTGGACATTTCCATCCACGTCAATCTTCTTCTTGAAGATCCATTTGCACTCGATGGCTTTTACACCAGCGGGTAAGTCAACCAACGAAAACACTTGGTTGACTGACATGGAGTCCATTTCGGAATCAGTGGCCTTACGCCACTTAGAGGAATCTGGGCCCATCATGGCTTGATTGAAGTTCGATGGTTCATCACCATCAATGATCAGAAGATCATGACAGTTAGTCACGAGGAATCCTTGATATCTCTCGGGTTCGTGACGGATCCTCCCGGATCTTCGAACTTCAGGTACTACAGGTTCAGGCTCTACAATTTCTTGTAGGTCCTCCTGCTGCTTTTCCTCATTAGGTTGAGCAGTATCCTGTTCATCTTGAATTTCTTCAAGCAGTACCTTACTCCCACTGTCTTTCTTAGAGAGAAACTCCCTCTCAAGAAAGTTACAATCCCGGGCAACAAAAATCTTGTTCTCGGAACGTAGATAGAAGTAATAAGCCTTGGTTTCTTTCGGATAACCAATGAAGTAGCATTTATCAGACTTTGGTGTAAGCTTGTCTGAGATTAATCTCTTGACATAGGCTTCACAACCCCAAATTCTTAGATAAGACAGCACTGGAGCCACTCCAGTCCATAATTCATATGGTGTCTTTGCTACTGCTTTCGATGGCGCTCTATTTAGAGTGAACACTGCTGTTAGCAGAGCATATCCCCAAAGGGATATTGGAAGGTCTGTGTGACTCATCATAGACCGAACCATATCTAATAAGGTCCGATTTCTCCTCTCAGACACACCATTCCATTGAGGTGTTCCAGGAGGAGTGAGTTGGGACACGATCCCACACTCTCTTAGATGATCACTGAATTCTTGGCTTAAGTATTCTCCTCCTCGGTCGGACCGAAGAGCCTTAATGCTTTTGCCAAGTTGGTTCTGTACTTCATTTTGGAATTCTCTGAACTTCTCAAAAGATTCAGACTTATGTTTCATTAAATAAACATATCCATACCTACTGAAATCATCAGTGAAGGTAATGAAGTACTGATAGTTTCCTCTTGCATTTGTGGACATTGGGCCACACACATCAGTGTGTATCAGGCCCAATAAGTCACTGGCCCTCTCGTTAGGTTTATTAAAGGGGGCCCGTGTCATTTTGCCCATCATGCAGGATTCGCATTTCTCACATGACTCAAAGTCAAATGAGCCAAGAAGTCCATTCGAATGGAGCCTCTTGATGCGTTTCTCGCTGATGTGCCCTAAACGACAATGCCATAGAAACGTTCGGTTCTCCTCATTAGGTTTGAACCGTTTGGTATCAATGTTATAAATTGGCGCGGATTGATCAAGTATGTAAAGCCCATTCGTAAGAGGGGCACAACCATAGAACAAATTGTTGCGATTGAAGGAACATAATTTATTCTTAACTGAAAAATCATAACCTTCCAAATCCAACAAAGAAATTGAAATAATATTTCTGCTTTTCGCAGGTACAAAATAACAATTATTGAGTTCTAAAACCAATCCCGAAGGTAAAGACAACAAGTATGTGCCTACAGCTAGTGCATGAACTTTCGCTCCATTCCCAACTCGTAGCTCCACTTGTCCTTGCTTCAGCCTCCTACTGTTGCTGAGTGCCTGCATATTAGTACAAATATGAGCCCCACAACCAGTATCCATAACCCATGAGGTATTATCAGAAGTAGTTGTATTAACTTCTATAACAAAAATACCTGATGAAGAAGTCTCGAGAGTCTTCTTCTTCAATTCCTTTAGACCTTCTTGGAATTTCTTACATTCTCTCCTCCAATGCCCTGGTTCTTTACAGAACCTGCAGATGTCAGTAGGCCCAGCCTTGGATTTGGGCTTGGGCTTTGGCGTGTCCTTGTCCGAGACTTGGACAGCCTTAGCCTTTCCCTTGTCCTTGGCAGAGGATTTCTTAAAGACCTTGCCCTTTTGCACCATAAGCACATTAGGGTCCTTGGCAGTTTTCCTCAAGTTGGGCTCTGCAGTCTTGAGCATTCCGTGAAGCTCAGGCAATGTCTTACTCAAGCCATGCATATTGAAGTTCAGGATGAACTGATCATAGCTTGCAGGTAAAGACTGCAGAACGATGTCGCAGGCAAGTTCCTGGCTGATAGGGCAGTCGAGTTTCTGAAGATGATCGAGATAACCCATCATCTTCAAGACATGAGGACTCACTGCCGCATTTGCAGCCAACTTACAGTCTAAGAGGTTCTTAACTGTCTGAAACCTCTCAGTCCTTGCTTGCTCCTGAAAAAGCGATTTCAGGCTTGCCATTATCTCGATGGGTGACAACACACTCTCGAACTGCATTTGCAGCTCATCAGTCATTGTCGCCAACATCAGGCAATAGACATCATTTTCATCTGACGAATGCTTTTTCCAAGCATTATGCAGAGTCCTGGCGGCATTGTTAGGAGGCCTCTCGGGGAGGGGATCACGAAGGACATAATCCTTCTTCTCCTGCTTGAGGACTAGCCTCAAGTTCCTTGACCACGTCAGGAAGTTCGTTCCAGCCAGCTTCTCCTTCTCGAGAACAGACCGGATTGAGAATGTGTTTTGAGTGCTTGTAGTAGTCATAGCTGAAATATAAGATAAAAAGGTTATTAGTTAATATGTTCAATTTGATTAATCTTGTATTAAATTTAATATGATTAATCACGCATTATATTCAATAACATAAGTTACCCTCAATAGAATATAATGATTCCAAGATCCACATATAACTAAGATTAAAGTGGGCCACTGGCCGTCACCCAACCTTAGCTTATATCGGTAAGCCCTATCTCGGCTAATTATATCCGTGATATAACTCTTGGTTGTGAATCTGGGCCCGAGGCCCAATTCACTCTGATGTCTCAACGCCCGGGACTCCCGATGGCCTAGTCAAGAAAACCAGACTATACTGTCATGTAATCATTAATGTCTGGGACTCCCAATGACATTTATGAATCACAAACCGTCTTACCCACGCAAAAGTAGACACCCTCACACTGTAAGGCCATGAGTACAATTGAATGGGCTTCGACAGCTGACATAGACTGGACAAGACATCCAACGCTTGATATTGTTTGAGGTTTGTAGGTTTATTAAAATTTTATCCCAAAACAGAAGATTGCTATTTTGGGAAACTTTCCTTTTTGGGAAACCTACTAATTTTGGAAACTTTCTAAAATTGGAAACTTCCTAAAATTGGAAACTTTCTAAAAATGGAAACTTCCTAAAATCCAAAACATGCAAATCTAGAAACTTATAATTTAAGAAACTTTCTAATTTCAAAATTTTTGGAAACTTATTAATTTAAAAATCGATTTTATAATTTTATAAAATAAATTTTAAATTAATTCTGAAGAAAAGACTCAAATAATTGGCCCAATTGTTTTAACTTCTTGGCCCGAGGCCCAAGAATTGGTCCATGTCCAAGACATAACCCAATTGTCCAATTAAATGACATAACCGGTCTGGTTCATTAAAATTGGTCTAACCAAAATTAATTACTACGATGACCACAATTGTCAACCGGTTATTTACTAAACCGGATTTTCTCAATTTATTTGGTCCAACCAAATCAAATTAGAAAATCACTGGTTTAGGCACAAAATCCAATTTTTCGACTTTGGATTTCTTATCCCGGTTTGACCAGAACTTAATAAATTTATTAAGTCTGTTTATTAAACCGTGACGATTAATTTTTTTAATCAGTTTTAAACCGAACCATTAACCGAACCGAACCGATTGGTCACGAACCGATCACGGTCGTGACCTAGCTTCGCGATCGAGAAACGATCGTCCAGCCGCAAGCCATCATGCTTCCGCGGTGGGTCGATGGTCGGGACGGGATGGGACGATCGGGACGTGACGAGGCGTGCGATCGCGATGATCCACTCGGCCCTCGGTCTCGACTGCGGTGCGGGACATGATCGGACGAGCTCGGGTCGATCCATGCGATCGATCAATCGATCCATGCGATCGGTTCACCGTGCGTTGCTCGATCCGGACATGATGATCCTTTGGCTATCATCATTCCGACGCATACCGATTCATATAGATCGGATCATGCGATTTCTTGTTTGTTTAGGTTTTAATTCTTTGTATCTTAAGTGTTTTTCTCTTATCAGTAGATTGATTCAAAAACACCTCTTTAAACAATCCTAAACATGATTCTAAACAAGAAAAACCACAGAACCAATAGCTCTGATACCACTGTTGAATCGTTTAGTGTCTCCTGATTCAATTCTCAGATTGATTCATCCTACTAAACATGCAGATCTAGGTTCTCTTGAATAGAAACATAACAGATCTCACCTGTTACCTTGTTTTGCAGCGGAATAGGAGGTAAGGGTCAGAGATCAGCAGAACCACCAAGAGATGGATCCTCCAAAGGCTCACACACGCACACCGGGAAATTTGGCTGCTAGACCAGCTGAGAGAGGAGGCGCAGAGAGAGAGGAGGGAGGCGCAGAGTGCTGAGAAAATTAGAGAGCTAGGTCTGATTTTAGTCATTAAAATCCCTTCTAGTTCTCATGGGCTTTTGGGCCCAATTCTCAGTTCTGATTAAATCCAAGGGATTTAATCAGGCCCTTTAGTCTCTCTAAGTACAGTAAATGCCTAGCACTTTTACCGTACTTCTGCTAAACCGTTCCTTCGTATTTTCCCGTTAGCTTAGGCGTGTGACCCATATGGGATCATATAATAAAGGCAATAAGTCCAAGACTTATAGATCATGAGCGGACTCTAGCAAGCCATCATGACCCCCAGTATTATATGACTTATGTCTGATCATTGACATACTCTTACTTTCTAGAGACAGTACAGAGATTACTGGACATAATTCCAACAGTGGCTTCACGCCACTTTAAGGAGTCAGGGCCCATCATGGCTTCTGCAAAGTTCGAGGGTTCATCACCGTCAATGATCAAAAGATCATGGCAATTAGTCACGAGGAATCCCTGATATCTATCGGGTTCGTGACGGATCCTTCCGGATCTTCGAACTTCAGGTACTGCAGGTTCAGGTGATATTACAACTTCATGTAATTCATCCTGCTGTTCTTCCTCATTAGGTTGAACAGGTTCCTGTCCTTCTTGAATTTCATCAAGTTGTACCTTACTCCCACTATCTTTCTTAGAGAGAAATTCTCTCTCAAGAAAAGTACAATCCCGAGCAACAAAGATCTTGTTCTCGGACCGCAGATAGAAGTAATAAGCCTTGGTATCCCTAGGATAACCAATGAAGTAGCATTTGTCAGATTTTGGTGTAAGCTTGTCTGAGATTAATCTTTTGACATAGGCTTCACAACCCCAAATTCTGAGAAAAGACATTGCTGGAGCCTTTCCAGTCCATAACTCATATGGTGTCTTTGCTACTGATTTTGATGGCACTATGTTCAGTGTGAACGTTGCGGTCAGCAAAGCATATCCCCAAAGGGATATAGGAAGGTCTGTGTGACTCATCATGGACCGGACCATATCTAACAATGTCCGATTCCTTCTCTCAGACACACCATTCCACTGAGGTGTTCCAGGAGGTGTGAGTTGGGAGATGATCCCACATTCACTCAGATGATCACGGAATTCCCGGCTCAAGTATTCTCCTCCTCGGTCCGACCGAAGAGCCTTAATACTTTTACCAAGCTGGTTCTGTACTTCATTCTGGAATTCTTTGAACTTCTCAAAGGTTTCCGACTTATGTTTCATCAAGTAGACATATCCATATCTACTGAAATCATCAGTGAATGTGATGAAGTACTGATAGTTTCCTCTAGCATTTGTGGACATTGGGCCACACACGTCAGTATGTATCAGGCCCAATAGTTCACTGGCCCTTTCTGTGGGTTTATTAAAAGGGGCCCGTGTCATTTTGCCCATTAGGCAAGATTCGCATTGCTCACAAGACTCAAAGTCAAATGAGCCCAAAAGTCCATTTGAATGGAGCCTCTTGACGCGTTTCTCACTAATGTGCCCCAAACGACAATGCCAGAGAAACGTTTCATTTTCTTCGTTAGATTTGAACCGTTTTGTATTAATGTTATATACTGGAGCAGATTGATCCAGCATGTACATCCCATTAATAAGAGGGGCACAGCCATAGAACATATTATTGAGATTAAAGGAACACAATTTATTCTTAATAGAAAAATCAAATCCTTGCAAATCCAATAATGAAACCGAAATGATATTTCTGCTTATAGCAGGTACAAAATAACAATTCTCAAGTTCTAAAATCAATCCAGAAGGTAAAGACAACAAGTAAGTGCCAACGGCCAGTGCTGGAACCTTCGCTCCATTGCCAACCCGCAACTCTACTTGCCCTTGCTTCAACCTTCTACTGTTGCTGAGTGCCTGCATATTAGTACAAATATGAGCCCCACATCCAGTATCTAATACCCAAGTGGTATTATCAGAAGTAGTATTATTTACTTCAATAACAAAAATACCTGAAGCAGTAGTCTCCAAGGACTTCTTCTTCTTCTTCAGACTTTCCTGGTATTTCTTACAGTCCCTGCGATAATGCCCTGCCTCTTTGCAAAAGTGGCAGATATCAGAAGGCCCAGCTTTAGACACGGGCTTGGGCTTGGCCTTTTCATTGTTGACTGCCTTGCCCTTTCCCTTGTCTGCAGCGGATTTCTTGAAACCCTTGCCCTTCTGCACCATGAGTACAGACGGCTCCTTGGCCTTCTTCAGATTAGGTTCTGCAGTCTTGAGCATACCATGTAGCTCAGGCAAAGTCTTTATCAACCCATGCATATTATAGTTCAAGATGAACTGGTCATATGCAGGAGTAAGAGACTGCAGAACGATATCACAAGCAAGCTCTTGGCTTATAGGACAGTCGAGTCTAGTCAAATGATCGGGATAACCCATCATTTTCAGAACATGTGGACTCACTGCTGCATCCTTAGCCATTTTACAGTCCAAGAGATTCTTTACAGTTTGGAATCTCTCTGTACGAGCCTGCTCCTGAAACAACGCTTTCAGGTTTGCCATCAGTTCCATGGGACAAGTCAGGCCTTCCCACTGCATCTGCAGTTCGGGAGCCATTGTCGCCAACATTAGGCAAACCACGTCATTAGCATCTGAAGAATGCGTATCCCAAGCATTCTACACAGCTTGTGCGGCATTATTCGCAGGTCTAGGGGGGAGAACTCTTTCAAGGACATAAGCCTTCTTCTCCTGCCTGAGCACAAGTCTCAGGTTCCTGGACCAGTTCAGGAAGTTTGATCCGTTCAGTTTGTCCTTCTCAAGGGCAGACCGGATCGAGAAAGTGTTTTGTGTTGTTGTGCTTGACATAGCTGAAATTATGAGACAATAGAGTTTTAGTTATTTAGTTCATAAAAGAGTTATCTTAATAACTTATAAGAAAACTCGCATTGCATTCAAAATTTCTTTGTTTAACCTCATAAGAATGCAATGATTCCGAGACCCATGTTCAGCTAAATCCAAAGTGGGCCACTGGCCGTCACCCAGAAGTAGCTTTACTTGGTAAGCATACACACAGCTAGTTATATCCATATAACTCGGTCAAGAATTAATCCCTATACTAAACTGCAAGTGTACAGCAATGTCAAAGTAGTATATAGGGTTATCGAATCCACAGGGACACTTGGTCTCAAGAGAATCAAACCGTAGGGAATGAATACTAGAAATAAGCAATGTGATTGTATTGAAAGTAGTGCAAGAAAGTAAATCAGTTGCAGAGATTATCGGTTGTGAAAGCAAGTAATTAAAAGCGTTAAACCTAGGGTATTCTCAGG
This sequence comes from Orychophragmus violaceus, assembly GCA_030180135.1. NCBI lineage: Eukaryota > Viridiplantae > Streptophyta > Magnoliopsida > Brassicales > Brassicaceae > Orychophragmus > Orychophragmus violaceus. The sequence goes on along the minus strand of CM058232.1, from coordinate 62,375,393 downwards.
AAATCAGACTAGCAGACAGTTCATTCAGCAAGGATCTAATTAAGCGCAGTTCTAGAACTCAAAACACAGATATAGAATTAACCAAATTCCTTTGCGATAATTCTCTAAGTCTAAGTGCAGCAAACCAAACTTCCGTTTGCGAGAACTAACAGATTAAACTAGCAATAAGTTCGAGTTTGATATGTTCACAATTATCCTAAACCAAACTTTCGTTTGCGCAAAGTTTAATTGCCCAATTTAATTAGTTCAGATTCCTAAACCCCACTTCCGTGACGTATTTAGCAACCTAAGATCTAGATTCTAATTGATCAGGTTAGAACTAGCTTTAAGCACAATTAAATTGAAGAACAGATATAGTTTGAATCCTTAACTGAAATTGAACAAGTCTAGCAAGTCATGAAATCCTATGTGAGAAACCCTAAGTCTAACTAGGAATCTACTCAGACATAGATAATGAAAACATGATCATATGATAAGTAAATTGCATAAAAGAATAAGAGTAAAAGGGGTTCGAAATCTTCTCCAAATACAGATGATGAATCAGGTTCAGATCAGCCCCAAAAGCTCTAAAAATCCTCTGCTCTTAATTATGAAAGTATAAAGCGTCTAATAAAAACTCTAAAAACTCTATTATATAGGCATAATCTCGGCCAGGGGCTTCTTTGTAAATATCAGGAACTTCTGGATCAAAGTGCAATATCTTGATTCTTCTAAACCGCCGAGTTTTTGGCCCATCTCGCTGGTGCAACGATCGTTGCTAGAGTGCAACGATCGATACCTTTCTCTGTTTCGGACAGTGAACTCTATCTCTCGGCCAATCACTCCAAAAATCTCCAAAATGCTCCATAATCTCCAATTTAGCTCCCAACCTGATTATACCTGTAAAAGACTCTAAAATAACACAAAAGACACTAAAACACATCTATATCATGGTCTAAAATGGGTAAAAACCATGATATATCAACTCCCCCACACTTAGCCTTTGCTTGCCCTCAAGCAAAACATAGAACTAAAACATGGTGAAGAGGTTTGAAAACTCTTCAGAAACTCATTTCATCTTAGAAGCTACAATACTCAGATTCCCCTTAGTAAACCACTGAAAGAATCAATCACAGGATATCAAGACCAACATGTACTTCCCCCACACTTAGCAACTGTCCTAGGTAAACTCCACAATCACATTCAAGCATTCAAATTCTCCCTACTGACTTCTGCAAGTATTTAAGTGCGGTCTCACCTAAGGAGTATCGATCTAAAGGCACATGGATTCTTACCTAATCAGCTCTAGACCACCATACTATCTTTCTCTAGTCCCTTTCTTCTCTTTCCCTTCTTTAACAACTGATTTTTCCCCACTGGGTATCATTTTATTTTTTTTATCAGTGTTCTTCCCGTTATGGGGTGTACTTTGGACACATTCCATGGATCACATGAGAGATAATAGTGTTTGCTACTATTCCCATGACCACTTCGGAGTTACTAACTCATCCTCAGTTTATTATCTTTTTTTTTTTTTTTTTACTTTATAGAAGGGGAGAAGGGGACTAAATAGGACAGGTTTACAGGCTGTGTCAGAACTAACAGGGAATCCGACATAAAGTATACCAAGCCCTTAGGTGAGAAAATCTAAGTCAGTATTAGGGGTGAAGTCAGTAAAAGGATCCTCTGATACCTGAAGTGATGTGGGTGTTCCCAGTAGGTTGATCTGTGATGGGGTTTTCTAATAGTCAGAGATAGATCCTGCAACTTCATCCCAATGGTTACTTAAGTTCCTGCAAGTTTTGTAAATCTCCTCCGAAAATCATAGTTTCTTACTTAAACAATTTTGACTCAATAAAACAAAAAATTTTGAAAAACGGACTGACTCTTAAGAAAACAGAAAGATAAACGTCAGTAGCACCTCCCCCACACTTAAGACACACTGTCCCCAGTAGTGTCCAGCGAAGGATCGGTAAAAAGAAAATAAAAAAAATTGAAAAGGTGAGTTTATGTCTGTCGGGTTACCTCTGTCGCACAGCATCGATCGGTGCATTAGATGCATCGACCGTTACTTGGCGATTTTCGTGTATGGTCGATCGTTGCTCAGGACCGCAACGATCGCTGCAATGCGATTCCTTTCGTGTTGTGACGATCGATGCAGAAATGCATCGATCGCTGCACTGCGATTTAATCCGAGACCTGCAAACATGACTGCACCAGAAACAAAAACAAACGTAAAATCCTAACAAAAACACCAAAAATTAAAAAGAAAAACACCAGTACCTAATGGTGGGTTGCCTCCCACCCAGCGCTTGTTTAAGGTCAATAGCTTGACCGGACGCGCAAGATTTTTCAAGTTGAGGGTGCAGCATCCAGAGGCAAAATCTGTCCTCTGGGAATCTCGGCCTTAGCCCAATAGTGTTTTACCCTCTGCCCATTCACAGCAAACTCATTACCTTCCTTGCCTATTAGTATGACAGCTCCATATGGACGCACTTCTTTTATTGTGTAAGGACCGGACCATCTTGATTTCAGCTTTCCTGGAAACAAATGCAAGCGAGAATTGTATAGAAGTACCTGATCATTAGGCTCAAACCGTCTAGAAACAATCTTTTTATCATGATAAGCCTTTGTCCTCTCCTTGTACAGCTTTGAGTTCTCATAGGCAAGATGTCTAATCTCATCCAACTCATTAAGCTGTATCAGCCTTCTTTCTGCAGCTGATTTAAGGTCAAAGTTCATCTGCTTCACAGCCCATGCTGCTTTGTGCTCAAGTTCCACAGGCAGATGGCATGCTTTTCCATACAACAAGTGAAATGGAGTAGTCCCCAATGGTGTTTTGAATGCAGTCCTGTAAGCCCATAAAGCATCATCAAGCTTAGCTGCCCAATCTTTTCTTGTCTTCCCAACTGTTTTCTCCAAGATCTCCTTGATTTGTCTGTTGGAAACTTCTACCTGTCCACTAGTCTGTGGGTGATAAGGAGTAGCAACTCGGTGATGCACCCCATGCTTCTTCAAGAGCTTCTCAAATACCTTATTAATAAAGTGAGACCCTCCATCACTAATTACTATCCGAGGTACTCCAAATCTAGGGAATATGATGGATTTGAACAGCTTAATGACTACTGAAGAATCATTGGTTGGACTAGCTATTGCTTCTACCCACTTAGATACATAATCCACAGCAACTAATATGAATTTATTCCCATAAGATGAGGGAAAGGGACCCATAAAATCTATGCCCCAGCAATCAAAAACCTCAACCTCAAGAATGAAATTCTGAGGCATCTCATGCTTTCTGCTGATTTTCCCTCTCCTTTGGCAGGCATCACAATGAGAAATAAAAGAGTGAGTATCAGCGAACATTGTAGGCCACCAGAAACCTGCCTGCAAAACCTTAGATACAGTCTTGAAAGTAGCAAAATGTCCTGCATAATCTGATCCGTGGCAGTGGAACAGGATATCTGGAACCTCTGTCTCAGCGACACATCTTCTATAAAGGCCATCCGAACAATGCTTATATAGGTAAGGTTCATCCCAATAGTACCTCCTAAGTTCTCTGAAAAACCTCTTCTTTTCATATCCTTTTAGATTATCTGGTTCAGCCTCTGCAGCTAGATAATTGGCTATGTCTGCATACCATGGTTGATCATTTGTTGAGACAGCATAAATCTCAAACTCATGTTTTCCAATCCGTACCGTAAAAGTCTCTGGGCCTGTGGTCGCGCTGCAACGATCGTCACAGCCAGATGTATCGATCGCTACCGCCCTGATAGATGCATCGATCGATGCTGATGTTGCATCGATCGACGCAATGCGATTAATCCGACAGTTTTGCAGATCTCTGTCCAAATCTGTCTCACAGATTGTCCCAACCATATTGACGTTTTCTTCAGGCAAATAGTCATTGATTGGCACGTCTTCCTCTACCAGCATCCTAGAAAGATGATCAGCAACCCCATTCTCAACTCCTTTCTTGTCTCTTACTTCAATATCAAATTCCTGGAGCAACAAGATCCATCTCAACAGTCTTGGCTTAGCATCCTTCTTCTGCATCAGATACTTCAGGGCTGAATGATCAGTGTGTACAATCACCTTGGAGCCAACAAGATAAGAGCGAAATTTCTCAAATGCAAAGACAACTGCTAACAGCTCCTTCTCTGTAGTGGCATAGTTCCTTTGTGCATCATCCAGTGTCCTACTGGCATAATAGATAGCATGAAGCTTTCTATTTTTCCTTTGTCCAAGAACAGCTCCTACAGCATAGTCACTTGCATCACACATTACTTCGAAAGGCAAATCCCAATCCGGTGGCTGAACTATGGGAGCACTTACTAATGCCTGCTTGATTTGTTCAAATGCAGTTTGACAATCTGCAGTGAACTCAAACTTGGTGTCTTTACACAGCAAAGCAGTTAATGGCCTAGCAATCTTACTGAAATCCTTGATGAACCGTCTATAGAAACCAGCATGTCCAAGAAAGCTTCTAATAGACTTAACAGAATCAGGTGCCTGTAGGTTCGTCATTACCTCGATTTTGGCGCGGTCCACCTCTATTCCTGCTTCGGACACCTTATGTCCAAGCACAATGCCATCTCTGACCATAAAATGACACTTCTCCCAGTTAAGAACTAAGTGCTTTTCTTCACATCTTTTCAAAACCTTACACAGATTATCTAAGCATTCATTATAGGATGATCCATATACTGAGAAATCATCCATGAACACTTCCATAAAATCCTCAATCATATCTGTGAATATGGACATCATGCATCTCTGGAAAGTGGCTGGTGCATTGCAGAGTCCAAAGGGCATCCTACGGTAGGCGAATGTCCCGTATGGACAAGTGAAAGTGGTCTTTCCTTGATCCTCTGGATGGATGGGGATCTGAAAGAAACCTGAATATCCATCTAAGAAGCAGTAGTAAGGATGATTTGCTAACCTTTCGAGCATCTGATCAATAAAAGGTAAGGGAAAGTGATCTTTTCTAGTCGCAGCATTCAGTTTCCTGTACTCTATGCACATCCTGTGTCCCGTCACAGTCCTAGTAGGTATCAGCTCGTTCTTCTCATTCTTAACAACTGTAACTCCACCTTTCTTAGGTACTACATGGACTGGACTTACCCAATCACTGTCTGAAATAGGATAGATGATCCCAGCATCCAGGAGTTTCATAATCTCCTTTTTGACTACTTCCTGTAGATTAGGATTAAGTCTCCTCTGATGTTCGATTGATGTCTTGGACTCATCCTCGAGATGTATCCGATGCATGCACAGTTCCGGTGAGATACCTGAAATATCATTAAGGGAATAGCCAAGAGCTTTGCGATGCTTGCGCAGCTTGCTTAGCAGTAAAGTGAGCTCTGCGTTGTTTAAACTAGCATTAACAATCACTGGATAAGTTGAATTCGGTCCAAGAAACGCGTACCTTAGCCCGGATGGAAGTTGTTTCAGATCTATTTTCGGAGCTTTTTCCTCTGCCCAGTCGAGGTCGTCTTGCAACGATCGTTGCTCAGTTGGTATCGATCGTTGCAGTCCCGCGTCAGATACTTCGACCTGCATTGCAACCTCGACAGAATCCATCAATCTTGTATAGCACATTGCAGGCTCGTCCTGTAGGTACTCCAACTCCAAAATAGAACTCAGTAAGGCTCTTTCTAGTGGGTCCTCAGCATGTGATTGATGGAAGTACTCTGCAGCCAAATCACCCAATGTGTCCACATAGAAGGTCTGCCCGTCAATGGTTGGTCTCTTTACCAGCTTGTTCATGTCAAAACTCATCTTCAGATCACCCACATTCAGAATTATCTTACCTCCTTGACAGTCAATCATTGCACCAGCTGTTGCTAAGAAAGACCTGCCTAGAATTAATGGGTCTTTTGGCTCCTGTCCATATTGTAGAACCACAAAGTCAGTTGGGATCACACACTTGCCAACAGTTATAGGCACATCCTCTATTACTCCTTCAGGAATCCTGACTGATCGGTCTGCCAAAACTAGTGATATCCTAGTTGGTATAAAGTCTGTCATCCCTAGTCTTTTAGCAACCGAGAGGGGCATCAGATTTACGCTGGAACCAAGATCACATAGGGACCTTTCGAACCTCTCCTTGTAGATAGCACAATCTAATACGAAGCTGCCTGGATCCTTCAATTTCTCTGGAATTCTACCTTGAATCACTGCACTACATACTTCATTGAGCATCATTATACTTTCTTCGTCAGACCATTTACCAGAAATTGCATCCTTTAAGGCATCTCTTCATCATGGGGGAGGTTTCAATAGAATCCAACAAAGGTACTTCAACCTTCACCTTTTTTATGAACTCCTTCCATTTTGCATATTGCCTATCATTCCTAGCTTTTCTGGGATTCTTGGGATAAGGTATCTTAGGCTTGTATACCCTTTCAGCCGGCTGTTTTGGGTTTTCAGCACCCGAACTTTCTGTAGTTACCTTGTGTCGATCGTTGCCCTTGTTGCACCGATCGATGCTAGGCGACTTCGTTACGATCTCCGGTTCCTTGGTTTCGCTTGGCAACGATCGTTGCTTGGATGCATCGATCGATGCGCGGCGAATATCGCGTATCTCATCTTCCAACTCTTCAATTTCTACGAGTTCCTCAACGCTTAACTGCTTTTTCTGGCCAGATGACAGCTCCTTACCACTTCTTAATGTCACGGCATTGCATTGGTACTTAGGATTGGCATCAGTCCTTCCCGGGAGATATCCCTCTTCCCTTTGAGCATGCCCAGCAGTTCTTGCAACTCTTGCATCAAGCTCTTTTATGTGCGTGTTCAAACCTTCAAACTTCCCATTCAGCTCCCTGTAGATTGTATCCATCTTTGCGTCAGAATCTGCTGCGTACTTAGTCTGATTCTCCATCAGCTGTCTTAGCATCATCTCTATCTTACTATCAGGCTCATTGGCTTTCTTAAAACCACTTTGCTGAACTCCATTTGAAAATCTGTTTCCCTGCTGATTTCTAAATCTATTGCCTTGGAAACCAGAACCTCCCATGTAATTCACTTCTTCTTCCTGAGTGTCCTCCTCAGTCTGAATTACATCTACATTTTGGGCAAGGTGGACATCTTTCTTACTTGTCAAGAGATTGTAAACTGTGTCCAGCCTAGATCTAATCTCAGTCATGTTAGGGTCCTCTGTACTTACACCAGATTTCTTCCTCATCTCATCCATAGACTTGCAACTGTAGCTGCCAACCAGGTTCTCTATCAACTGCTTAGCTTGTGTAGGAGTCCTGGTATTGAAATTAGCATTACTGGAATTATCCAGAGCAGTCTGATAAGGGAGATCTATGCCTCTGAAGAAAATACCTATCAGCTGTACTTCTGTGAATCCATGGTGTGGACAATCACGCTGATACTGCTTAAATCTCATCCATGCGGTTGTCAAAGGCTCCACAGCTCCTTGGGAAAAAGTGAGTATGTCCTGTCTGGACTGATCTGAGCGCGCAGCATCGTAGAAGTGGCGCAGGAACTCACTCTTTAAGGCTGTCCAAGTAGTATACTGACCAGGTGCCAGTTGTCTCAGCCATGCACTAGCGTCTCCAGCAAGACTGTGCGGAAATAGCTTAAGGAACAGATAGTCCGGGCATACTCCTTCATACTTCATGCCAGTGACTATGTCCTCAAACTTGTCAATGTGATCCATAGGCTGCTCTGATTGAAGACCATGAAAAGCAATCTGCCTCATCAGTTGGTAGTAGATAGTTTTTACCTCAAAATCATTCCTCTCGAAAGCAGGAAGCACTAGAGCTGCTCGGTTTGCATGAAACTCATCAGGTCTATTGTAGTCAGCTAGTGTCCTCTCATGAACTAACATCTCTCTACCTTGAGCTTGATCTTGCGGTTGTTGCTCAGGTTCAGGGGGGTCAGGGATTACATTTCCCTCAGCATCAACCCGATGCCCAGCAGCATTGTACGGGTTGTTATCTTGGTCCCTCAGGGTACCTTCAGCATCTGGTATCAAGATCAGACGTTCTCGAACCATTCTCTCTCTCTTTTCTCTTCTGATAGTCCTCTCTAGACGTCCAAGTTCCTCTAGATTGAGATTAACTAAGCTCGAGTTCGGATTACTTCGAGTGTTCTGCGTTGGCATAAACTGTCTGTAATCGTCCAGCAACGATCGATGCTATCAGTGCAACGATCGATTCAATCTCAAATCGCTTAGCAACGATCGATGCAAGGGTGCAACGATCGACGCAAGGCGAAATTCGTACCTGCGACAGAGAGAAACAGAGAAAAAGTTAGCAAAATAAATAAATAAAAAAAAACGAAAAACAAAAACAAAAAACGAAAAATTTCTAGTAAAACCCTAAGTTCGGTCCTATCGAAGACTCAAAGAGTCCCCGGCAACGGCGCCAAAAGCTTGATAGGTCAAGAATTAATCCCTATACTAAACTGCAAGTGTACAGCAATGTCAAAGTAGTATATAGGGTTATCGAATCCACAGGGACACTTGGTCTCAAGAGAATCAAACCGTAGGGAATGAATACTAGAAATAAGCAATGTGATTGTATTGAAAGTAGTGCAAGAAAGTAAATCAGTAGCAGAGATTATCGGTTGTGAAAGCAAGTAATTAAAAGCGTTAAACCTAGGGTATTCTCAGGAAATCAGACTAGCAGACAGTTCATTCAGCAAGGATCTAATTAAGCGCAGTTCTAGAACTCAAAACACAGATATAGAATTAACCAAATTCCTTTGCGATAATTCTCTAAGTCTAAGTGCAGCAAACCAAACTTCCGTTTGCGAGAACTAACAGATTAAACTAGCAATAAGTTCGAGTTTGATATGTTCACAATTATCCTAAACCAAACTTTCGTTTGCGCAAAGTTTAATTGCCCAATTTAATTAGTTCTGGTTCCTAAACCCCACTTCCGTGACGTATTTAGCAACCTAAGATCTAGATTCTAATTGATCAGGTTAGAACTAGCTTTAAGCACAATTAAATTGAAGAACAGATATAGTTTGAATCCTTAACTGAAATTGAACAAGTCTAGCAAGTCATGAAATCCTATGTGAGAAACCCTAAGTCTAACTAGGAATCTACTCAGACATAGATAATGAAAACATGATCATATGATAAGTAAATTGCATAAAAGAATAAGAGTAAAAGGGGTTCGAAATCTTCTCCAAATACAGATGATGAATCAGGTTCAGATCAGCCCCCAAAAGCTCTAAAAATCCTCTGCTCTTAATTATAAAGTCTATGGTAAAAAGTATAAAGCGTCTCTAATAAAAACTCTAAAAACTCTATTATATAGGCATAATCTCGGCCAAGGGCTTCTTTGTAAATATCAGGAACTTCTGGATCAAAGTGCAATATCTTGATTCTTCTAAACCGCCGAGTTTTTGGCCCATCTCGCTGGTGCAACGATCGTTGCTAGAGTGCAACGATCGATACCTTTCTCTGTTTCGGACAGTGAACTCTATCTCTCGGCCAATCACTCCAAAAATCTCCAAAATGCTCCATAATCTCCAATTTAGCTCCCAACCTGATTATACCTGTAAAAGACTCTAAAATAACACAAAAGACACTAAAACACATCTATATCATGGTCTAAAATGGGTAAAAACCATGATATATCAATGGCCCAGTCAAGGAAACCAATCTCTTACAGCCAAATAATCACTAAAGTCTGGGACTCCCAATGAAATTAGTGACTATATACTACTTTACTTACGCAAAAACAGACACCTCACACTGTAAGCCATATCTGTAATTGAATAAGCGTTAAGTAGCTGACAAGATTGGGCAAGACATCCAAGCTTGATATTGGTTTTGAGGATTTTAGGTTTTCTTTCCAAAAATAGAAGATTACTATTTTGGGAAACTTACTTATTTTAGAAACTTTCTAAATTTAGAAATATGCTAAAATTAGAAACTTCTAATATTAGAAACTTTCTAATTTAATGTTTTATTAAAGTTTTTGGTTGGGTCACAAATTATAGGCCCAATTCTTGGCCCAAGACCACAAAATTCCAATTGGCCCAATAATTTGACATAACCGAGTCGGTTCATTAATTCTGGTCCAAGACCAAATTAACTACTAAATCCAACTGGTTATTTACTAAACCAGACCAGCTCTAAATTATTTGGTCCAACCAAATCAAACTTAGACCAGCCTTCGGTTTAGGTTAAAATTCAATTTTTTGAATTTAAATCCGGTTTAACCAGAAATTAAATAATACCAATTGTATTAAATAATTTCCAGCAAACCGCGATTTGGGTTAACCGCTTGAACCATACATTAATTAAATAATTGCTTACATGACAAAACGATCATGTCATTCACTTATGACAAAACCGATTCTTAAACATTAACAATCAACAATCCAATTCCAAATCGTATGATAATTAAACAATCACTTTATTTACGATCATGACATGACTTTTTCTAAACATTAACAATTAAACAAATCGTTTCTTATGATTGCAGCAAAGTCAACATTACAATTTTGTCTTTAGCTTAAAGACAAAGAGACATGATCGATCGCTTATGATTGATTATAAAGCAAAGTCAAAATCAAAGTTAACGATTCTCAATTCAACAATCGACTTTGACTTTTCCAATTCGTTTCATGCCATTCACTTATGATAAAACGATTTTGACCATTACCAAACCTAACAAATCGTTTTAATTATGAAACAAAGACAACAAGCGATTTCTTATGATTGTACAACAAGGTCAACATGCGATTGTTATTCAAACGATTTGACAATTCTAGGTTTTCAAAGTTTCAATCAATTTTACTCATTAAAATCGATTCATCAAACTAATAAACAACCTAGTATGATCTAAAAAGCAAAAACCTAATGACCTAGGCTCTGATACCACTGTTGGATTATGTGTGTTCATTGGTGTAATTATCAGATTACAACCTAACATAATCAACTAGGATTTAGGTGATTTGCAGTTGAATCATAAACAGATCAGGATCATTACCTTGTGATTGCAGCGGATTGATCAAAGGAATATCGAGATCTGTAAGAGCTGATGATAACCGGCTCCTCCTAGGTATCCACACTCTTACAAGCTACTGGATCAGGCTGCTAGACCAAAGTTAGAACAACAGAGAGAGAGAGGACGGCCAGACCTAATAAAATCGCAGACTTGTGGTCTTAATGGCGCCTCCCCTCTTCCTTACATGGGCCCAAGTAATTAAACTAATGGCCTATTAGGCTTTTGGGCCCAAGACCCAAATCAGACAAAAACCTGTATTTTGTCTGGCCCAATTCTCTGTACAAATACAGTAAATGCCTTGCATCTTACCGTATTACTTCCATTTTAACTTTCCTGTTAGCTATGGTGTGTGACCCTTTGGGATCATACAATACTGGCAATAAGTCCTAAACTTATAGATCAAGAGCGGGCTCTAGCAAGTCATCATGATCACCCAGTATTTATGACTTATGTCTGATCTCGACACTTATCATACTTTCTAGAGATAGTACAGTAGATTTCAGGACATTCCCAACACTACACACTTAGCACACAAATAAAACGCAACAGGAAGAAAACAAATAGAAATAAACTAAAAAGAAAAAAGAAAAGTTGCAACCGCAAGCAAAAGAAATGGAAAGATGCTAGCAAGATAGTCGAATAAGGAAAAGATGCAAATATGATGCAAATATGGTAATGGCCGATTCTTTGTACTTTCCTTTTTTTTGAATTATGATAAGAAAAAGGAAACAATTTAAGCTAATTGGTTCAAACAATTAAACAATCCTGAACTATGCCAAACCGTAAAAGGCTAACCGAATGAACCACTAAAGCCCTAATGCCACTATATGATATAAGCGGCCGTTATAAGACTTTTTTTTTTTGAACTTTAGATGAATGCAAGCAGAAACAGAAGACTATGGATGTAAAACAAAACAGGAACGAGCAATCACAAATGCAGGGCTATAATCCAAAAAATAATCGCAAGAAACCTAGCAGTAAGAATACTAGCCGCCGGTCTAGTTCTAAACAACCTAACACTCGATTCTAACAACCTTTTTCTTTTGATTTTCAGTTTATATAAGAAATAAAACAAAAGCAGATCACGAGCAAATCAATGGACAGAAACAAGACAAAACAAAACAGCGACAATTGTTTTTTAATGTGATATTTGGTTGGTAGAAGAGCAAATAAACTAAAGCAAAAACGAAAGGTGCAAGGGTGAGATGTAATCAGAGTTTGTCACGAGTCTAAGCTCTGATACCTGATGATGTAAGAGGGAAGATGGCTTGAGATTTGGGTCGCCCAGCTAGTTCGATCTGTGGTGGTGAGTCGATCGACGCGGGTGGGAGTCGATCGAAGCAGGAGATGGTCGGATGGGATGTACTTGCTGGCCAAAGGCGCTCTCAAGTAAATCAGTAGATGGTTGGCGTTTGTAGAGGAGATTAGAACACAACAGGAACACACGAACACGAGCAAGTAACAAGCCTTCGATCTCAAAGGGAATCCACGCGACAAAGAGAGAGGCTACGACGTTTTAGGGCTAAACACAATTAGGTTTTTGGTTTAAACTTGCTTAATGAATTACAAAGAAGAAACAAGGCTAAATAGCCTTAGGTTTTTGGTTACAACACGGGCTAATGGGCAATCAAAAAATATTATAAAAAAATAAAGAAAAAACAAAACTAAAGGGAATTAAGAAATGAACGAGCCGGCCTATCTCTTTAAGGTGGACGGGCCTATGATCACCTCATTAAAAACCTTGTAAGGAAAACCCATTTGGGTCAAAACCTCACAAGGGAAAAAGAGTATGATCTTTTGGTCCAACAGACAGTCCGTTCTAAGACTCATCAGACTCAATACTGAAGATCATGGTCGGTCGGACAATCTTGAGTAACGGCCATGGGACGGTCGGGTCAAGTGGGTCGACGGCTTCTGTCTTGATCATCTTCTGGGCCAGCTAGTTCAGAGCAGGTTGGTCGTGGTCAGCTTGCTCCAACTGCGTCGTGATATCATCTAGGCTCGTCCTAGAGATCAGCTGCTTCATCGCTCGGTAGAAGTCATCCCAAATTTGTCTCTGTCCGGACCGCGTCCGTGGGACGTTCCGCATGGTCGAGAACTGGTCAACCAACCTCATGATCGAGGCCGATACGTATTGATCGTTCGAGTCGGATTCGGATGACCCGATGTCCTCGGGGTCGGGTTCGGATGATCCGATGTCCTCATCACCAGGCTACTACTCCTTCAGCTCCAAAACCAGACATGGAAGCTCTTATCCAACATATTCCTTAGTGATAGGTCAACAAGGCAATGATGTTAGTAAGAAAATGGTTGAGATCCAAACCGGCCTATGCTACACCAAGGTTTATTTATCTTATGGTGAGCTTACTCCACGGCTTTAAAACCTCACCTCGAGAGTCACAAACAAGGAGAATAAAAGAGCCTCCACATCTAAACCTCAAGGGACACTACCAGGCAAACCGGAGAAGATCGCCTAATATCATTGAAATGTTATTACCTTGAGGATGGAAAGGAACCAGACCAGACTAACCAAGCCGAGCCATTTTCGACCATGGTGAGCGCACCCCGGACCCGAGCCGGCCATAAAAGACTCACAGAGAAATTCAACTAAGCCATGGAGTATCTGATCACTAGGAGCATCATACACGACATCACAAAGCATTTATACTAGTTGGATCATGACCAGTCCGTTCTGAACATGTTATCCCGGCGATGTACGAGATGACCGAGTCCGATCACGACCATTCATTCACACCAGGATCGTCCATCTGACCATTACTCTGGATCGACGACACATCCATGATATTCAACACAGGAGCCGTTGATCCTTAGACCATGTCGTCTCTGTGGGCCATATGTTATACTCTTTTTCCCTTGCAAAGTTTTATCCCACTGGATTTTTCTTGAAAGGTTTATAACGACGTAACTTGAGGCCTAATTCATTAGACAAAATGCACGGCCCATGAGGCCCAAGTCACCACACGCATAGAAGGCTTCTTATCTCTTTATTTTCTATCTTATTTATTGTAAGGCCTTAAGGACCAATTCCTTTTATTTGTGTTGAGGGTTTTGAAAACTAAAAGACTATTTACCCTAATACTCTTGTATTTTTTTTTAGTTTCATGTTTAATCTAAAGAAAAACCCTAAAGCTACTTCTCTTACTTGGCGGCCGTGAGTGTGTGCACTGAGTGGTTCCCCCTTAGAAGCTTAAGCCAAATCTGTTCCTGTCAAGTTCATCTCCCCCATCAATTCTTCTCCTAGCATCAGAAGAGAGTGACTCTAGTCCAGCTGCTCGTGCTCCATATCTCTATCTAGTTCGTTATTAAAAGGAGAGTGACTTCAGTCCAGCCTTTTCACCTCTGCCCGGCCCATTGTGAGTTTCAATCGTTATAGCTTATACGAATGGCTCATCATGCCGTTCAGTCTTACCAACACCTCCAGCACTTTCATGAGGCTCATGAACCATGTCTTACGAGCTTACATCAGTATGTTAGTGGTCATTTACTTTTATGATATCCTAGTATACAGTAAGTATTTTCCTACCACCATGTGCACCTTGCGCAAGTAACATATACACTTTGTCAAGAAGGCCTTTATGTGAACCTCAAGAAGTGCACATTTTGCACTAATCAGCTTGTTTTCCTAGGTTTTGTCATGAGTTCGCAGGGATTATAGGTGAATCAAGATAAGGTTAAGGCTATCTAGGAATGTAAAACACCGACCAGCATTGGCCATGTCCGGAGTTTCCAAAGATTGGCTAGTTTCTAGAAGAGATTCATCAAAGATTTCAGGACCGTAGCTGCACTGCTCACAGCCATGATAAAAAGGATGTCCCGTTCAAATGGGGACCCGCACAAGAGGACGCATTCCGGAAGTGCCAAGATCCTTTGACTAACGCCCATATTCCTGTTTTACCTAACTTTGACAACACTTTTGAGATCGAATGTTATGCTTCAGGTTTAGGGATTAGAGCAATACTCAAGCAGGGACCACGACTCGTGGCCTACATCGGCGAAAAACTCAACAAGCCACACTCAACTATCCGACCTACGACAAGGAGCTGTACGCCTTGGGGAGATCATTGGAGTCGTGGCCGTATTATTTTATGGCCAAAGAGTTTGTGATCCACACCAATCATGAGACGTTGAAGCAACTACGGGGAAAGACGACGCTTAAGAGGAGGCACGAGAAATAGCTTGAGTTCGTGGAGACGTTTCCGTATATCCTCAAGTACAAGAAGGGCAAGGAGAACATCTTTTCCGATTCCCTATACCGGGGATACACCTTGATCATCACCATGGAGGCCAAAGCCTTGGGGTTTGAACAAATTAAGGTACAATATGATGTTGACCATGATTTTGGTACTATTTCCAGGAATGAAATAAAGGAGCTAAAGAGTCATTCTACATTCACAACGGCTTCTTATCCCGTGACTGGCAACTATTCCTTCCTCAAGGATTGATGCGAGACCTGCTTATCAGTGAATCTCATGGAGCCAACTTTATGAGACACTTCGGAGTATATAAGACGATGATCATGCTATCCGACCACTTCTTCTTGCCGCATTTGACATGCGATGTAGGGAAATTTTTCTCTAATTGTATCACGTGCCTTAAAAAATGTCCATGTCACATCCTTATGGTCTTTATATGCCCTTAACGATTCCTAACATACTTGGGTAAATATTTATATGGATTTCGTGCAAGGTTTACCCAAGATCAGGCATAAGGATTATATATTCGTGGTGGTTGATCTATTCTCAAAGATGGGCCATTTCATACCAAGCACAAAAATGAATGACCAAAACACTATACCCTAAAAAGGATCTGTTATGAGGTTTCATTGAAAGGTTCAACAAACGTATTTCCATGATAATTTCAATATTGATCAATCAATTCATTTCAAAGTAGTGATTAATGGTCAAAGCTAATTAAATACAATTAAAATTTTGAGGTTTCGTCTTTTCTTTTACCTCGAATGATCTAAATCAAAATACGTAGCGACATGAAGTGGTTATATTAAGAAAATTAAATTGTATCGGTAGAGAGGAACATAGAATATTCTCCTTGTCTCTCATTTAGAGTTTAGGGATTAGATAGGGTTTAATTTTTAGGGTTTAATTTTTAGGGTTTATAAACATGGGTTTAGGGTTTATGCAGTTTGCTCCAAACATAAATAGGAAATTAATTAGAAAGTTCTAATAACAACCCCCAAATTCAACGATTGCACTAAAAGAGAATAAAATTTTCCGCGACCATTTTGCAAACATAGGCAACCTGCAAAGTCCAGTAACATTTATCACACATGTCATCCCCCTTCGGCTTCTCCCACCATAGTTGTCTTCGATCGTAATTCGAAAATTTTCATTTGGTGATCATATGAGGGTCGTTTTGGTCACGTTTCGTAATTAACCAATCTGGAATATCCCTTTCCCACCCATTCCCAATGATCTTAGGCAATTTGCTTCGAAGATGAGTAGCACGTTCTCTAGTAAATAGATACTTACCTAAGACTCCCTCCCAGTCGTCCCTGAACATTTGGCACATCATGCCGTAGATATACTCGATCATGATGCATCCTTTTCCTATAAAAACCTTGATTTGACCGACTCCTTCAATCCGATTGATCTCGAACAATAAATTGGAGACTCCTTTGAGGCAGATGGCGGTTCTGTTGCCTGCGTCGTAGCACCTCTCATGGAACTTTTTCCAGTCAAAACCGGGAGTCCAAGTTCAATGACTTATCTTCTGTAGATTAATAGAGGCGTCGAACTCGTCTGTTTGAGACATTCCATTCAGCCGCGTAATCCTCGAGTGGCGGAGATCTTGCATGTCATTTTCGCAGACACGAACAAGAATGTTCCTTACTAGATCTTCCGGCAAGCCAAGCAGGTTGAATAGTCTCGCTGCCTCCCTCCACCTTCTTATCATGGACCGTGTTTCGTAGGGTGGGTCGTTGAAACTAGGCAATGGCCAGTATATATGAGGGTTTGGCATTTGATATGGCTTCTGTGTTTCGTTCTGAATTGGTGGTGCTTTTGAAGTGGAGATCGAGTTGATTGAATGGGTTTTATCGAGTAGTTTTTTTTAATGAGGCCTTTCCATATGTATATTAAGGTGTAAATGGAAAACATAAAATGGAATGACTATTTGACTCTATTCCATTCCAAAAAATTAGAATTTAAGACAAATGGTAAATCTTTTATGTTATTAATGATTTTAAGTTCAATTTCATATGTAAACATAAGTTAAATCGAATCAAAAAATCAATTTCGGAAGGGATAATTAAAAGGGAATAAACGATTAATAAAATAATGAAACGAAAACTTCACTTAACGTTAATAACCTATATCATCGTGTATTTGCAGTTCTCTAGATAATGTATATATACGATATCATGTTTGGGTTTAGAGTTTAGGGTATATGACATTTGCATTTATATTTGTAGATATTGATAATTATAATATTACATAAAAGACTATATAGAGTACATGTATTATGGTTTATGTTTAGAGTTTAGGGTATATATAGGGTTTAGGGATTACCGTTTGGGTTTAGAGTTTAGGGTTATAACCAAGTTCTCGTTGATCTTGTTATTATTAAAGTTTTTAGTTTATTTGTGTTATTCACTATCTCAATTGAGTACGGTGGGTTGCTACGCTATAGAAGTAATAAAAAGAATACAAGCAATCTATAGAAGTTGTGGTAGATACAAAATACTAGATATTGGTACGGGTAAACAACAAACGTGAAAAACATACATAAATAAGACATCATCGATTACAACGAAATCAGGAGAAGTTGTTATCTATCAGTCTGCAGAAGAAAGCGGTCTGCATAATCCAGAAACATTGGTCGCAATAGTCCTTAAACAAAGGCCACCCAGAGCACCAAGGGTCGAAGTTAGAACATCGACATTGTAGCACACGATCAATACTGTTTTCGTCCCGTTTCGCTTTGAACCAATCAGGAACCCAACCTCCCCATGAACTATGATCCAGACGAGGTAGTTTTAATCGTAGTTGCGTTGCGTCTTCCCGAGTAAATTCAAATCTACCGAAGAGTTCATCGTCTCTGTCTTCCCCAAAGACTTTGCGTATGCATCCAAACACATACTTGCTTAAGATGCATCCATCTTTTGCAGCAGCCTGTATGCGTACGAGACCTTCATCTCTCTTGTTATCGAAGAAGAAATCTGAGATTCCTTTGAGAAGGATGGCTGATGTGTTGCCTACGTCGTAGAACCTCTCATGGAATTTTTCCCAATCAAATCCTGGAGCCCAAACATTGTATGACATCTGTGTTAGATTGACCGAGTTGAAGAACTCTTATGTTTCCTTCTTCTCCTTCAGGACTTTGCAAACAATCTTCGAATGACGGAGATCTTGCATGTTCCGTTCGCAAACACGAGCTAGAATCTCCGTTATCACATCATCAGGCAACGCTAGAAGGTCGAATGGGATGATTGCTCTACGTTTTCTTGTTACATAGCGTGTTTCGTAGTAAGGTTGATCGTATCGACGCCATGGCCAGTACGCATAAGAAATAGGCATGTTGTTGTACTGTGGGTTAGCGAAAAGGTTGACTTTTACTGGTTTTGATTCGGTGGTTTCAAGATCTTAAAAGTGGGTATTTATTCCCTAATTTGATTGACTGAGTTTCTTCTACATAATAACCGTACATATAGACACGACTATTCACTTTCCCGAACAAGAATGATTAATAAAATAATTAAACGAAAATACTGTTTTCTTTAATAACCTAGATCATAGTGTATTTGGCGCGTATTTCTCTAGATAATCACCTATCCACTAATGTCGGTTGCGTGTGTGCAGGAAGCCGACTGTAGACCCCTACATGTTAAGTATTCGTAATTATTAGACTATTTTATGTCAAATCTTGCTAACATAGTCATTATGTCATGCAAGATTTTGTTAGCTATCAACATTGGTAATGCAATTTTGGTGTAACAGTATTCACAGTAGAACACTAGACATTACTAATACAACACTAAACATTAAAATATCGTGGTTCAAATATACTAATTCTGGTAATTAGAACGGTGTATTTTTCCACAATTTGAAACTTACCATTACTTGAAATAGTGAATCCTACAATATACATTTGCAATTTTCTATGCTGATTTAAATGTATTTTTTTAGTGATTGGTTGGATTTATTTTTAGTACTTGAAATGCAATCATTAATATTATGTTGTTTTTTAGTAGTTGGTTGGATTTAATTTACTTAAATTAAAATAAGTAGTTTTAAAAGAATAATAAATGCATCTTAATATCAAATGGATGATTGATTAGGAACTCAACATATCTAGCAAATCTACCCAAATATCTTTAGACGTCTAATTCAATAGTTACAAGTGTGAGGGCAACTGTCAAACAATAGGTTTTTAATATGCTATGTGTAACGCATTAGTTCATGAATAACCATTAAGTGACACAAATTAAGACCCGCCAAACCCAATATATTTATGGCGCCTGAATTACCATAAATTGCCAATACCCTAACCATTATAACCTCTATCAAATTCACTTCATCTCTCTAACTCCTTGCGTTATACATTTATTTCCTCAACGGAAAATCTATTGCAAAAAGACCAATGACACAAAGGCAATACCAATTCCTTTCGGACATCAACAAGTTGACGACGAAATGGAGTTTGAGATTGAAGGTCCTTCGGTGTTGGATGTATGAACGGGTCTTCTCTGGCAAAACCATCAAACTACTTTTGGTGGACGAACAGGTTATCTCTCTACCACAGTTCATGTGATGTATAATGTTTTGATCTTACGCTGTATAAACTTATGTTTTATCGCTGTTTGAAGTTTTAAGTCTTGCACTTTCTAACGATAGGGCAAAAGGGTAGAAGGAGAAATTTGGAGTGATTTCGTGTAAATCTTCGAGTGGCTGGTGGAATCTGAGGGAAGTGGGTACATTGGGATAACGTTCATATCCTTGACAGGCCAATGTTCGACCGCTTGACAGATAGTTTATACTCTTTTGTTAGAATATGAGATTTAGAGTGAGAGAATAAGGTAGAATGGTGAAGAATGTAAGAATATTAGAATTTGAGAGTTATCTGAGAGATTTAGCAAGAGAGAAAGGAAGAAGAAGAATTGCACAAGAGGAGTATGAGGAAAAAGCTTTCCAAGTCTGTATTTTTCTTATTGATATTACAATGAATATATAGACAAAAAATAACTCAATTTCGTGGCTACTACTTTCAAATTCAAACTCTAATGACAAAATAATTCTAAAGACACCTTTGGACAAAAGGGTGAAGCAAGTAGGGAAGGGAATCTCCATTTGAATTTGAATCTTGTCTCCTGGTACTGTTCATCCGTGGAGTCAAGCTTCTAGAAGATCTTTGACTTGATTAATGGTAATTTATCCTTTTACCACTTAACCATAAGATTAAACTCTCTCCCTTTTACTTATTTACCTCTTCTTCTTCTGATCGGATCAAAGGAGTTCACATTGATCTGAACACTTAAGGTGTTCATCTCAATACTCAATATGATATAAGATCCGAGGTGGATAGTTGTTTGGGTCGCCCAGCTGGTCGAAGACGCTCTCTGGTTGATCCATGGTCGATGGTCGAATGGAAAAAGCTTGCTGGCCGAAGGCGCTCTCAAGGCTTTTTAATGGATGGTTAGATGGAGTTGATGGTGAATTGAAGATCGCCACTCAAAGGTGTGAAAGCCTTTGTGATAAGATCAAGAATCTAAGCCTTAGTGAATCCACACATAAGACATAAATTCATAATATTTTCTAAGAAGGGGAATCCACACAACTTAGAGAAACAAAGAACAAAGCATAAAAGCTTTTTAAGAGAGAACTCTTATTTTTTTCCAAAAATTTCTATGTTATTTACAATAGAACAATTGAGCTTTTTATAGCTCTTACAAGGTGATCTTTACAATAAAATATATTAAAAGAAATTATTTACATTTAAACAAAAGCAGAAAAATTAGCTAAATCAAATATTAGTCTTCTTGCCACCAATTTAGCCATTGCCATTGAATGAAAATCCTTGATTTTTTTATAAAGTTATGAGGTTGAGATTCTCATTATAAATCCATGTATTGAAGACCTTGATATTGCATCATTCTCTCACTCTTCACATGGTTTTGTCCTCAAAACCGTTTCACCTTGAGATTTTTTTTTTTAGAAACAAAACGAAAAACACATTTTTTTTTAAGAGAAACAAAATAAAAACGGTTTTTTTTTGAAATTTTTTATGGATGAAATTTTGTTTAGAAAAAGGAAATTTTTTTTGAAGTTTTTTTTTGTTAAACTGAAAAATCAAAAATAAAAGGAACTATTTTTTTTCTTATAATGAGAAAATAAAACTTTAGGAAAAATAAAGGAAAAAAACTTTTAATGTTTTTAAATTGTATAAAAAGGAACAAAAACAGAAAATGTTTTTTTTTGGGGTTTTGATATTAAAATGAAATGAAAAAGAAAACAAAAAAAACTTAAAAAATAAAAATAGATAGGACATTCGGCTCTGATACCAAATGATATAAGATCCGAGGTGGATAGTTGTTTGGGTCGCCGAGCTGGTCGAAGACGCTCTCTGGTTGATCCATGGTCGATGGTCGAATGGAAAAAGCTTGCTGGCCGAAGGCGCTCTCAAGGCTTTTTAATGGATGGTTAGATGGAGTTGATGGTGAATTGAAGATCGCCACTCAAAGGTGTGAAAGCCTTTGTGATAAGATCAAGAATCTAAGCCTTAGTGAATCCACACATAAGACATAAATTCATAATATTTTCTAAGAAGGGGAATCCACACAACTTAGAGAAACAAAGAACAAAGCATAAAAGCTTTTTAAGAGAGAACTCTTATTTTTTTCCAAAAATTTCTATGTTATTTACAATAGAACAATTGAGCTTTTTATAGCTCTTACAAGGTGATCTTTACAATAAAATAAATTAAAAGAAATTATTTACATTTAAACAAAAGCAGAAAAATTAGCTAAATCAAATATTAGTCTTCTTGCCACCAATTTAGCCATCGCTATTGAATGAGAATCCTTGATTTTTTTATGAAGTTATGAGGTTGAGATTCTCATAATAAATCCATGTATTGAAGAACTTGATATTGCATCACAATACATTGATCATATTGCATTCTTTGGATCTTCTTCTCAATACTCCCCATCAAGCTTGAATTCAAGAGTTGAATCAAGCTTGGAATGACAATGGAGATCCACCTCATTAAAAACCTTCATGAAGAAAACCACTTGGGATAAAACTTCATGAAGGGAACAAGAGTGTAGACTCCACAGCTTTAGCGGATTCGGGAAGCTCCATGAGTCCAAGCTTAGTGTAAATGCACTCACACACCTTCAAACTAGCTGCCTTGGTGAACACATCAGCTAGTTGTTCTTCACTCCTTGTAAAGCAAGACAACACCACTCCTTGCTCAATCATCTTCCTCACTTTGTGACAATCCACTTCTATGTGCTTGATCCTTTCATGGAAGACTGAATTTGAAGCAATGTGAATGGCTGCTTGGTTATCACAATGCATGATGATTGGTTTTGAAGTCTCAATCCCCAAATCCACAAGAAGAGCTTTGATCCACGCCAATTCTGTTGCTAGCTTCCTCATTGCTCTATATTCAGCTTCAACAACTTGAACATGACACTATCTTCTGCTTCTTGCTCTTCCAAGTAACAAGGTTGCCTCCAATGAATGTGCAATATCCAGTAGAAGACCTCCTGTCCACTCTATCTCCTGCCCAATCAGCATCACAATACCCACCTATCTCTGTGCTTTGACTGCAACCCATCCAAATGCCTTGACCAGGAGCACCACTTAGGTATCTAAGTATCCTTTCAACCATGTTCCAATGATGCATCTTGGGTGCTTGCATATGCTGGCTTACTTGGTTCACTGCATAACACAAATCAGGTCTTGTTATGGTTAAGTAAATGAGCTTACCAACCATTCTTCTATACTGAGTAATGTCCTCAAATGGTCTATCCTCAAGCTCCCCCTCTCTTATGACTTTGTAGCCTTCCTCAAGAGGTGTCTTAGCCGATTTTGCTCCTATCTTTCCTGCTTCAGATAACAAATCAAGTGTGTACTTCCTTTGAGATAAGAAGAGTCCATCATTAGATCGACAAACTTCTATCCTAAGGAAGTACTTTAGAGTACCAAGGTCTTTAATATCAAAAACAGATTTGAGATAAGCCTTAGTGTCTTGTATACCTGACTTGTTACTCCCTGATATGATAATGTCATCAACATAAATAAGGATGACAATGATACCTTCCTGATCCTGAAGAGTGAACAAGGTGTGATCTCCTTCAGACCTCTTGAATCCTCTTTGCATAAGTGTTGAGCTCAGTTTATGATACCAAGCTCTAGGTGACTGCTTTAATCCATAGATAGCCTTCTTGAGTCTTAACACTTTCCCTGGTTTCACAATGCTTTCAAGACCAGAAGGTGGTGTCATGTATACCTCATCTTCAAGCTCCCCTTGAAGGAATGCATTCTTGACATCCATTTGCCAAAGTTCCCAATCAATATTTGTTGCTAAAGAGATGATCCTAACTGTGTGAAGCTTAGCTACTGGTGCAAAGGTATCCAAGTTATCCTTTCGATAGGTTTGAGTGAAGCCTCTTGCAACCAACCTTGCGTTTTATCTCTCAACTTCTCCATTACTTCTATACTTGATGGTGAAAACCCATTTAGAAGTCACTGCCTTCTTTCCTTTAGGAAGTTCTGCCTCATACCAAGTCTCATTGTTTTCCATTGCTTTGGTCTCTTAATCCAAAGCTTGCATCCATCTCTTATCTCCTTTGGCCTCTTCATAGGTTGTTGGTACATGTTCTTGATCCAACTTCCCAATGAACACTTGATGTTCCAAAGGTACATGAGCTAAAGTGCAAGTAGCTTGAATAGGATGAGCTACTGCATTGCTGTTGAAGTAAACCCTAGTCTTCTTCCATTTTTATGGATCCTTTTTCTCCCTTGTGCTCCTCCTTAATACTTGAACTGGCTGTTCATGTAGAACCGGCTGTTCCATCTCTTCATTTTGATGATCCAACTCCTCAGCTTCTATCTCATGTTCTTCACGTTCCTCAATACCAGCTTGATCATGTGTAGTAGAATCAGGTTATTGCGGTTCTGGTGCTCATTCATGAGTGTCCCCCTCATGATCATGATGGGGATGTTGAGGAGCTTCTGAAGTTGTAGCAGGGACTGAAGAGGCAGGAATTGTCTTGGCCGGTTGTGGAGGAATACTAATACCAAGGTTTTCAATGATCATCCTTAGGTTAGAAGCTCGGTCTGATTGAGATGTGGGAAGATCCTTCAAGCTATCCCAATTCTTCTCATCATAGAAACTTCTTGTATCCATCAATTTCACATCTCTTGAGATCAAAACCTTCCTTGTTTCAGACACATAACACTTGTATCCTCTTTGTGTTGTGGAATATCCAATGCACATGACTTTGGTGCTCTTAGCATCCAACTTATCCCTTTGCTCTCCTGGTATTAACACAAAGCAAATACACCCAAACACGCGTAAGTGATCAACCAATGGATTTGTTTTGTTTAGTACCTGAAATGGAGATTGATCCTTAAGAACTCTTGTGGGAGTTCTATTGATCAAGTAGCATGCAGTCATGACTGCATCTCCCCAAAACCTCTTAGGAACATTCCTATAGAACATCATGGACCTTGCCACCTCCATTAAGTGTCTGTTCTTTCTCTCAGCCACCCCATTTTGTTGTGGAGTGTAAGGGAATCTTGTTTGATGAAGAATCCCATGTTTGGACAAGTGTTGTTTGAAGGCATTGCTTGTATACTCATCACCATTGTCTGATCTAAAAATTTTGATCTTAGCATTGAAATGGTTAGTAACATGACTTTGAAAGTTCATAAAAGCTTCTAACACTCTTTCCTTAGTTTGCATCAATGTTATCAACGTGTATTTAGATTTTTCATCAATGAAAGTGAAAAAGTACTTATGATTCTCTCTAGACATACAAGGAGCAGTCCACACATCAGAATGAACAAGATCAAAGCAACTTTCATAAGTAGTTTTAGAACTTGGAAAAACAGATTTGCAATGTTTCCCAAGAATACAAGCCTCACAATCATCATTCTTAAAAGAAACAGAAGGTAATAAGAGTCCTAAAGCCCTAGAGTGTGGATGTCCTAGTCTAGCATGCCAAATAGAGTCATCCACACCAACACAAGTAGATAAAGCAGTAGATAAAGCAGAAGATAATTCAGAAGAAGGGTTGGTGTCTTCAATCATGTAGAGCTCGTCCTTTGTCACACCTTTCCTAATCAACTTACTTGTCTTAATATCGTGAAACACAACATCATTAGGACTAAAAACAACATTGCAATTTAGATCAGTGGCTATTCTTTTCACAGATACTAAGTTAGATGTGAAACTAGGCATAAAGAAAGCTTTGGATTCTTTATCAAACAATTTCAGATTTCCTATGCCTTGAATTGGGATCTTATCACCATTTGCAATCACTACACATCCTAAAGCTGGTTTAACATTTTCTATCAACTTAGGGTCACTGATCATATGACGAGAGGCTCCTGAATCAATGATCAAAGGTCTGATTTTATTTGAAGCAAAGAGTGAAGTACCAAGAACCATACCAGAGTTTTCCTTGAGGGCTTTGATGAGAGCCTCAAGGTATGACCTTCTTACCACATTACTCTGATCAGTTATGGCTTGAGCTTTATGGACCACCATTGCTCTACCTTCATCACATTGCTGCATTGAAGAAGAACCTGGTCCAGCTGCACCATAAGAGAAGTTTGCCCTTTGATCTTTAAACCGGTTGTTGTGAGATGAGGGTCTGAGGTTTGGGTGAAGGCGCCAGCATCTATCTTTCAAATGCCCACTCTTCTTGTCACCTCCATAGTTCTGCCTCTCATCAGCCTTATACATCCCTTTGTTGGCAGTTACCAGCTCTCCTTTCCCTTTGAACAGCCCAAATGAGCCTTGCTCTTTCTGAATTTGTCCACACACATCATCCAAGTCAGGTAAAGTGTGTGTCCTTAAAATGTGCTTAATCAACCCATTGTAAGATGAGTTCAAGGTGAGCAGAAGAGCAAAGACTTTATCCTGCTCTCTTCTTTCTCTTAGCACCAGAGGATCACTTCTTGGTGGCCTCAGCATCTCCAACTCTGCCCACAGTGAGCTAAACTTCCCAAAGTGAGCTTTAAACTGTTGGAATTGTGTCCAGTAATCTCGGTACTGTCTCTAGAAAGTAAGAGTATGTCAATGATCAGACATAAGTCATATAATACTGGGGGTCATGATGGCTTGCTAGAGTCCGCTCATGATCTATAAGTCTTGGACTTATTGCCTTTATTATATGATCCCATATGGGTCACACGCCTAAGCTAACAGGAAAATGTGTTGGAACGGCTTAGCAGAAGTACGGTAAAAGTGCCAGGCATTTGTCGTACTAAGAGAGAGATTAATGGGTCTGATTAAATCCAAGGGATTTAATCAGATTGGTATTTGGGCCCAAAAGCCCAAAAGGAAATAGACAAGTTTTATAATTAAAACTTAAGTCTGATTTTTCCTCCTAACCCTAGCCCCCTGCGATTTTCCTCTCTCTCTCTGCGCCTCCCACAGCCTGGTCTAGCAGCCTCTCTTCCTGCTTGGTGTGCGTGTGTGAACCTCTGGAGGAGTTATCACTTGGTGGCTCTCTGATCTCTGACCTGTTCTCTCTTTCCGCTGCATAAACAGGTAAAAGGTGAGAT
Organism: Orychophragmus violaceus; assembly: GCA_030180135.1. Lineage (NCBI taxonomy): Eukaryota > Viridiplantae > Streptophyta > Magnoliopsida > Brassicales > Brassicaceae > Orychophragmus > Orychophragmus violaceus. The sequence continues at coordinate 62,348,656 of CM058232.1, read as the reverse complement.
CCATTGTTGTTTCTATTCAAGAGAACCTAGATCTGCATGTTTAGGACTGTTTAATCTGAAGAACTGAATTAGGATTAACCACCTAAACATCCTTCAGTGGTATCAGAGCTATTGGTTCTGGTTTTTCTTGTTTAGATTCATGTTTTAGGTTGTTTAGAAGTGTTTTGAATCTGAGATTGCTTGAATCTGATTTGTAAAACACTTAAGAAACTAATTGAAACCTAAAACCCTAACTAAAGTCGCATGGACCAATCGGATTGGTATGCGTCCAAGAGAGAGCCGAGTGGATCGCTTGATGCACGGGCTGATCGTGAACCGATCGCGTGGTCATGCCGATCGCTTGATGCTCGCGGCGAGTGATGAACCGATCGGGGTACCGATCGCATGCATCGATCACGGATTGGTGGCATGGATCAATGCGATCGAGTCCAGCTCACGCCAAGTCTCGACAAGCCACTCCGTCCCGATCGCATCTCGGCCAGGACTGTCCCGCGTGACCGAGGCCGAGCAACAACCCGAACGTCGATCGTCCCACGCCGTCCGTACGATCGCGTGATGCTTGCATCACGTGATGTTTTCGGCTGCGACGGTCCTGACCGGTTAGGGTCTTGCGTGTGATGGTTCGGATCGGTTTAAGGCTCGGTTTAAAATTTTATTAAAATTAAACGTCTCGGTTTAATAAACAGATTTAATAATTTTATTAAATTCTGGTTAAACCGGGATAAGAAATCCAAAGTCGAAATATTGGATTTTGTTCCTAAACCAGGATTTTCTAATTTGATTTGGTTGGACCAAATAAATTGAGAAAATCTGGTTTAGTAAATAACCGGTTGACAATTGTGGTCATCGTAGTAATTAATTTTGGTTAGACCAATTTTAATGAACCAGACCGGTTATGTCATTTAATTGGACAATTGGGTCATGTCTTGGACATGGACCAATTCTTGGGCCTCGGGCCAAGAAGTTAAAACAATTGGTCCAATTATTTGAGTCTTTTCTTCAGATTAATTTAAAATTTATTTTATAAAGTTATATAAATCGATTTTAAATTAAAGTTTCCGAAATTTTGAAATTAGAAAGTTTCTTAAAATAGAAGTTTCTAGATTTGCATGTTTTGGATTTTAAGAAATTTCTAAAGTTAGAAAGTTTCCGGTTTTAGAAAGTTTCCAATTTTAGAAAGTTTCCAAAAATAGTAGGTTTCCAAAAATGGAAAGTTTCCCAAAATAGTAATCTTCTATTTTGGGATGAAATTTTAATAAACCTACGAACCTCAAATAATATCAAGCGATGGATGTCTTGTCCAGGCTATGTCAGCTGTCGAAGCCCATTCAATTGTATTCATGGCCTTACAGTGTGAGGGTGTCTACTTTTGCGTGGATAAGACGGTTTGTGATTCATAAATGTCATTGGGAGTCCCAGACATTAATGATTACATGACTATATAGTCTGGTTTTCTTGACTAGGCCATCGGGAGTCCCGGGCCTTGAGACATCAGAGTGGATTGGGCCTCGGGCCCAGATTCACAACCAAGAGTTATATCACGGATATAATTAGCCGACAAAGGGCTTACCGATATAAGCTAAGGTTGGGTGACGGCCAGTGGCCCACTTTGATCTTAGTTATATGTGGATCTTGGAATCATTATATTCTATTGAGGGTAACTGATGTTATTGAATATAATGCATGATTAATCATATTAAATTTAATATGAGATTAATCATATTGAACATTTTAACTAATAACCTTTTTATATTATATATTTCAGCTATGACTACTACAAGCACTCAAAACACATTCTCAATCCGGTCTGTTCTCGAGAAGGAGAAGCTGACTGGAACGAACTTCCTGACGTGGTCAAGGAACTTGAGGCTGGTCCTCAAGCAGGAGAAGAAGGATTATGTCCTTCGTGATCCTCTCCCCGAGAGGCCTGCTAACAATGCCGCCAGGACTCTGCATAATGCTTGGGAAAAGCATTCGTCAGATGAAAATGATGTGTATTGCCTTATGTTGGCGACAATGACTGCTGAGCTGCAAATGCAGTTCGAGAGTGTGTTGTCACCAATTGAGATAATGGCAAGCCTGAAATCGCTTTTTCAGGAGCAAGCAAGGACTGAGAGGTTTCAAACAGTTAAGAACCTCTTAGACTGTAAGTTGGCTGCGAATGCGGCAGTGAGTCCTCATGTCTTGAAGATGATGGGTTATCTCGATCATCTTCAGAAACTCGACTGCCCTATCAGCCGGGAACTTGCTTGCGACATCATTCTGCAGTCATTACCTGCAAGCTATGATCAGTTCATTCTGAACTTTAACATGCATGGCTTGAGTAAGACATTGCCTGAGCTTCACGGAATGCTCAAGACTGCAGAGCCCAACTTGAGGAAAACCGCCAAGGACCCCAATGTGCTTATGGTGCAAAAGGGCAAGGGGTTTAAGAAATCCTCTGCTAAGGATAAGGGAAAGGCCAAGGCTGTCCAAGTCGCGGACAAGGACACGCCAAAGCCCAAGCCCAAGTCTAAGGCTGGGCCAACTGACATATGCAGGTTCTGTAAAGAACCAGGGCATTGGAGGAGAGAATGTAAGAAATTCCAAGAAGGTCTAAAGGAATTGAAGAAGAAGACTCTCGAGACTTCTTCAACAGGTATTTTTGTTATAGAAGTTAATACAACTACTTCTGATAATACCTCATGGGTTATGGATACTGGTTGTGGGGCTCATATTTGTACTAATATGCAGGCACTCAGCAACAGTAGAAGGCTGAAGCAAGGACAAGTGGAGCTACGAGTTGGGAATGGAGCGAAAGTTCCTGCACTAGCTGTAGGCACATACTTGTTGTCTTTACCTTCGGGATTGGTTTTAGAACTCAATAATTGTTATTTTGTACCTGCTATAAGAAGGAATATTATTTCAATTTCTTTGTTGGATTTGGAAGGTTATGATTTTTCAGTTAAGAATAAATTATGTTCCTTCAATCGCAACAATTTGTTCTATGGTTGTGCCCCTCTTACGAATGGGCTTTACATACTCGATCAATCTGCGCCAATTTATAACATTAATACAAAACGGTTCAAACCTAATGAGGAGAACCGAACGTTTCTATGGCATTGTCGTTTAGGGCACATCAGCGAGAAACGCATCAAGAGGCTCCATTTGAATGGACTTCTTGGCTCATTTGACATTGAGTCATGTGAGAAATGTGAATCCTGCATGATGGGCAAAATGACACGGGCCCCCTTTAATAAACCTAACGAGAGGGCCAGTGACTTATTGGGCCTGATACACACTGATGTGTGTGGCCCAATGTCCACAAATGCAAGAGGAAACTATCAGTACTTCATTACCTTTACTGATGATTTCAGTAGGTATGGATATGTTTATTTGATGAAACATAAGTCTGAATCTTTTGAGAAGTTCAGAGAATTCCAAAATGAAGTACAGAACCAACTTGGCAAAAGCATTAAGGCTCTTCGGTCCGACCGAGGAGGAGAATACTTAAGCCAAGAATTCAGTGATCATCTAAGAGAGTGTGGGATCGTATCCCAACTCACTCCTCCCGGAACACCTCAATGGAATGGTGTGTCTGAGAGGAGAAATCGGACCTTATTGGATATGGTTCGATCTATGATGAGTCACACAGACCTTCCAATATCCCTTTGGGGATATGCTCTGCTAACAGCAGTGTTCACTCTAAATAGAGCGCCATCGAAAGCAGTAGCAAAGACACCATATGAATTATGGACTGGAGTGGCTCCAGTGCTGTCTTATCTTAGAATTTGGGGTTGTGAAGCCTATGTCAAGAGATTGATCTCAGACAAGCTTACACCAAAGTCTGATAAATGCTACTTCATTGGTTATCCGAAGGAAACCAAGGCTTATTACTTCTATCTACGTTCCGAGAACAAGATCTTTGTTGCCCGGGATTGTAACTTTCTTGAGAGGGAGTTTCTCTCTAAGAAAGACAGTGGGAGTAAGGTACTGCTTGAAGAAATTCAAGATGAACAGGATACTGCTCAACCTAATGAGGAAGAGCAGCAGGAGGACCTACAAGAAATTGTAGAGCCTGAACCTGTAGTACCTGAAGTTCGAAGATCCGGGAGGATCCGTCACGAACCCGAGAGATATCAAGGATTCCTCGTGACTGACTGTCATGATCTTCTGATCATTGATGGTGATGAACCATCGAACTTCAATCAAGCCATGATGGGCCCAGATTCCTCTAAGTGGCGCAAGGCCACTGATTCCGAAATGGACTCCATGTCGGTCAACCAAGTGTTTTCGTTGGTTGACTTACCCGCTGGTGTAAGAGCCATCGAGTGCAAATGGATCTTCAAGAAGAAGATTGACGTGGATGGAAATGTCCAGATTTATAAAGCCAGGTTGGTGGCAAAAGGTTTCAGACAAGTTCACGGTGTGGATTACGATGAAACCTATTCACCAGTGGCTATGATGAAATCTATTCGGATTCTACTAGCAACTGCAGCTTTTCATGATTATGAAATTTGGCAGATGGACGTGAAAACCGCCTTCCTGACGGTTACATAGATCCAAAGAATGCTGGGAAAGTATGCAAGCTTCATAAATCCATTTATGGATTGAAGCAAGCATCGAGGAGCTGGAATCTTCGTTTTGATGAAGCGATCAAGCAATTTGACTTCATCAGAAACGAAGAAGAACAATGCGTGTATAAGAAAACTAGTGGGAGCAAGATAGTATTTCTTATTCTGTATGTTGATGACATACTGCTTCTCGGAAACGACGTTCCAATGCTGAAGTCTGTAAAGGACTGGCTTGGAAGTTGTTTTTCCATGAAAGACATGGGTGAAGCCGCATACGTTCTTGGAATCAGGATCTACCGGGATAGATCTAGAAGGCTGATAGGTTTGTGTCAAGATTCATACATTGACAAAGTCCTACAAAGATTCAGCATGAAAGATTCCAAGAAGGGCTTCACGCCAATGGTACATGGCACAACGCTAAGCAAGAAGCAGAGCCCTACGACGGCTGCTGAGCTTGAGCGCATGAAGAATATTCCTTATGCATCTGCAATAGGATCTGTCATGTATGCCATGATCTGTACTCGTCCTGATGTTGCTTATGCATTGAGCATGACGAGTAGATACCAGTCAAATCCAGGTGAAAACCATTGGATTGCCGTCAAGAATATCCTGAAGTATCTAAGACATACTAAGGATAAGTTCTTGGTATACGGTGGAAGTGATGTGCTTAAAGTCAGTGGATTCACGGACGCAAGTTTCCAGACAGACCAAGATGATTTCCGGTCACAGTCCGGTTATATCTTTTGTCTGAATGGCGGTGCAATTAGTTGGAGAAGCTCCAAGCAAGACACCGTTGCTGATTCCACTACAGAAGCTGAATATATCGCCGCCTCAGAAGCAGCGAAAGAAGCTGTTTGGATACGAAAGTTCATTATTGAACTAGGTGTGATACCAGATGCGGCTGAGCCTCTGGCACTGTTTTGTGATAACAATGGTGCTATTGCTCAGGCAAAGGAACCAAGATCACACCAGAAATCCAAGCATGTTCTAAGAAGATTTCACTTGATACGTGACATCATTAATAGAAAGGAAGTCAAGATCAGCCGAGTTCAGACAGATGATAACGTCGCTGATCCGTTGACAAAGCCACTCCCAAGGCCTAAGCTCGAGTTTCTGACTAAAGCTGTAGGCATTAGAGACATTGAAATGTAATCTAAATTTGAGTGGGAGTTTGAGGGCTTTTATTTAGTTATTTGATATGTTCTTGTAAAACATTCTTATGTTTAATGAAATTATTATTTCAAGATTATTTTAACTGTGATGAAATAATCGTTCCAAAGTGATATAAACCATTTTATAGGTCATCGAAGTAAGTGACTTGATCTTGAGTCATCAAAGTCATTTAGCTTGATCATGAGACCCTATATTTGATAGATGGATTATATCATCCTGTCCCTAGTCGAAGGTTGTTGAAATTGGAACACCAACAACCGTGAGAGACTGGATTGGTATGTGACTTATGACAAAGTCTCAGTGTGTCATAGATGCGCGGCATCAAAGTCAGTACATAGGTGTATGTTGGGAACATACGACCGGACATGACCCGCTTATGAGAACTCTTCAGGATATTTATATCTGTGTCATAAGAGATTCTCACTACGACTATAGAGTATAGTCCTTAGACCTGAGTTCGCATGCATGTGACTGCACATGGACTGATGCACTTTGATCATTGTCTAACGCTGTCGTTCTGCGATAGTTATAAGGACCTTGTTTGGGTACATTATGAAATGAGTAGTTTACAGTGATGGAACAAGACGGAATTTGTCCTTCCAATATAAATGGAGTGAATATCTCTAGGCCAATCGGAGATTTGAATACTGGAAAATGCATGGCCATGCTCAAACGGACTGTCCCGAGTCGTTTGGATTGTCAGTATCGAATCAGAGTCCGATGAACAATATTAGGCTTTATAAGGATGACACTAATCTTGCCTTATGACTAATCGAGATATTGAGACAAAAGGATTATGAATACAGAGATTCCAGTACAAGTGGGAGATTGTTGGAATTGAGTCCAGTAATCTCGGTACTGTCTCTAGAAAGTAAGAGTATGTCAATGATCAGACATAAGTCATATAATACTGGGGGTCATGATGGCTTGCTAGAGTCCGCTCATGATCTATAAGTCTTGGACTTATTGCCTTTATTATATGATCCCATATGGGTCACACGCCTAAGCTAACAGGAAAATGTGTTGGAACGGCTTAGCAGAAGTACAGTAAAAGTGCCAGGCATTTGTCGTACTAAGAGAGAGATTAATGGGTCTGATTAAATCCAAGGGATTTAATCATATTGGTATTTGGGCCCAAAAGCCCAAAAGGAAATAGACAAGTTTTATAATTAAAACTTAAGTCTGATTTTTCCTCCTAACCCTAGCCCCCTGCGATTTTCCTCTCTCTCTCTGCGCCTCCCACAGCCTGGTCTAGCAGCCTCTCTTCCTGCTTGGTGTGCGTGTGTGAACCTCTGGAGGAGTTATCACTTGGTGGCTCTCTGATCTCTGACCTGTTCTCTCTTTCCGCTGCATAAACAGGTAAAAGGTGAGATCCATTGTTGTTTCTATTCAAGAGAACCTAGATCTGCATGTTTAGGACTGTTTAATCTGAAGAACTGAATCAGGATTAACCACCTAAACATCCTTCATAAACTCCATGTCTTCTTGATGGAGGTTGTTGATGGCCAGCTTAACCTCAAAGACCCTGCTTAGGTTTGATTTATTTCCATAAACCTTCTCAATGGTATCTCACAGATCCTTGGAAGTCACAAAATAAGAGTAAGCTTCCAACATGTGCTGATCAAGTGAGCTTTGAAGTATGGAGAGCACATTCTGGTCCCCTTGTATCCAAGCTTCTTCATCAGCTTCAGACGCCTCTTCATGAGACTCAACACCATCTTTAGCCTCTGCCTCGGTTCCTACCTTAGCTTCAGCCTTCATCACCTTCTGTGGAGCTGTACTCCTCATGATATACTTCCAAAGACCTCTTCCTCCAAGTGCAGACTTAACCATTCTGGCCCAAAAAATGTAGTTTGCACCCTTAAGAATCACAGGAATGATTACCCTTGAGTTCTCCATTGTTGAGACTGATTTGTAGCAAGGAGGGAGTTTTCAAGGCAAGATTCTAAACAAGAGAGTTCTCAATTCACATAGAAAACACACAAGAGTAAACTAGCCCAAAGAAATGACTTAAGAGCTCAAAGATTTCAAGAACAGGAACAAACTTTCAAGAACAGATTTTAGAACAAGAAAATCAGAGTTTTAGAACAAGATTGCGGAAATGAATAGGTACAGGAGCTTATAGCTCTGATACCATGTTAGAATATGAGATTTAGAGTGAGAGAATAAGGTAGAATGGTGAAGAATGTAAGAATATTAGAATTAGAGAGTTATCTGAGAGATTTAGCAAGAGAGAAAGGAAGAAGAAGAATTGCACAAGAGGAGTATGAGGAAAAAGCTTTCCCAAGTCTGTATTTTTCTTATTGATATTACAATGAATATATAGACAAAAAATAACTCAATTTCGTGGCTACTACTTTCAAATTCAAACTCTAATGACAAAATAATTCTAAAGACACCTTTGGACAAAAGGGTGAAGCAAGTAGGGAAGGGAATCTCCATTTGAATTTGAATCTTGTCTCCTGGTATTGTTCATCCGTGGAGTCAAGCTTCTAGAAGATCTTTGACTTGGTTAATGGTAATTTATCCTTTTACCACTTAACCATAAGATTAAACTCTCTCCCTTTTACCTATTTACCTCTTCTTCTTCTGATTGGATCAAAGGACTTCACATTGATCTGAACACTTAAGGTGTTCATCTCAATACACAAGAGTAAACTAGCCCAAAGAGTTCTCAAGGCAAGATTCTAAACAAGAGAGTTCTCAATTCACAGAGAAAACACACAAGAGTAAACTAGCCCAAAGAAATGACTTAAGAGCTCAAAGATTTCAAGAACAGGAACAAACTTTCAAGAACAGATTTTAGAACAAGAAAATCAGAGTTTTAGAACAAGATTGCGGAAATGAATAGGTACAGGAGCTTATAGCTCTGATACCATGTTAGAATATGAGATTTAGAGTGAGAGAATAAGGTAGAATTGTGAAGAATGTAAGAATATTAGAATTAGAGAGTTATCTGAGAGATTTAGCAAGAGAAAGGAAGAAGAAGAATTGCACAAGAGGAGTATGAGAAAAAAGCTTTCCCAAGTCTGTATTTTTCTTATTGATATTTCAATGAATATATAGACAAAAAATAACTCAATTTCGTGGCTACTACTTTCAAATTCAAACTCTAATGACAAAATAATTCTAAAGACACCTTTGGACAAAAGGGTGAAGCAAGTAGGGAAGGGAATCTCCATTTGAATTTGAATCTTGTCTCCTAGTACTGTTCATCTGTGGAGTCAAGCTTCTAGAAGATCTTTGACTTGGTTAATGGTAATTTATCCTTTTACCACTTAACCATAAGATTAAAATCTCTCCCTTTTACTTATTTACCTCTTCTTCTTCTGATCGGATCAAAGGACTTCACATTGATCTGAACACTTAAGGTGTTCATCTCAATACTCAATACATTGATCATATTGCATACTTTGGATCTTCTTCTTAATATCTTTGTGTCGAATCCGTTCGAGTGTAATCTTGAAAATTACATACCCTAATGGACAACACTACTTAGACTTAAAGCCTATACATGGCCTTTCAAATGGCACTATAACTAGCACATATCCAAATCGGTATAGTATTTTGGATTTAAATTTACTAGTTTTATGTGACTTTATTGTTTTAATATGATTTTGTTATGGATTTGTTTGTTATGTTTATTTTTTTTTGAGATATAGATTTGATTGGTGTTGTGCTTGGAATTGATGGCTTCGTAAGAGATCCAGTGGTTACTGCAAATGATCCGGAAACTTATTTCTGGAGGCGACTACAAGTAGAATTCCGAATCAGAGATTTGGAGTAAGTATAACATAAATTTATTTCTTGTACAATATTCTTTGAATGTCTGAAAGCTCAACTGTATTAAATATTAGCATAAACGAGTCATTGGATTGTGTGGCCAATGACGATCTTGCTGTTAGGCTGGTTAGGACATGGGGCAAAAGTCAGAATGGGATAATGTTCTGCTCATTCCAGTGCTTTAATATCGCCAATAACAGTGGTGGTATGATCAAACATCAAAGCTTTTTTCTAAATTCGTTCCATTTAGTGTAAAATGACAAATAATTAAAATTTCTTTGTTGATTAGGGTTGGTGAGGTTAGAGCCAATTCAACGAGTTTCTAACATACGCTTTGATGCGTATGAAGTTGAAGAGTTCCGTGATTTAGTGCAGAGGTATTTATCTCCCTACTCTTAATCATATAGTATAAATGACTATGTTTTCTTGGCGATCTTATGTGTTATTGTTCTAATATGATTTTTTTTTTGTTCAGGTACCCTATATTGAAATGGAGATCGTTATTGAGATGAAGACTTAAGCATTTGATCAATGTGCAAAGTTGGGGACTTCTGTCAACAAAGTCCGAGATATAAAATGGGAAACAAGAAGAATGTTGGTTACCTTAACTGTTGGAATTGTGTCCAGTAATCTCGGTACTGTCTCTAGAAAGTAAGAGTATGTCAATGATCAGACATATGTCATATAATACTGGGGGTCATGATGGCTTGCTAGAGTCCGCTCATGATCTATAAGTCTTGGACTTATTGCCTTTATTATATGATCCCATATGGGTCACACGCCTAAGCCAACAGGAAAATGTGTAGGAACGGTTTAGCAGAAGTACGGTAAAAGTGCTAGGCATTTACTGTACTTAGAGAAAATAAAAGGGTTTGGCGACTCTGTGTCGATCGATACACAAGGAGTGTCGATCGACACAGTGCGCGAACGCTTTCGAGTTATTTGGTATTTGGGCCATATGGCCCAAACGGAATTGGACAAGTTTTATAAGAAAAATTTGAGTCTTTTTCTTCTCCAACCCTAACTAGCCGCGCCTCTCTCTCTCTCCTGCGACTTCTCCTAGTGGCCTAGCAGCCTTCTTCCTGCTTGGTGTGCGTGTGTGAACCTCTGGAGGAGTTATCTCTCGGTGGCTCTCTGATCTCATACATACCGTCCCTTTCCGCTGCAAATCAGGTATAAGGTGAGATCATCTATTGTTTCTATTCAAGAGAACCTAGATCCGCATGTTTAGGATGATCTGAATCTAAGAATTGAATCAGGATCAACTAAACAATCCTTCAGTGGTATCAGAGCCAATGGTTCTGGTTTTTCTTGTTTAGATTCATGTTTAGGATTGTTTTTCTTATTTAAAAGTGTTTTGAATCAACTACTGATAAGAGAAAACATTTAAGTAACAAGAATTGAAATCTAAACACATGAAAAATCGCATGATCAAACTATATTGATTTGGTATGCGATCTGATCCGAGAGAATGAGAATCGGCTGGGATTGCATGTATCGATCGATACGATCGCATGGATCGGTCGATACAATTCGAAGATCGCATGGATCGATCGATACGATCGCATGGATCGGTCGATACAGTCTATCGGCTAACCCTGTTAACGCGTGAAAGCATCGATCGATGCACGATCGATGCAGGATCGATGCTGAGAGCATCGACCGATGTGGTTGATGGATCGATCGACACGGTTGGTTCATCGATCGACATGGTTGGTTTAAAGGCTCGGTTTAATTTTGATTAAAATTAATTCGTCCTGGTTTAATAAACAGATTTAATAATTTTATTAAGTCTGGTTAAACCGGGACAAGAAATCCAATGTCGAAAGAATTATTGGATTTAGTGCCTAAACCAGGATTTTCTAATTTGATTTGGTTGGACCAAATAAATTGAGAAAATCCGGTTTAGTAAATAACCGGTTGACAATTGTGGTCATCGTAGTAATTAAAATTTGGTTAGACCAATTTTAATGAACCAGACCGGTTATGTCATTTAATTGGACAACTGGGTCATGTCTTGGACATGGACCAATTCTTGGGCCTCGGGCCAAGAAGTTAAAACAATTGGGCCAATTATTTGAGTCTTTCTTCAGATTAATTTAAAATTTATTTTATAAAATTATAAAGTCGATTTTAAATTAAAGTTTCCGATATTTTGAAATTAGAAAGTTTCTTAATTTATAGAAGTTTCTAGATTTGCATGATTCGGATTTTAAGAAATTTCTAAAGTTAGAAAGTTTCCGTTTTTAGAAAGTTTCCAATTTTAGAAAGTTTCCAAAAATAGTAGGTTTCCAAAATGGAAAGTTTCCCGAAATAGTAATCTTCTATTTTTGGAATGAATTTTTAAATAAACCTACGAACCTCAAATAATATCAAGCGTTGGATGTCTTGTCCATTCTATGTCAGCTGTCGAAGCCCATTCAATTGTATTCATGGCCTTACAGTGTGAGGGTGTCTGCTTTTGCGTGGGTAAGACGGTTTGTGATTCATAAATGTCATTGGGAGTCCCAGACATTAATGATTACATGACTGTATAGTCTGGTTTTCTTGACTAGGCCATCGGGAGTCCCGGGCCTTGAGACATCAGAGTGGATTGGGCCTCGGGCCCAGATTCACAACCAAGAGTTATATCACGGATATAATTAGCCGATATAGGGCTTACCGATATAAGCTAAGGTTTGGTGACGGCCAGTGGCCCACTTTAATCTTAGTTATATGTGGATCTTGGAATCATTATATTCTATTGAGGGTAACTTATGTTATTGAATATAATGCGTGATTAATCATATTAAATTTAATACGAGATTAATCATATTGAACATATTAACTAAAATCCTTTTATCTTATATTTCAGTTATGACTAGCACAAACAATCAAAACACTTTCTCGATCCGGTCTGTCCTTAAGATGGACAAGCTGAACGGATCAAATTTCTTGACTTGGTCGCGGAACCTGAGGCTAGTCCTCAGACAGGAGAGAAAGGACTATGTCCTTGAGAGAGCTCTCCCCGTGAGGATCGGGTCCAATGCTTCTCATGCAGTATATGATGCTTGGAATAAGCATTATAATGATGCGGTAGATGTGCGTGGTCTGATATTGGCTACCATGGACTCAGACTTGCAGAAGCAATATGAGAACATGGAGTCGCCAATAGAGATGATCAGCAGCCTGAAATTGAAATTTCAGGAGCAGATAAGAGTGGAGAGATACCGGTTGGTTAAGTCTCTCACTAGCTGCAAGCTACCAAATGATAATCCAGTTAGTCCTCATGTCAGTAAAATGATGGGTTACATTGATAACCTGAGGAAACTGGATTATCCAGTTAGCCAAGAGTTGGCAACTGAAATCATTCTGCAGTCACTGCCGTCAAGCTATGATAAGTTCAGAAAGAACTATATTAAGAAAGGCTTAACGAAGACACTGACTGAACTGCATGATATGCTCAAGACAGTTGAGCCAAACGTGAAGAGTACCCTGTACAATCTCATGAATGAGAAGGGTAGGTTTACTAAACCTAATGCTGACAAGGGTGAAGACAAAGTTGTCCAGATTTTGAATCATGGCAAGCGTGTGTCTTCTGAGCCCGAGTCAGATACCTCTTACGTTGGTAAGTGCTGCTACTGTAAGGAGACAGGGCATTGGAAGAGAGATTGCATTAAATTCATGGAAGATGATGAGGAGTTAAAGTCAATGTATGAGACTACTTCCTCAGGTATTCATGTTATTACTTCAAGTTCTACCTTAAAGGTATTGGATACTGGTTGTGGCACTGATATTTGTGATAATATGCAGAGCCTAAGCAACAGTAGAACGTCCTTAAAGGTATTGGATACTGGTTGTGGCACTGATATTTGTGATAATATGCAGAGCCTAAGCAACAGTAGAACGTTGAAGGAAGGGCAAGTAAAACTACATGTCTGGAAGGAGCTTGGGATGCTACCTCAGACGTAGGGTTTTCACTTATAGATCCCTTTGAGGCTTGGTTTTGTATTAAGTAATTGCTACAATATATTTGCTTTAAGCAGAGTTGTCTTTCATTTTCTTGTAAGAATTTGAATGTTTTTCATTTTGATAAAAGACAAGTTTTGTTCTTTTGATCTTAATGAAATATTAATTGTAGCACCCTATTCATGGAATGGGTTTTTATATCTTAAACCAAAGAGTGCCCAAATGTAACATAAATACCGAATTGGTTTAAATCTAATGAATTAAACCTGATTTTTCTTGGCATAAAAGTCTTGGTCACATAGAGTAAGTCGGATTCAGAAATCCCATAGTTATGGACTGTTGGGCTCATTTGATAAGATATCTTATGAGACTTGAATTCTGTTTACTGGACCAAAAGGAAAAGGGCCTATCTTAGCCGAGCTAGAGAAAGGCCCAAAGGCTTATTGGACCTGGAACATACTGATGTATGTGGCCCAATGAGCAGTAATGCCAGAGAAAATTTCTTGTACTTCATTGTCTCTACTGATTACTTCAGTGAGTGTGACTGTGTTCATTTGATGAGACACAAGTCGGAATTCTTTGACATGGTCGAAAGAGTTCCAGAATGAAGTATAGGATCTGAGTGACAAAAGTATTAAGACTCTGGATTAAATCACGAGTGAGAATACTTAAGTCATTGATTGTGTGATCATCTTAATGAGTGTGAAATCGTTTCACAGCTCATTTCTCCTGAAAACCTGAAGGTGTTTCTGTGAGAAAGAATCAGATCTTATTAGAAATGATTAAAGATGAGTCACACGAATCTTCCATGATATTATTTAAGAATAACGCTCTAAAATATCTAAGTTTACGCTGAAATAGTTCCACAAATATCAGTTGAAAGACACCACGTTAATGTGGATTGGAATCGATCCAAATTTGTCTTTACTGAGTATTTGTAGTTGTGCTACTTCGCTGGTTGTCCTAGAGAAACTAAGGCTTGTTACTTTTACGTCCAATCTGTTTTCTAAGAAGGGAAGTTATTTTCCAAGAAGAACAGTGGGAGTAAAAGCATAACTCGAAGTTTTCTTAAGGAAACCAAGGCTCGGTACTTTTACGACCATTTTGTTTTCTAAGAAGGGAAATTACTTTCCAAGAAGAACAGTGGGAGTAAAAAGTATTTTTACGACCATTCTGTTTTCTAAGAAGGGAAGTTACTTTCCAAGAAGAACAGTGGGAGTAAAAGTACAACTCGAAGAAATTCGAGAAATACAGGAGGCTGCTTAACCTATTGAGGGAGAGCAGCGGAAGGATTTACAGATTTCTGTAGAATCTACACCTGTGGAGCCTGAAGTTCGCAGATATGAAAGAATCAGTCACTAATCCGAGAGTGAATTCTCGTCATTAGTTCAGCCTGATGATCATTGAATGTTCGCATGATCTGATGATCATTGAAAGCGACGCATCTGCGAAATTCAAAGAAGCGAAAGTGAGCCCGGACTCCGAAAAATTACATTTTATGTAAGTTAGCTTCATCGATCCATTCATGGATGGAAGCAAACATATCGGAGTTGGAATCTTCGTTCTGTTGAAGTAGTCAAGGTTTTGACTTGAACAGGAACGAAGCGGAACTGTGTGTTTACTAATAGATTGGTGGGAGCGATATTGCATTTCTCAAAGTGTATGTCGATAACATACTGATTCTCGGATATAACGTCCCAATGCTGTAGTCGGTAAAGGACTAGCTTGGGAGTTGGTTTAATGATTGACATGGGTAAAGCCACGTAGTTCTTGGATTTTGGATCTAAAGATAGAGATCCAAAAGAGCTGGTAGGACAACGTCAGGATTCTTAAATTGACAATGTCAATGTCAATGTCAGGATCCAAGAAGGGTTTTATGCCAATGTCACATGGCATTAAGTTAAGCAAGATACAGTATCCTACGATAACTGCTGAGCTTAAATGCATGGATAGGATTCCATATGCTTCGGTAATTGGATCTATCATGTATGCCATGAAACGTACTTGTTTGATGTTGCTTTAATGTTAAGCAAGACAAGTAAAGACCAGTCAAATCCAGCAAAGAATCACTGGATTGCCGTAAAGAATGTCCTAAAATATTTGAGGAATACTAAGGATAAATTCTTGAGTTACGGAGAAAGTGAGGTGCTACAAGTCGGTAGAGTCTGAAAGGCAAGTTTCCTATAGACAAAGATGATTTTCGATCACAGTCCGGTTATATCTTGTGTCTATCTGGCGGTGCAAAGCACTGTTGCTGACTCCATGACTTAAGCTGAACATTTCGCAGCTTGGGAAGTCGCGAAAGAGGTTGTTTGGAAAGAAGAGTTCGTCACTGAACTTGATGTGATTTACAGCATAGATGAGACTAGCTGCACATCAGAGGTCCAAACACCTTGAGGATAGGTATAACCTATTCCGTAAGATAAATGACAGAGATGTTAAGTAGATCAGCAAGTTTCAACGAATGAGAACGTTGCTAATCTATTAACGAAGCCACTCCTTAGGCCTAAGCACGAGTCGCGGACTGTTGCTGTAGGATAAGTGAAATTAAGATGTAGTCTTAATTTCAGTGGGAGTTATTAAAGGGCTTTATTTAGTTATTGGATATGTTCTTGAAACAACATTTAAGATGTTTAATGAAATTATTATTTCAAGATTATTTTAACTGTGATGAAATAATCGTTCCAAAGTGATATGAACCATTTTATAGGTCATCGAAGTAAATGACTTGATCTTGAGTCATCGAAGTCATTTAGCTTGATCATGAGACCCTATATTTGATAGATGTTTTATATCATCCCGTCCCTAGTCGAAGGTTGTTGAAATTGGAACACCAACAACCGTGTGAGACTGGATTGGTACGTGACTTATGACAAAGTCTCAGTGTGTCATAGATGCGCGGCATCAAAGTCAGTACATAGGTGTATGTTTGGGAACATACGACCGGACAAGACCCGCTTATAAGAACTCTTCAGGATATTTATATCTGTGTCATAAGAGATTCTTACTACGACTATAGAGTATAGTCCTTAGACCTGAGTTCGCATGCATGTGACTGCACATGGACTGATGCACTTTGATCATTGTCTAACGCTATCGTTCTGCGATAGTTATAAGGACCTTGTTTGGGTACATTATGAAATGAGTAGTTTACAGTGATGGAACAAGACGGAATTTGTCCCTCCAATATAAATGGAGTGAATATCTCTAGGCCAATCGGAGATTTGAATACTGAAAAATGCATGGCCATGCTCAAACGGACTGTCCCGAGTCGTTTGGATTGTCAGTATCGAATCAGAGTCCGATGAACAAGATTAGACTTTATAAGGATGACACCAATCTTGCCTTATGACTAATCGAGATATTGTGACAAAAGGATTATGAATACAGAGATTCCAGTACAAGTGGGAGATTGTTGGAATTGTGTCCAGTAATCTCGGTACTGTCTCTAGAAAGTAAGAGTATGTCAATGATCAGACATAAGTCATATAATACTGGGGGTCATGATGGCTTGCTAGAGTCCGCTCATGATCTATAAGTCTTGGACTTATTGCCTTTATTATATGATCCCATATGGGTCACACGCCTAAGCCAACAGGAAAATGTGTAGGAACGGTTTAGCAGAAGTACGGTAAAAGTGCTAGGCATTTACTGTACTTAGAGAGAATAAAAGGGTTTGGCGACTCTGTGTCGATCGATACACAAGGAGTGTCGATCGACACAGTGCGCGAACGCTTTCGAGTTATTTGGTATTTGGGCCATATGGCCCAAACGGAATTGGACAAGTTTTATAAGAAAAACTTGAGTCTTTTTCTTCTCCAACCCTAACTAGCCGCGCCTCTCTCTCTCTCCTGCGACTTCTCCTAGTGGCCTAGCAGCCTTCTTCCTGGAGGAGTTATCTCTCGGTGGCTCTCTGATCTCATACATACCGTCCCTTTCCGCTGCAAATCAGGTATAAGGTGAGATCATCTATTGTTTCTATTCAAGAGAACCTAGATCCGCATGTTTAGGATGATCTGAATCTAAGAATTGAATCAGGATCAACTAAACAATCCTTCATTAACCAAGAACAAGTATGGGCTAAAGCATGAGGGTTCAGATGCATTTAAGAGTTAGCAGGGGTCAGAGCAGGGTCTGAACCAGCAGAGAAGACCAGTAGGACATGTCACTATCACCAAGAAACCAAGCAAAGACCTGTCCCTTTCAAATAGAGATGTTGGAGCCCATTCTCTCTCTTATGAAGTTTTTATCTTCTTTCTAGCTTAGGTTTCGGTTTCTTATTGTTTTAACCTAGAGTTCAGTCTATTTAAGACTTGTAAATGTTTATTTGAATATACACTTGAGAATTATTCTTCTCAATAGCCACTTCTCTCTTACTCTCTCTGTAGCGCACACAAGAACCCTAATCCGGTTCCTTGTGTGTTCTTCATCATTCTACTTCATTCTACCTTATTCTCTCACTCTAAATCACATATTCTAACATGGTATTAGAGCATTAAGCTCATGTACCTATTCATTTCCGCAATCTTGTTCTAAAACTCTGATTTTCTTGTTCTAAAATCTGTTCTTGAAAGTTTGTTCCTGTTCTTGAAATCTTTAAACTCTTAAGTCATTTCTTTGGCTAGTTTACTCTTGAGTGTGTTCTCTGTGAGTTGAGAACTCTCATGTTTAGAATCTTGCCTTGAAAACTCCTTCCTTGCTACAAATCAGTCTCAGCAATGGAGAACTCAAGGGTCTTTGGGCCAACATCATTGTTTGGGCCAGAATGGTTAAGTCTGCACTTGGAGGCAGAGGTCTTTGGAAGTACATCATGAGGAGTACAGCTCCACAGAAGGTGATGAAGGCTGAAGCTAAGGTAGGAACCGAGGCAGAAGCTAAAGATGCTGTTGAGTCTCATGAAGAGGCGTCTGAAGTGAAGGAATTTCTAGCAGTTCCTAATCCAATTAGGCAATCCTGGTCTGAATTCGAAGCCTAGGATCTAGGGTTCATGTAATTGAATCATTGGGATCTCAGAATTACCTGGTGATTAGCAGCGGTAGATTTGCAGATAATCGATATCTAGAGCGCCTCAAATGCTGCGCCTCTACTAGTATCCACACGCACACAAACTGAACAGCAGGGATGCTAGTGGTTTCTATTCAAGTTCTGGTGGCTGTGAATTAGGTTAGAAATCAGTTTAGGTCTACCATATATCTTATATATGTCGACTTAAACCATAACGGAATTAACCAACGATTAAACCGAATTAATCTGATTAATCCGCGAGTTGCATCGATCGATGCACTATCTGCATCGATCGACACTGCCCCAGAATATTGATATCGAATGCATATCAAATATGAAGGATTATGTGTGTTCATTGGTGTAATTATCAGATTACAACCTAACATAATCAACTAGGATCTAGGTGATTTGCAGTTGAATCATAAACAGATCAGGATCATTACCTTATGATTGCAGCGGATTAATCAAGGGAATATCGAGATCTGCAAGAGCTGATGATTACCGGCTCCTCCTAGGTATCCACACGCTTACAAGCTACTGGATCAGGCTGCTAGACCAAGCTGGAACAACAGAAAGAGAGAGGACGGCCAGACCTAATAAAATCGCAGACCACCAGGCTTAATGGCGCCTCGCTCTTGCTTATATGGGCCCAAGTAATTAAACTAATGGCCTATTAGGCTTTTGGGCCCAAGACCCAAATCAGACAAAAGACTGTCTTTTGTCTGGCCCAATTCTCTGTACAAATACAGTAAATGCCTTGCATCTTACCGTATTATTTCCATTTAACTTTCCCGTTAGCTATGGTGTGTGACCCTTTGGGATCATACAATACTGGTAATAAGTCCTAAACTTATAGATCAAGAGCGGGCTCTAGCAAGTCATCATGATCACCCAGTATTTATGACTTATGTCTGATCTCGACACTTATCATACTTTCTAGAGATAGTACAGTAGATTTCAGGACATTCCCAACAATCTCCCACTTGTACTGGAATCCTACATTCCCTAATCCTTTTATCTCAATATCTCGATCTGGCATAAGGCAAGATGCGTGTCATCCTTATATAGCCAGACCATGTTCATCGGACCAGATTTGATACTGACAATGCAAACGACTTGGGCAAGTCCGTTTGGGAGTGGCCACTCTCTTACCAGCTATCAAGTCTCCGATTGGCCTAGAGATATTACCTCCGTTAAACGGCAGGGACAAATCCCATTTTGTTCCATCACTATGAATTACACACTTTATAATACACCCAACCAAGGTCCTTATAGCTCCCAGTTACGAAACAGTGTTAGACAATGATCAAAGCGCATCACTCCATGTGCAGCCACATGCATGCGAACTCAGGTCTAAGGACTATACTCTATAGTCGTATATGAGAACCTCTTATGACACATATATTAATATCTTGTAGAGTTCTCATCAGCGGGCCATGTCCGGTCATATGCTCCCCTACATATACCTATGTGTCGACTTTGATGCCGCGCATCTATGACCCCTCGAAACTTGGTCATAAGTCTCAACACAATCTAGTCTTAAGTGGTTGTTGGTGTTCCAATTTCAACAACCTTCGACTATGGACACTATGATTTATGTCATTTCGTTAAATATGGGGTTTCAGGATCAAGTCTACTCATGTACTTCGATGGCCCATATATAATGACATGAATCATTTTGGAACGATTATTTATATCACAGTTAAAATAATCCAGAAATCATAAATTTCATAAACATAAAATATTATGTTTACATGAACCTTTCAAAACAACTAAATAAAGCCCTTTACAAACTCCCACTGAAATTAAGACTACATCTTAATTTCACATATCCTACAGCTACAGTCCGCGACTCGTGCTTAGGCCTAAGGAGTGGCTTCGTTAATAGATTAGCATCGTTCTCATTCGTTGAAACTTGCTGATCTACTTAACACCTCTGTCATTTATCTCACGGAATAGGTTATACCTACCCTCAAGGTGTTTGGACCTCTGATGTGCAGCTAGTCTCATCTATGCTGGGAATCACATCAAGTTCAGTGATGAACTCTTCTTTCCAAACAACCTCTTTCGCCGCTTCCCAAGCTGCGAAATGTTCAGCTTAAGTCATGGAGTCAGCAACAGTGCCTTGCACCGCCAGACAAACACAAGATATAACCAGACTGTGACCGGAAATCATCTTTGTCTGTTGGTAACTTGCCTTTCAGACTCTACCGACTTGTAGCACCTCACTTTCTCCGTAAATCAAGAACTTATCCTAAGTATTTTCCAAATACTTGAGGATATTCATTACGTCTATCCAGTGATTCTTTGCTGGATTTGACTGGTCTTTACTTGTCTTGCTTAACATTAAAGCAACATCAAAACAAGTACGTGTCATGGCATACATGATAGATCCAATTGCCGACGCATATGGAATCTCATCCATGCATTCAAGCTCAGCAGTTATCGTAGGACACTGTTTCTTGCTTAACGTAATGCCATGTGACATTGGCATAAAACCCTTCTTGGAATGCTGAAAACGTGTAGGACTTTGTCAATATAAGAATCCTGACTTTGTCCTATCAGCTCTTTTGGATCTCTATCTTTAGATCCAAAATCCAAGAACTTACGTGGCTTTACCCATATCAATCATAAAACCAACTCCCAAGCCAGTCCTTTACCGACTGCAGCATTGGAACGTTATTTCCGAGAATCAGTATGTCATCGACATACACTATGAGAAATGCAACATCGCTCCCACTTATCTATTAGTAAACGCACAGTTCCATCTCGTTCCTGTTCAAGTCAAAACCTTGACTACTTCAACAGAACGAAGATTCCAACTCTGATATGTTTGCTTCTATCCATGAATGGATCGATGAAGCTAACTTACATACAGTATAATTTTTCGGAGTCCGGGCTCACTTTCGCTTCTGTGAATTTCGCAGGTTCGTCACTTTCAATGATCAGATCATGGCAACTAATCACGAGAAATCACTCTCGGATTAGTGACGGATTCATTCAGATCTGCGAACTTCAGGCTCTACAGGTGTAGATTCTACAGAAATCTGTAAATCCATCCGCTGCTCTCCCTCAACAGGTTGAGCAGCCTCCTGTATTTCTCGAATTTCTTCGAGTTATACTTTTACTCCCACTGTTCTTCTTGGAAAGCAACTTTCCTTTTAGAAAACAGAATTCCGAACAACCTAACTTCGTTTTCGGAATGGACGTAAAAGTAACAAACCTTGGTTTCCCTAGGACAACCAGCGAAGTAGCTCAACTACAAATACTCAGTAAAGACGAATTTGGATCATTTCCAGTCCACATTTATGTGGTGTCTTTCAACTGATATTGGTGGAACTATTTCAGCGTAAACTTAGATATTTCTAGAGCGTTATTCTTAAAGAATATCATGGAAGATTCGTGTGACTCATCTTTAATCATTTCTAATAAGATCTGATTCTTTCTCACAGAAACACCTCAAGGTTTTCAGGAGAAATGAGCTGTGAAACGACTTCACACTCATTCAGATGATCACACCATCAATGACTTAAGTATTCTCACTCGTGATCTAATCCAGAGTCTCAATACTTCTGTCACTCAGATTCTATACCTCATTCTGGAACTCTTTCGACCATTTCAAAGAATTCCGACTCGTGTCTCATCAAATGAACACAGTCATACTCACTGAAGTAATCAGTAAATATAATGAAGTACAGGAAATTTTCTCTGGCATTACTGCTCATCGGGCCACATACATGAGTATGTTCAAGGTCCAATAAGCCTTTGGGCCTTTCTCTAGCTCGGCTAAGATGGGCCCTTTGTCTTTTGGTCCAGTAAGCAGAATTCAAGTCTCATAAGATATCCGATCAAATGAGCCCAAAAGTCCATAACTATGGGATTTCTGAATCCGACTCACTCTATGTGACCAAAACATTTACGCCAAGAAAAATCAGGTTTAATTCATCCGATTTAAACCAATTCGGTATTTATGTTACTTTTAGGCACTCTTTGGTTTAAGATATAAAACCCATTCCTTGAATAGGGTGCTACAATCAATATTTCATTGAGATCAAAAGAACAAAACTTGTCTTTTATCAAAATGAAAAACATTCAAATTCTTACAAGAAAATGAAAGACAACTCTGCTTAAAGCAGGTACATTGTAGCAATTACTTAATACAAAACCAAGCCTCAAAGGCATCTACGAGTGAAAACCCTACGGCTGAGGCAGCATCCATAGCTCCTTCCAGACATGCAGTTCCACTTGCCCTTCCTTCAACGTTCTACTGTTGCTTAGGCTCTGCATATTATAACAAATATCAGTGCCACAACCAGTATCCAATACCTATAAGGTAGAACTTGAAGTAATAACATGAATACCTGAGGAAGTAGTCTCATACATCAACTTCAACTCCTCATAATCTTCCATGAATTTAATGCAATCTCTCTACCAATGCCCAGTCTCTTTACAGTAGCAGCACTTACCAACGTAAGATGTATCTGACTCGGGCTCAGAAGACACACGCTTGCCATGATTCAAAATCTGGACAACTTTGTCTTCACCCTTGTCAGCACTAGGTTTAGTAAACCTACCCTTCTCCATTATGAGATTATACAGGGTACTCTTCACGTTTGGCTCAACTGTCTTGAGCATATCATGCAGTTCAGTCAGCGTCTTCGTTAAGCCTTTCTTGATATAGTTCCTTTTGAACTTATCATAGCTTGACGGCAGTGACTGCAGAATGATCTCAGTTGCCAATTCTTGGCTAACTAGATAATCCAGTTTCCTCAGGTTATCAATGTAACCCATCATTTTACTGACATGAGGACTCACTGGATGATCATTTGGTAGCTTGCATCTAGTGAGAGACTTAACCAACTGGTATCTCTCCACTCTTACCTGCTCCTGAAATTTCAATTTCAGGCTGCTGATCATCTCTATTGGCGACTCCATGTTCTCATATTGCTTCAGCAAATCTGAGTCCATGGTAGCCAATATCAGACCACGCACATCTACCGCATCATTATAATGCTTATTCCAAGCATCATATACTGCATGAGAGGCATTGGACCCGATCCTCTCGGGGAGAGCTCTCTCAAGGACATAGTCCTTTCTCTCCTGCCTGAGGACTAGCCTCAGGTTCCGCGACCAAGTCAAGAAATTTGATCCGTTCAGTTTGTCCATCTCAAGGACAGACCGGATCGAGAAAGTGTTTTGATTGTTTGTGCTAGTCATAACTGAAATTTAAAGATAAATAGAGTTTTAGTTATTCAGTTCAAAAAGAGTAATCTTAATAACTTATAAGAAAACTCGCATTGCATTCAAAATTTCTTTGTTTAACCTCATAAGAATGCAATGATTCCGAGACCCATGTTCAGCTAAATCCAAAGTGGGCCACTGGCCGTCACCCAGAAGTAGCTTTACTTGGTAAGCATACACACAGCTAGTTATATCCATATAACTCTCGGTTGTGGATTGGGCCCAAGGCCCAATACACCAGATGTCTCTAGACCCGGGACTCCCGATGGCCCAGTCAAGGAAACCAATCTCTTACAGCCAAATAATCACTAAAGTCTGGGACTCCCAATGAAATTAGTGACTATATACTACTTTACTTACGCAAAAACAGACACCTCACACTGTAAGCCATATCTGTAATTGAATAAGCGTTAAGTAGCTGACAAGATTGGGCAAGACATCCAAGCTTGATATTGTTTTTGAGGATTTTAGGTTTCAATAGATTTCCTCCCAAAAATAGAAGATTACTATTTTGGGAAACCTACTATTTTTAGAAACTTTCTAAGTCGAGAAACATTCTTATTTTAGAAACTTTCTAAATTTGGAAACTTACTATTTCCAAAATTTTCCTAACATGCCAAAATTAGAAACTTCTAATATTAGAAGCTTTCTAATTTAATGTTTTATTAAAGTTTTTGGATGGGTCACAAATTATAGGCCCAATTCTTGGCCCAAGACCACAGAATTCCAATTGGCCCAATAATTTGACATAACCGAGTCGGTTCATTAATTCTGGTCCAAGACCAAATTAATTACTAAATCCAACTGGTTATTTACTAAACCAGACCAGCTCTAAATTATTTGGTCCAACCAAATCAAACTTAGACCAGCCTTCGGTTTAGGTTAAAATTCAATTTTTGAATTTAAATCCGGTTTAACCAGAAATTAAATAATACCAATTGTATTAAATAATTTCCAGCAAACCGCGATTTGGGTTAACCGCTTGAACCATACATTAATTAAATAATTAATCGATTCATACATTAGATCACGATTGATCGCTAACCAATTGGTATTATTTGACCCTTTCCAAATTGATTATTTGAACCATAATCGATCGCTTACAATTGACTTTATCCAAATTGTTTGATCCTTAATTCAATAATTGTTTCAAGCGATCAAGACACTCACTAAAGACAAAAAACGATTTTGAACATTTTCCAATTCAACAATTGATTCAAGCAATCACTTAAAGACAAAACCGACTTTGACATTAACAAACCTAACATTAACAAAGTCAACAATCGATTGTTTTGATAACGATTTCTTATCGATTATTATAAAGCAAGTCAACATGCGATTGTCAAGTTAACGATTCTTACAATAAACGATTACGACTTTAATCATCAAGCTTTCTCATCGATTTGTTATTTCTAGGTTTTCAAAGTTTCAATCAATTTTACTCATTAAAATCGATTCATCAAACTAATAAACAACCTAGTATGATCCAAAAAGCAAAAACCTAACGACCTAGGCTCTGATACCACTGAAGGATTATGTGTGTTCATTGGTGTAATTATCAGATTACAACCTAACATAATCAACTAGGATCTAGGTGATTTGCAGTTGAATCATAAACATATCAGGATCATTACCTTATGATTGCAGCGGATTAATCAAGGGAATATCGAGATCTGCAAGAGCTGATGATTACCGGCTCCTCCTAGGTATCCACACGCTTACAAGCTACTGGATCAGGCTGCTAGACCAAGCTGGAACAACAGAAAGAGAGAGGACGGCCAGACCTAATAAAATCGCAGACCACCAGGCTTAATGGCGCCTCGCTCTTGCTTATATGGGCCCAAGTAATTAAACTAATGGCCTATTAGGCTTTTGGGCCCAAGACCCAAATCAGACAAAAGACTGTGTTTTGTCTGGCCCAATTCTCTGTACAAATACAGTAAATGCCTTGCATCTTACCGTATTATTTCCATTTAACTTTCTCGTTAGCTATGGTGTGTGACCCTTTGGGATCATACAATACTGGTAATAAGTCCTAAACTTATAGATCAAGAGCGGGCTCTAGCAAGTCATCATGATCACCCAGTATTTATGACTTATGTCTGATCTCGACACTTATCATACTTTCTAGAGATAGTACAGTAGATTTCAGGACATTCCCAACAAAATATGCATTCACTGGATCATTACATTAATGATCAACCTCGTCTTTAACGCCCAGTTTTCTTAGGTGTGTGACCCTGTAGGATCATATAACACTAGCAATGAGTTCTAAACTCATTGATCATAAGTGGCTTCTAGCAAAGCATTATGACTACCTAGTATTATATGATTGTCTCATCTCGACAATACAACTATCACTTAGAACAAGTACAATAGATTTCAGGACATTCCCAACAATCTCCCACTTGTACTGGAATCATCTATTCCCATAATCCCTTCGTCACTATATCTCGATCTGGCATAAGGCAAGATCTGTGTCACCCTTATTTAGCCAAGATCATGTTCATCGAACTCCGATTTATACTGACAAGACAAACGACTGACAATCACCTCGTTTGAGTGTGGCCACACATTTCTCAGTATCAAATCTTCGATGGGCCCTGAGATATTTATCTCCTGTTATATAGGAGGGACAAATCCCATCTTGTTCCATCCCTGTTTCTTTACACACTTCATGATACGCCCAATCAATGCCTTTATAGTCACCAGTTACGGCTGACGTTTGACAAAGTTAAAGCAGACCAATTCATATGTAAGAAAACATGATGAACTCAGGTCCAAGGACTATACTCTATAGTCGTTATGAAAACTCTCATGACACTTATATAACTATCCCGTAGAGTTCTCATCAGTGGGTCATGTCCGATCCTGTGTTCTCCAACACATATCTATGTGATTGACTTTAATACTGTTATTAATGACTCCATGAAACTTAGTCATCAGTCACCTCACATACTAGTCTCACGCGGTTGTTAATGTCCCATTTTAACAACCTTGACCAGGGACCAATCATAATTTATGTCATTTATTATCTATAGGGTTTCATGATCAAGTCACATACTTGATAACCTATAAAATGTCATAAATTACTTTGGGACTATTATTTAATAACCATTATTAAATAATACAGATGTCAGATTTCAATAACATAATCAAATTATGTTTATACGAACATCATATCATAACTAAAATTAATAACAATGACTCCCACTAAAATTAAGATCACATCTTAAGACATCTAATGCCTTTAGCAGTAGTTTGACCTTTATTCGCTCTTGCTCAGCGTGTGTCGAAAGACACTGCGTCTTGCTAAGAGTAATACCAAGAGTCATTTGCACGAAGCCCTTCTTGGAATCCTGCATATTGGACATGTGCAAGGCCTTATCACTATAAGTATCTTGACACAATCCAATTAGCTTACCCAATCTATCTCTATAGATTCTTATTCCAAGAATGTATACGGTTTCTCTCATAATTTTATCGAAAAACAACTTTCGAATCAAGTCTTAACAGACTGAAACAATGGAACTTCATTTCCGAGAAGTGGTATGTTATCAACATACAATACCAGAAATGCAACTGCGCTCCCACTAGTCATCTTGTAAACATTCGGTTCCTCTTCGTTCCTGACGAAGTCAAACCTTTTGACTGCTTTATCAAAACGAAGATTTCAACTCCGAGATGCTTGCTTCAATCCATAAATGGTTTGATGAAGCTTGCATATTTTCCTAGCTTCATTAGGATCAATGAAAAAACTTCAGGTTGTGTCATGTACACATCCTTTTACCAGAATTCCATTAAGGAAAACTGTTTTCACATCCATCTGCCAGATCTCATAACCATTATGAGTGGCGGTTGCTAGGAGAATCCGAATGGACATTAGCACGGTGTCTGGGATTAGGTTTCTTCACAGTCAATACCATGAATTTACTTGAAACCTTTTTGCCACCAACCTTGCTTTGTACATCTGAATATAACCATCCATGTCAACTTTTCTTCTTGAAAATCCATTTACTCACAATGGTTTCTACACCATCAAGTAAATCAGCCCAAGTCATACTTGGTTCTGTGACATGGATCCCATTTCGGATTCAGCGGCTTTCAGCCACTTTCGGAGTCAAGGCCCATCATTGCTTCTTCAAAATTCTCAGGCCCGTCACTTTCAATGATCAGTAGATCACGGCAATTGGTTACGAGAAATCCATATTTCTCGGGTTCGTGATGGATCCTTTCGGATCTGCGAGCTTCAGTTTTCTGTAAAAGTCGCGCACACATATCTCATATGTATACTTTTACCACGACCTAATTAACCAAGATTTAAACCGTAGTTAATTAAGTCATAAACCAAAATCAATATTTGGTTCACGATCTGTGTCGATCGATGCAACTTTTGTGTCGATCGACACTTCTTCAGAAACTCGCCATTTAAATGTATATCGAATATACATTCACCAGATCCTTTATGAACTCTAGGCACCACAGGTGCAGGTTCTACAACTCTTTGTAGATCCAACTGCTGCTCTTCCTCATCAGGTTGAGCAGTCTCCTGTGATTTTCGAATTTCTTCGAGTTGTACTTTTACTCCCACTGTTCTTCTTGGAAAGAAAGTCTTTCTCAAGAAAACATAGTTCCGAGCAACAAACAATTTGTTCTCGAACTGGTTGTAAAAGTAACATGCCTTGGTTTTGTTAGGGCAACCAATGAAGTAGCACTTATCAGATTTGGGTGTGAGCTTATCAGAGATTAAACGTTTTATATAAGTCTCGCAACTCCAAATCTCCATGATGGATAAATCAGAAACATTTACATTCCACATCTCATGTGGTATCTCTGTAACTGATTTTGATGGAACTCTATTTAAAGTAAACTCAGACATTTCTAGAGCGTATTCTTAGAAGGATAATGGAAGATCTAAGTGACTCATCATTGATCGAACCATATCTAATAAAGTCCGATACAGGAGGAGTGAATTGTGAAACACTTTCACAATCTATCAGATGATCACTAAATTCTTGATTTAAGTATTCATTTTGGAACTCTTTGAACTTTTCAAAGATTCTGACTTATGCCTTATAAATAAGGAATAACCGTACCTTCTGAAAATATCAGTAAAGGTAATGAAGTACTGAAATTTTCCTCTAGCACTATTGCTCATCGGTCCATATACATCCGTATGTATAAAGCCCAATAAGCTTCTGGCCCTTTCATTTTGATCGTTCGCAACCTGTATCGACCGACGCATCGTTTGTGTCGATCGACACTACCTCTGTTGAAAGGAGCCTTTGTCGTTTTACTTAATAAACAAGATCCACTTTACTCATTATGATTCTCAATCAGATGAGCCCAAAAGCCCATCACTATGGAGCTTCTGAATCTATTTCTCATTTATGTAGCCCAAAACGACAATGCCAGAGAGAAGTTTGACTCGTATCATTTGACTTGAATCTCTTGGTATTAATGTTATAGTTAGGCACATTCTGGTTTAGAACATAAAGTCCATTCTCTAATGGATTGCTACTATAAAATATATCACTGTAATCAAATGAATAACACTTATTCTTAACTTAAAAACTGATATCCTTCCATATCAAAACGAGGAATATAAATAATCTTTCTGCTCATAGAAGGTACATAGTAGCAGTTTTAAGTTCAAAACATGCCATAAAAAGAAAAATAAATGAAATACTCCTACGGTTAATGCAACAACTCTTGCTCCATTCCCACTCATAGGTCCACTTGTCCTTTCTCCATAGTCCTACTTTTGCTCAGGCCCTGCACATTTTCACAAAATATGAGTACCACAGCTGGTATCTAATACCCAATAAGTAGGACTATAAGAAGTAACATTTACTTCTATAACATAATACCTGAAGAAGAAGTCTCGTACGTCTTCTTCAGCTTCTCATAATCTTCCAAGAATTTATTGCAATTTCTTTTCAAATGCCCATAACCATTACAATAACGGCACTTAACATCTTCAGAAGGACTAGTTTTAACCTTAGGATCATGGCCAGACTCGCTTGGATTCACAATCGATCTCGTCTTGCCATCACCTTTTTTTTTACCAAGTTTCTTAAACTTCTTACCCTTTTGTACCATAAGGACATCTGGGGTGTCCTTCTTGATGTTAGGTTCAGCAGTCTTAAGCATCCCATGCAATTCAGTCAACGTCTTCGTCAAGTTGTTCATGTTATAGTTCATAACAAATTGATCATAGCTTGATGGCAGTGACTGCAGAATGATGTCAGTAGCCAACTCTTGACTAATGGGACAATCCAGTTTCCCCAGGTTATCAATATAACCCATCATCTTAATGACATGAGGACTAACTGGTTCGTCCTTTGGTAGCTTGCACTCAATCAGAGACCTAACCATCTGGTATCTCTGAGTTCGTGCCTGCTCCTGAAACATACTTTTCAGGCCAGTGATCATCTCTTTTGGCGACTCCACGTACTCATATTGCTTCTGCAATTCCGAGTTCATGGTAGCCGACATGAGACAACTCACATCCACCGCATCATTAGAATGCTTATCCCAAGCATCCTTATCTGACTGCCAGGCATTGGCTCGGTACTTCTTGGGGAGAACTTTCTCAAGGACATAGTCTTTTTTCTCCTGTTTGAGAACAATTCTCAAGTTCCGATACCATTCAAGGAAGTTGGATCCATTTAACTTATCCTTCTCAAGGACGGATCGCAGGGAGAAATTGTTACGATGGTTTGTGCTAGACATAGCTGAAAACAAGGGAGGTTTTAGTTATGATGTTCAAGAAATGAGAAGTCTTAACAATTAAGAAAACTCGCATTATATTCAAACAATGTTTCCTCAGATGAATATAATGATCCAAGACCCTTACTTCACTAAACTTGAGTGAGCCACTGGCTATCACCCAAATTTTAGCTATCTAGGTAAGCAACTCTTTGCTAGTTATATCCAATATAACTCTTGGTTGTGGATTGACATCTCATGTCCAATCCACCTGATGTCTCAGAGCCCAAAACGATTTTGATGGCCCAGTCAAGTAAACCAATCTCTTCGGTCATGTAATTGTTGATGCCTTGCACTGCAAGCCCATCAACACGATTACCTCCTGCCTTACTCATGTGATTGTGGACATCTCGCACTGAAAGTCTATCGCACAATGAAACGACTCTTGACAGTTGACAAGATTGGAAAGACATCAAGTATCACTTGATATTTGGTTGAGGAACGGAACCATTTAAAACGTTCAGTTTTATTATGTTTTAATTCTTCTAATTTATTGATTTATCTTGCTTTGGTTCTGTGATTTCAGGTTCCATAACCTAAACCATCAAATCTGATGTCGACCGACACTACTATAGTGTCGATCGATGCAGAATAACCAAAAACAATCCGCGATAACCGATCAATCCAATTGATCCGGTTTTGAACACCGGTCAGCGTCGATCGATGCTACATTAGCATCGGTCGATGCCAACCTAATCAAACCAATCGCAATTGAACCATTCACAGTGTTCGACCATTATTAACCAAGCTCGATAACCGGTCCAATCCAATTGAACCGATTCACCAATCTCGCGAGGTTTGTGTCGAACGACACAACTCTTGTGTCGATCGACACTAGGTGAAACATAAGTTTTATTCGGGTTTTCGCCCTGTGTCGATCGACGCCGGATTGGCATCGATCGACACCATGCGAAAAACCCTAAATTTTGTTCGGGTTTTTGCCCTGTGTCGATCTATGCCGGATTGGCATCGATCGACACCATGCGAAAAACCCTAAAACGTTTTTCAAACAAAACCCAAAACTAGGTCACTTTGATCAAAACGAGTTTTAGCATGCTTGTATCATTCATACAGAGATCCAGATTCAACCAATCTAATCAACATGCTACAGATTCAATGGAACCCCAAAGCTCTGATACCACTGAAGGAATTTCTAGCAGTTCCTAATCCAGTTAGGCAACCCTGGTCTGAATTCCAAGCCTAGGATCTAGGGTTCATGTAATTGAATCATTGGGATCTCAGAATTACCTGGTGATTAGCAGCGGAAGATTTGCAGATAATCGAGATCTAGAGCGCCTCAAATGCTGCGCCTCTACTGGTATCCACACGCACACAAACTGAACAGCAGGGATGCTAGTGCCTATAGAGATCCAATCTCCTCAGAGGTTTCTATTCAAGTTCTGGTGGCTGTGAATTAGGTTAGAAATCAGTTTAGGTCGACCATATATCTTATCTATGTCGACTTAAACCATAACGGAATTAACCAACGATTAAACCGAATTAATCTGATTAATCCGCGAGTTGCATTGATCGATGCACTATCTGCATCGATCGACACTGCCCCAGAATATTGATATCGAATGCATATCAAATATGCATTCACTGGATCATTACATTAATGATCAACCTCGTCTTTAACGCCCAGTTTGCTTAGGTGTGTGACCCTGTAGGATCATATAACACTAGCAATGAGTTCTAAACTCATTAATCATAAGTTGCTTCTAGCAAAGCATTATGACTACCTAGTATTATATGATTGTCTCATCTCGACAATACAACTATCACTTAGAACAAGTACAATAGATTTCAGGACATTCCCAACATGAAGCTGATGAAGAAGCATGGATACAAGGGGACCAGAATGTGCTCTCCATACTCCAAAGCTCACTTGACCAGCACATATTGGAAGCTTACTCTTTATTGTGTGACTTCCAAGGAGCTGTGGGATACTATTGAGAAGGTTTATGGAAACAAATCAAACCTGAGCAGAGTCTTTGAGGTTAAGCTGGCCATCAACAACCTCCAGCAAGAAGATATGGAGTTTAAAGCTCACTTTGGAAAGTTTAGCTCACTGTGGGTAGAGTTGGAGATGTTGAGGCCACCAAGCAGTGATCCTTTGGTGTTACAAGAAAGAAGAGAGCAGGATAAAGTCTTTGCTCTTCTGCTCACCTTGAAATCATCTTACAATTGGTTGATTAAGCACATTCTAAGGGCAGACACTTTACCTGACTTGGATGATGTGTGTGGACAAATTCAGAAAGAGCAAGGCTCATTTGGGCTGTTCAAAGGAAAGGGTCAGCTGGTTACTGCCAACAAAGGGGTGTATAAGGCTGATGAGAGGCAGAACTATGGAGGTGACAAGAGAGGAGTCTTGATGTGTGAGTTTTGCAAGAAGAGTGGGCATTTGAAAGATAGATGCTGTCGCCTTCACCCAAACCTCAGACCCTCATCTCACAACAACCTATTTAAAGATCAAAGGGAAAAATTCTCTTATGGTGCAGCTAGACCAGGTTCTTCTTCAATGCAGCAATGTGATGAAGGAAGAGCAATGGTGGTCCATCAAGCTCCAGCCATAACTGATCAGAGTGATGTGGTAAGAAGGTCAGACCTTGAGGCTCTCATCAAAGCCCTCAAGGAAAACTCTGGTATGGTTCTTGGTACTTCACTCTTTGATTCAAATAGAATCAGACCCTTGATCATTGATTCATGAGCCTCTCATCATATGATAAGTGATCCTAAGTTGATAGACAATGTTAAACCAGCTTTAGGGTGTGTATTGATTGCAAATGGTGATAAGATTCCAATACAAGGATATGAAATCTGAAATTGTTTAACAAAGAATCTAAGGCTTTCTTTATGCCTAGCTTCACTTCCAACTTAGTATCTGTTAAAAGAATAGCCACTGACCTAAATTGCAATGTTGTTTTTAGCCCTAATGATGTTGTGTTTCAGGATATTAAGACAAGTAAGTTGATTGGGAAAGGTGTGACAAAGGATGAGCTCTACATGATTGAAGACACCAACCCTTCTTCTGAATTATCTACTACTTTATATACTGCTTTATCTACTTGTGTTGGTGTGAATGATTCTATTTGGCATGCTAGACTAGGACATCCACACTCTAGGGCTTTAGGACTCTTATTACCTTCTGTTTCTTTTAAAAATGATGAGTGTGAGGCTTGTATTCTTGGGAAACATTGCAAATCTGTTTTTCCAACTTCTAAAAATACTTATGAAAGTTGCTTTGATCTTGTTCATTCTGATGTGTGGACTGCCCCTTGTATGTCTAGAGAGAATCATAAGTACTTTGTCACTTTCATTGATGAAAAATCTAAGTATACTTGGATAACATTGATGCAAACTAAGGATAGAGTGTTAGAAGCTTTTATGAACTTTCAAAGTCATGTTACTAACCATTTCAATGCTAAGATCAAAATTTTTAGATCAGACAATTTTGGTGAGTATACAAGCAATGCTTTCAAACAACACCTGTCCAAACATGGGATTCTTCATCAAACAAGCTGTCCTTACACTCCACAACAAAATGGAGTGGCTGAGAGAAAGAACAAACACTTAATGGAGGTGGCAAGGTCCATGATGTTCTACAAGAATGTTCCTAAGAAGTTTTGGGGAGATGCAGTCATGACTGCCTGCTACTTGATCAATAGAACTCCCACAAGAGTTCCTAAGGTTCAATCTCCATTTCAGGTATTAAACAAAACCAATCCATTAGTTTATCACTTACGTGTGTTTGGGTGTCTTTGCTTTGTGTTAATACCAGGAGAACAAAGGGATAAGTTGGATGCTAAGAGCACCAAAGCCATGTTCATTGGTTACTCTACAACACAAAGAGGATACAAGTGTTATGTGCCTGAAAAAAGGAAGGTTTTGACCTCAAGAGATGTGAAATTTATGGAGACAAGAAGTTTCTATGATGAGAAGAATTGGGATAGCTTGAAGGATCTCCCCACATCTCAATCAGATAGAGCTGCTAACCTAAGGATGATCATGGAAAACCTTGGTATTAGTATGCCTCATCAACCGGCTAAAACAAGTCATGCCCCTTCAGTCCCTGTTTTGCCTTCAGAAGCTCCACATTATTCCCATATTTATCATGAGGGGGACACTTAAGAATCAGAACAAGAACCGCAAGAATCTGATTCTTCTACACATGATCAAGCTGGAGTTGAGGAGCATGTGGAACATGAGGAAGAACCTGAGGAGTTGGATCATCAAAATGAAGAGGTTGAGGAGCCGGTTACGAGTGAGCAGCAAGTTCAGGTATTAAGGAGGAGCACAAGGGAGAGAAAGGATCCATCAGAGTGGAAGAAGACTAGAGTTTACTTCAACAGCAATGTAGTAGCCCATCCCATTCAAGCTACTTTCACCTTAGCTCATGTACCTTTGGAACATCAAGTGTTCATTGGGAAGTTGGATCAAGAACATGTACCAACAACCTATGAAGAGGCCAAAGGAGATAAGAGGTGGATGCAAGCTGTGAATGAAGAAACAAGAGCAATGGAAAACAAAGAGACTTGGTATGAGGCAGAACTCCCCAAGGGAAAGAAGGCAGTGAGTTCTAAATGGGTTTTCACCATCAAGTATAGAAGTAATGGAGAAGTTGAGAGATACAAAGCAAGGTTGGTTGCAAGAGGCTTCACTCAAACCTATGGAAAGGATTACTTGGATACTTTTGCACCAGTAGCTAAGCTTCACACAGTTAGGATCAGCGTGTCTTTGGCAACAAACCTTGATTGGGAGATTTGGCAAATGGATGTTAAGAATGCATTCCTTCAAGGGGAGCTTTAAGATGATGTATATATGACACCACCTTCTGGTCTTGAAAGCATTGTGAAACCAGGGAAGGTGCTAAGACTCAAGAAGGCTATCTATGGACTCAAGCAATCATCTAGAGCTTGGTACCATAAGTTGAGCTCAACACTTATGCAAAGAGGATTCAAGAAGTTTGAAGGAGATCATACCTTGTTCACTCTTCAAGTTTAGGAAGGTATCATTGTCATCTTTTTTTATGTTGATGACATTATCATATCAGGAAGCAACAAGTCAGGTATACAAGACACTAAGGCTTATCTCAAATCTGTTTTTGACATAAAAGATCTTGGTGCTCTAAAGTACTTCCTTGGGATAGAAGTTTGTCGATCTAATGATGTACTCTTCTTATCACAAAGGAAGTACACACTTGATTTATTGTCTGAAGCAGGAAAGCTAGGATCAAAACCGGCTAAAACACCACTTGAGGAAGGCTACAAAGTCATAAGAGAGGGGGAGCTTGAGGATAGACCATTTGAGGACATTACACAGTATAGAAGGATGGTTGGTAAGCTCATTTACTTAACCATAACCAGACCTGATTTGTGTTTTGCAGTAAATCAAGTAAGCTAACATATGCAAGCTCCCAAGATGCATCACTGGAGTATGGTTGAAAGGATACTTAGATACTTAAGTGGTGCTCCTGGTCAAGGCATTTGGATGGGTAGAAATCAAAGCACATAAGTAGTTGGGTATTGTGATGCTGATTGGGCAGGAGATAGAGTGGACAGGAGGTCTACTACTGGATATTGCACATTCATTGGAGGCAACCTTGTTACTTGGAAGAGCAAGAAGCAGAAGATAGTGTCATGTTCAAGTGCTGAAGCTGAGTATAGAGCTATGAGGAAGTTAGCAACCGAGTTGGCATGGATCAAAGCTCTCCTTGTGGATTTGGGGATTGAAACATCAAGGCCAATCACTATGCATTGTGACAACCAAGCTGCTATTCACATTGCCTAAAACTCAGTCTTTCATGAGAGGACCAAGCATATAGAAGTTGATTGTCACTAAGTTCGGCAAATGATTGAGCAAGGAGTGGTGCTGCCGTGTTTCACAAGAAGTGAAGAAAAACTAGCTGATGTGTTCACCAAGGCAGCTAGCTTAAAGGTGTGTGAGTCCATTCACACTAAGCTTGGACTCATGGAGCTTCCTGAATCCTCTAAGGCTATGGGATCTACACTCTTTTTCCCTTCTTGAAGTTTTATCCCAAGTGGTTTTCTTCATGAAGGTTTTTAATGAGGTAGATCTCCATTGTCATTCCAAGCTTGATTCAATCCTTGGAGTAAGAGGCGTGTGAAGGATTGGGACAAGGCTGTCACAAGACCTCTTTCCCTTTTTGATCATTCCTTTGTGTGTTTCCTTTTTAGGTTAAACATTATCTCTTGTAAAAGCCTCCTATATATGCTTTGTAACCGAGACCTAATGAATTAAGGGTTTTGAGTCTTATTCTTTCTTCTCTCTTGCGGCTACAACTTACTTTCACTCAAGAACCCTAATTCCTCTTAATGTTCATCCTCTAAAACTATCAGCATGTTATAAAAGGATTCATTTTGTGGATATCTCTTTGAATATCAGAGAATGATAGGGAAGAGGTAGAAGAAAGTGAAGCATTTTTAGGTTTATTGAAATAAATATACGGTAACTATTTTAACTCGATACGCAACAGTTGCGACTTTACATTAAAATCCACTTACTCGTTTAGAGCTTTTCTCGAATTATCACATGAGAATGACCCATGTATGCTTTTGTTTCATAATCTCTAATTGTTATGCGTTAAATTTACCATAGGAAACTGATTGTTCATAAGAGATTATGTTCTCGATCGCTTAATAAGTTTATATACTAAATATTAATCAATGTTTAATACCCATTAATTATTTTTTCAAGTTTTGGTTATCATGGTATACGAGTAATATACTATGCTCATAGTTACACGATGATAGTAATAACATATATGGGTTTATGGTTAATAGGTTCAGGTAATAAATTTTAATCAATGCTTAATACTCCTTGATTATTTTTATAATTTTTGGATATCATGGAATACGAGTAATTAATATACTAAGTTTATTAATGCTAAAGTAAATTAACCAAGTTGACAAAAAGGGAAATATTAGAGAAAACCATAAACAAAGTGCTGGTTAAAATACAAATTTAATTAAAATTCATAAACCGTAAGTATGTACTTCACTTCGCATAGCCATCAACCCACACCCAACATTCTTAACATAGAGGAGGCTTAGGGTGTTAGAATATGTGATTTAGAGTGAGATAATAAGGTAGAATGAAGTAGAATGATGAAGAACACACAAGGAACCGGATTAGGGTTCTTGTGTGCGCTAGAGAGAGAGTAAGAGAGAAGTGGCTATTGAGAAGAATAATTCTCAAGTGTATATTCAAATTAACATTTACAAGTCTTAAATAGACTGAACTCTAGGTTAAAACAATAAGAAACCGAAACCTAAGCTAGAAAGAAGACAAAAACTTCATAAGAGAGAGAATGTGCTCCAACAGCTCTATTTGAAAGGGACAAGTCTTTGCTTTGTTTCTTGGTGATAGTGACCTGTCCTACTGGTCTTCTCTGCTGGTTCAGACCCTGCTCTGACCCCTGCTAACTCTTAAATGCATATGAACCCTCATGCTTTAGCCCATACTTGTTCTTGGTTAAGGTAACCAATATTCTTCTTGTTTCCCATTTTATATCTCGGACTTTGTTGACAGAAGTCCCCAACTTTGCACATTGATAAAATGCTTAAGTCTTAATCTAAATAACGATCTCCATTTCAATAATCCCCCTCAAGCTTGAATCCAAGGATTGAATCAAGCTTGGAATGACAATGGAGATCTACCTCATTTAAAACCTTCATGAAGAAAACCACTTGGGATAAAACTTCAAGAAGGGAAAAAGAGTGTAGATCCCATAGCCTTAGAGGATTCAGGAAGCTCCATGAGTCCAAGCTTAGTGTGAATGGACTCACACACCTTTAAGCTAGCTGTCTTGGTGAACACATCAGCTAGTTTTTATTCACTTATTGTGAAACACGGCAACACCACTCCTTGCTCAATCATTTGCCGAACTTTGGGACAATCAACTTTTATGTCAAAAACTGATTTGAGATAATCCTTAGTGTCTTGTATACCTGACTTGTTGCTTCCTGATATGATAATGTCATCAACATAAACAAGGATGACAATGATACCTTCCTGATCTTGAAGAGTGAACAAGGTATGATCTACACTCTTTTTCCCTTCTTGAAGTTTTATCCCAAGTGGTTTTCTTCATGAAGGTTTTTAATGAGGTAGATCTCCATTGTCATTCCAAGCCTTGGCATTAAATTGATTAGTAACATAGTTTTGAAAGTTCAGAAATGCATCATACGCCCTATCTTTAGATGGAAGCAATGTTGCCCAAGTGTATTTTGATTTTTCATCTATGAAAGTCACAAAATACTTGTTCCTATCTCTAGAATGACAAGGTGAGGTCCATACATCAGAGTGCACAAGATCAAAACAATGTTCATAAATGTAGTTGATTTAGGAAAGATAGTTCTACAATGTTTGCCAAGAATACAAGCTTCACAAGATGAATGATCAAAGCTAACATTAGGCAACATTAAGTTCAAAGCACGAGCATGAGGATGTCCTAGTCTAGCATGCCATAGGACATTTTGATTAGAAGAAAAACAAGATTGAAAAGATAAGGTATCCGGGTTGCTTGGAGAAGTGTCTTTAAGAAGGTAGAGCTCATCTTGTGTACCACCTCTGCCAATAACCTTTCCATTCTTAATATCCTGAAAACAAACTTCATTAGGCCCAAAGATAACATTGCAATTCAAGTCCTTAGTGATCCTTTTAACAGACAGCAAGTTCGATTTAAACTTAGGAACATAGAATGCATCACTTTCCTTGTCAAACAATCTTAACTTTCCTGTACCTATTATAGGAATTCCTTGACCATCAGCAATATTTACTCTTCCTAGGGCAGGTTTAATGTCTTTTAACAACTTAGCATTACTAATCATGTGGTGAGAAGCTCTAGAATCTACTACCAAGTCTTGATCAGTTTTTGCAAGTAATTTATGAGACAATAAAGTGATACCAGAGAGGCATAAGCTTTGATGAGGTCCTCCAAGTCACTCTTCCTCACATACTCAGTGTTGGTGAAGAGTGCTAGCTCTCCTCCTTGAGCTGAAGAAGTAGCCTTCTCATTCACAGCCTCTTGGGAGATGTTTGCATTTGCCCTTGAGTCTTTAAACTTGGCTGGTTTGAGATGGGGATGGAGGATCCAGCATTTATCCTTGGAGTGGCCTTTCTTCTTGCAATAATCACAAGATGCAGCCTTCCTCTCCTCTGGTTTGAAGACGCCTTTTTTGGCAGTAACCAACTCTCCATTTCCTCCAAACAAACCAATGTTTCCTTGCTCTTTGTGGATCCTTGAACACACCTCTTCAAAATCAGGAAGTGTAGTCTCTCTTAGGATCTTCATTATGACATCATTATAAACCGGGTTCAAGTTGAGTAGAAGGCCAAAGATCTTGTCTTGCTCCTTTCGCTCAATGAGAACCTTAGGGTCCATTGTACTTGGTCTCAGCATATCAAGCTCAGACCATGCTGAAGAAAACTTCCCAAGGTATGTAGTGAACTCATGGTCCTCTTGGTGAAGCTCACTTATGGTTTTCTTCACCTCATAAACTCTGCTGAGATTAGAAACATCACCATAAACTTTCTTGAGTGTATCCCATAGTGACTTGGCTGTCTCACAGTAGGAATAGGCTTC
The DNA here is from genome assembly GCA_030180135.1 of Orychophragmus violaceus. Classification (NCBI taxonomy): domain Eukaryota; kingdom Viridiplantae; phylum Streptophyta; class Magnoliopsida; order Brassicales; family Brassicaceae; genus Orychophragmus; species Orychophragmus violaceus. Next base: position 62,308,576 of record CM058232.1, on the reverse strand, counting down.
AAGAATGGATGGGCCAAGAGAGTTTTGGAGGAAGCCAAGAACAGACTGATCTTCCTGGAACTATCTTGCCTCTTCCTTCTTGGTTTGCTCATCCTTCTTCTTTGCAGCAACTTCTTCACTTGGAGTTTTGTCTTCCAAAATGTGTTCCCAAAGCCCTCTTCCACAAATAGCAGTCTTGGTGGTTCTCTGCCAAGTCCTATAGTTGAGACCTTTGAGAATGACAGGGATGACTGTGGGCTTCAAGCTTGAGCTAATCAGGACCGTGTCTTCCATGATGAGAGATGGAGAGAATGAATGAAAAAAGAACTGAGAGAAGGCGTGAGTCTTAGGGTTTTAGGGTTTTAGGACCGGGAGAATGAGAGAAACTGAGAGAATAAAAATCTAGAACCGTGAGAATGATGAATCAAAGATAGAGAATTAAGAGAATGAAATTTATTGAACACTAATGCTCTGATACCATGATAGTTTTAGAGGATGAACATTAAGAAGAATTAGGGTTCTTGAGTGAGAATAGGATGTAGCCGCAAGAGAGAAGAGAGAGTAAGATTCAAAACCCTAAATTGATTAGGTCTCGGTTACAAAGCATATATAGGAGGCTTTTTACACGAGATATTGCTTAACCTAAAAAGGAAACAAACCAAAGAATGATCAAAAAGGGAAAGAGGTCTTGTGACAGCCTTGTTGTACCATATTACTATGTGGTCCCAATCCTTCACACTCCTCTTACTCCTTTTTGAATTCTCCAACGGTCATAAGAGTTCCCAACTTTGCATCTTGAATAACCTTTAAACAGATACTTGTGCACACTTAGATAATGCATAGCCTATAGCACATTGTTGTATCATGATCAATAGAAAGTAAGCAATTAACGAAGGCGTCAGGTTTCGGGAAGTTCTCAGGAAATCAGGAACATAAGCTAATCAATCAATCGGGATCTAATTAAGAATTGTTCTAGAACTAGAATCACAGAATTATAACAGACCAACTTTCGTTGCGAATATTATCTATGTCTAACAACCTAGCGAGCCAACTTTCGTTGTGAATCCTAGAGTTCTAAACAAGCATTAATCTCAGGTTCTTTCGTTCACAATTCTCCTAAACCCAATTTCTTTGCAGAAAGTCAAATTGGTCATCTAGGTTCTTTCTAGTTAATTAATTAACTTTCGTTGCAGAAATCAACCTAACATCAATAATCTAAGTGGCAATTCAGATCAAGCAGTAAGAACAACCCTAGATGAAGAACTAGAAAGATGTGAATCCCTACAGATTGATCAACCTATAATTCCATGAAATCCCCTGTGAGAATCCCTAAACCTAACTAGTAAACTACTCAAACATGGCAATTGAAGCAAAAGACATGATGAATAGAAAACCAAATATCATAAAAGAGAAACAAAGAATATGAGTTCCCAATCTCTCTCTCTGAATAAAAATAAAACTTATGTCTGAAAGCGTCGCCTAAACAATGGCTTAAAACCCTAATATATAAGTCTAAACACGTTTTTGGGCCTTTTTGCAAATCTGAGAAGTTTATGGGCAAAAACTGTAATTTCAGGATTTTTGTGCGCAGAGCCCTGGAATCACCCTGCGTCGACCACTGCGTCGACCATGCCCATACTGCGTCAATCGACGCAGTGCAAAAACGCAGACAGTGAAATCTGTGAGATATCAAAATAGTGCAGAATTGACCCAAATGCTTCCATAACGTCCAATTAGGCCCAAATGTCGTTAAACCTGTAAAACACCTGAAAAGACTCCAAAACACATAGAAAGAATCGATAACAAAGACATATACCATGGTCAAAATGTTGGGAATGTCCTGAAATCTACCGTACTATCTCTAGAAAGTATGATAAGTGTCGAGATCAGACATAAGTCATAAATACTGGGTGATCATGATGACTTGCTAGAGCCCGCTCATGATCTATAAGTTTAGGACTTATTACCAGTATTGTATGATCCCTAAGGGTCACACACCATAGCTAACAGGAAAGTTAAAATGGAATTAATACAGTAAGATGCAAGGCATTTACTGTATTTGTACAGAGAATTGGGCCAGACAAAAGACAGTCTTTTGTCTGATTTGGGGCCTTGGGCCCAAAAGCCTAATGAGCCATTAGTTTAATTACTTGGGCCCATATAAGGAAGAGGAGGCGCCAGAAAACCCTAAGACTTCTTGTTGTCTGCGATTTTCAGAGGATCAGCCGTCCTCTCTCTTTCTCTCTCTCTCTGTTGATTCCGGACTTGGTCTAGCAGCCTGATCCGAAGCTTGTAAGCGTGTGGATACCTAGGAGGAGCCGGTGATAATCAGCTCTAACTGATCTCTTCATTCCCTTGATCAATCCGCTGCAACATAAGGTAATGAATCTGATCTGTTTATGATTCAACTGCAAATCACCTAGATCCTAGATGATTATGTGCTAGGATGTAACCTGACAATTACACCATGAACCCACATAATCCAACAGTGGTATCAGAGCCAGGTTCTTAGGTTTTTGCTTTTTGGATCGTGTGAATAAACAATCACAAGCGATCGTTTATTGTATGTATCATGATGTTTGATTGTTGACTTTGTTTTAATAATCATAAGATTCGATTGTTGTTTTTGATTGAATTAATTAACAAGAGCGGTTTGGAAAAGTTGTCTTGTTTCATGAATCAAATCGATTTGTTAGAATTATTTCAATCATGAGAATCGTGTTGTTGACTTGTTTTACAATTAAGAATCGATTATGTCATCATTCGATAAGGTTGTTAATCGTTTTGTCTTTAGTGATATAATAATCGAATTGCAAAAAGTCAATGACCATCGCTTGAATGAGTTTCATTATTGAATTTAAGTCATACTCGAGATTGTATTGTGTATCGCTTGATTTGCTAAGGTTTGTTAAGATCTTGTTTTTGTCTTATTTGAAAAGTCAAAAGCATTATTGAATCATGATCATATGGTTTATTAATTGAATTATGATCACATGATTGTATGAATTGATTAATTATTTAATTAATGTATGGTTTAAGCCGTTAACCTAAAATCGCGGTTTGCTGGAAATTATTTAATACAATTGGTATTATTTAATTTCTAGTTAAACCGGATTTAAATTCAAAAATTGAATTTTAACCTAAACCGAAGGCTGGTCTAAGTTTGATTTGGTTGGACCAAATAATTTAGAGCTGGTCTGGTTTAGTAAATAACCAGTTGGATTTAGTAATTAATTTGGTCTTGGACCAGAATTAATGAACCGACTCGGTTATGTCAAATTATTGGGCCAATTGAAATTCTGTGGTCTTGGGCCAAGAATTGGGCCTATAATTTGTGACCCAACCGAAAACTTTTATAAAATATTAAATTAGAAATTTCTATTTTAGTATGTTTCTAAACTTAGAAAGTTTATAAAAATAGTAGGTTTCCCTAAATAGAAAGTTTCCATATTTAGTAAGTTACCTAAAATGGAAAGTTTCCCAAAATAGTAATCTTCTATTTTTGGGAGGAAATCTATTGAAACCTAAAATCCTCAAAAAAAATATCATGCTTGGATGTCTTGCCCAATCTTGTCAGCTACTTAACGCTTATTCAATTACAGATATGGCTTACAGTGTGAGGTGTCTGTTTTTGCGTAAGTAAAGTAGTATATAGTCACTAATTTCATTGGGAGTCCCAGACTTGTTGGGAATGTCCTGAAATCTACCGTACTATCTCTAGAAAGTATGATAAGTGTCGAGATCAGACATAAGTCATAAATACTGGGTGATCATGATGGCTTGCTAGAGTCCGCTCTTGATCTATAAGTTTAGGACTTATTACCAGTATTGTATGATCCCGAAGGGTCACACACCATAGCTAACGGGAAAGTTAAATGGAATTAATACGGTAAGATGCAATGGCATTTACTGTATTAGATCAGAGAATTGGGCCAGACAAAATACAGGCTTTTGCCTGATTTGTGTCTTGGGCCCAAAAGATTAATGAGCCATTAGTCTAATGACTTGGGCCCATTAATGAGAGAGCTAATAAGTCGAAAACCCTAAGGAAGAATTAATCCCCTGCGATTTTTCTTCTTGGTGGTCGTGCCCCCTCTCTCTCTCTAACTCCTGCTCTGATACCACTGAAGGATTATGGTGTTTGTTCAAGGTTTAATTCCCAATTACAACCTAACACATAATCTTAAACAGATCTAGGTTCTTGCAAAACGAATCATAAACACAAACCTGGACATTACCTTTTGCAGCGGAATGATTGTAATGTCGAGATCAACGAACAGATGAATCACCTATTCCTCCTTGAGTATCCACACTCTTACAAGCAAGGGATGGCTGCTAGACCAAAGAGATGGAATTGTTGGGAATGTCCTGAAATCTACCGTACTATCTCTAGAAAGTATGATAAGTGTCGAGATCAGACATAAGTCATAAATACTGGGTGATCATGATGACTTGCTAGAGCCCGCTCATGATCTATAAGTTTAGGACTTATTACCAGTATTGTATGATCCCTAAGGGTCACACACCATAGCTAACGGGAAAGTTAAATGGAATAAATACGGTAAGATGCAGTGGCATTAACTGTATTGGATCAGAGAATTGGGCCAGACAAAATGCAGGCTTTTGCCTGATTTGTGTCTTGGGCCCAAATGATTAATGAGCCATTAGTCAAATGACTTGGGCCCATTAATGAGAGATTAAGGATTTGAAAAACCTAAGGGATTAAAGATCCCTGCGATTTTCTTCTCCCAGCAGCCGCATTTTCATCTCTCTCTCTCTAACTCTCTCTTTCTGATCTGATCCATCTCTTTGGTCTAGATTAACGGCTTAAACCATACGTTTTTGACCTTTTCCAAATTAAATAATCGATTCAGATTAACAAATCGATTGATAATCAATGTATTGAATCCGACTGCGATCCATACTCAATTGGATGGGTCACATGCGATTGATAATTAATGTATGGTTTAAGCCGTTAATCTAAATCCGTATGTTGACCGAGAACGATCGATCCGATCGTGAGGCCGGCTGGATCGTGCGTGAGCTGTGTGAGCCATGATGCCGAGTGCCTGCATGATCGTGGGTTGCGATGATCGATCGGTTTCGATCGTGAGAAACCGCTGTGTCGTAATGGATCATGGGCCTCGGATAATTATGGGCCCACATATTGCGTTAATGGGCTGAGTTGGATCTTGGATCCGATCGTTTAGCCCGTTAAAAATTTACGTCCCGCGAATGGTCAATCGGTTAAACCGAGCTTCGCGGTTCGTTGTCTAGACCACACCGATTTAACCGGTCCATTTAATTGGCGGTTAATTGTGTGTTTAAAGCCTTAAACCGCAAGTTAAATCAAATTGGCTAAAACACTAGGTGTTTCTTCCCGGTTTTGGATTTAACTGAACCGATCCAATTTAATTGGTGGTTCAAGCGGTTAACCCGAATCGCGGTTTGCTGGAAATTATTTAATACATGGTATTATTTAATTTCTGGTTAAACCGGATTAAAATTCAAAAATTGAATTTTAACCTAAACCGAAGGCTGGTCTAAGTTTGATTTGGTTGGACCAAATAATTTAGAGCTGGTCTGGTTTAGTAAATAACCAATGGTTTAGATAGTTAATTTGGTCTTGGACCAGAATTAATAAACCGGATCGGTTATGTCAAATTATTGGGCCAGCTGGAATTCTATGGTCTTGGGCCAAAGAATTGGGCCTATAATTTGTGACCCAACCCAAAATATTTAATGAAATATTAAAATTAAAAATTTCTATTTTTAGTAAGTTACTAAATTTAGAAAGTTTCTAAAATAAGAAAGTTTCCCAAAATAGTAATCTTCTATTTTTGGAAATAAAACTTAAAAATCCTCAAAAACAATATCAAGCTTGGATGTCTTTCCAATCTTGTCAGCTACTTAACGCTTATTCGATTACAGATATGGCTTACAGTGTGAGGTGTCTGTTTTCGCGTAAGTAAAGTAGTATATAGTCACTAATTTCATTGGGAGTCCCAGACTTTAGTGATTATTTGACTGTAAGAGATTGGTTTCCTTGACTGGGCCATCGGGAGTCCCGGGCCTTGAGACATCTGGTGAATTTGGGCCTCGGGCCCAATTCACAACCGAGAGTTATTGGTTATAACTAGCTGTGTGTATGCTTACCAAGTAAAGCTAATTCTGGGTGACGGCCAGTGGCCCACTTTGGATTTAGCTAAACATGGGTCTCGGAATCATTGTATTCTTATGAGGTTAAACAAAGAAATTTTGAATACAATGCGAGTTTTCTTATAAGTTGTTAAGATTACTCTTTTAATGAACTTAATAACTAAAACTCTTTTTATCTCTAAATTTCAGCTATGACGAGCACAAACAATCAAAACACTTTCTCGATCCGGTATGTCCTTGAGATGGACAAACTGAACGGATCAAATTTCTTGACTTGGTCGCGGAACCTGAGGCTAGTCCTCAGGCATGAGAGAAAGGACTATGTCCTTGAGAAAGCTCTCCCCGAGAGGATCGGTCCCAATGCCTCTCATGCAGTATATGATGCTTGGAATAAGCATTATAATGATGCGGTAGATGTGTGTGGTCTGATGTTGGCTACCATGGACTCAGATTTGCTGAAGCAATATGAGAACATGGAGTCGCCAATAGAGATGATCAGCAGCCTGAAATTGAAATTTCAGGAGCAGGTAAGAGTGGAGAGATACCAGTTGGTTAAATCTCTCACTAGCTGCAAGCTACCAAATGATCATCCAGTAAGTCCTCATGTCTGTAAAATGATGGGTTACATTGATAACCTGAGGAAACTGGATTATCCAGTTAGCCAGGAATTGGCAACTGAGATCATTCTGCAGTCACTGCCGTCAAGCTATGATAAGTTCGTAAGGAACTATATCAAGAAAGGCTTAACGAAGACGTTGACTGAACTGCATGATATGCTCAAGACAGTTGAGCCAAACGTGAAGAGTACCCTGTATAATCTCATGAAGGAGAAGGGTAGGTTTACTAAACCTAATGCTGACAAGGGTGAAGACAAAGTTGTCCAGATTTTGAATCATGGCAAGCGTGTGTCTTCTGAGCCCGAGTCAGATACCTCTTACGTTGGTAAGTGCTGCTACTGTAAAGAGACTGGGCATTGGAAGAGAGATTGCATTAAATTCATGGAAGATTATGAGGAGTTGAAGTTGATGTATGAAACTACTTCCTCAGGTATTCATGTTATTACTTCAAGTTATACCTTGTAGGTATTGGATACTGGTTGTGGCACTGATATTTGTTATAATATGCAGAGCCTGAGCAACAGTAGAACGTTGAAGGAAGGGCAAGTGAAACTGCGTGTCTGGAAGGAGCTTGGGATGCTGCCTCAGCCGTAGGGTTTTCACTTGTAGATGCCTTTGAGGCTTGGTTTTATTAAGTAATTGCTACAATGTACCTGCTTTAAGCAGAGTTGTCTTTCATTTTCTTGTAAGAATTTGAATGTTTTTCATTTTGATAAAAGACTAGTTTGTTCTTTTGATCCTAATGAAATATTAATTGTAGCACCCTATTCAAGGAATAGGTTTTATGTCTTAAACCAAAGAGTGCCTAAATGTAACATAAATACCGCAATTGTTTTAAATCTGATGAATTAAACCTGATTTTTCTTGGCATAAATGTTTTGGTCACATAGAGTAAGTCAGATTCAGAAACCCCATAGTTATGGACTTTTGGGCTCATTTGAAAGGATATCTTATGAGACTTGAATTCTGCTTACTAGACCAAAAGACAAAGGGCCCATCTTAGCCGAGCTAGTAAAAGGGCCAAAGGCTTATTGGAGATTGAACATACTCATGTATGTGGTCCGATGAGCAGTAATGCCAGAGAAAATTTCTTGTACTTCATTGTCTCTACTGATTACTTCAGTGAGTGTGACTGTGTTCATTTGATGAGACACAAGTCGGAATTCTTTGACATGGTCGAAAGAGTTCCAGAATGAAGTATAGAATCTGAATGACAGAAGTATTAAGACTCTGGATTAGATCACGAGTGAGAATACTTAAGTCATTGATTGTGTGATCATCTGAATGAGTGTGAAGTCGTTTCACAGCTCACTTCTCCTGAAAACCTAGAGGTGTTTCTGTGAGAATGAATCAGATCTAATTAGAAATGATTAAAGATGAGTCACACGAATCTTCCATGATATTCTTTAAGAATAACGCTCTAGAAATATCTAAGTTTACGCTGAAATAGTTCCACCAATATCAGTTGAAAGACACCACGTAAATGTGGATTGGAATCGATCCAAATTCGTCTTTACTGAGTATTTGTAGTTGTGCTACTTCGCTGGTTGTCCTAGGGAAACCAAGGCTTGTTACTTTTACGTCCATTCTGTTTTCTAAGAAGGGAAGTTACTTTCCAAGAAGAACAGTGGGAGTAAAAGTACAACTCGAAGAAATTCGAGAAATACAGGAGGCTGCTCAACCTGTTAAGGGAGAGCAACGGATGGATTTACAGATTTCTGTAGAATCTACACCTGTAGAGCCTGAAGTTCGCAGATATGAATGAATCAGTCACTAATCCGAGAGTGATTTCTCGTCATTAGTTGAACCTGATGATCATTAAAAGTTCGCATGATCTGATGATCATTGAAAGCGACGAATCTGCGAAATTCAAAGAAGCGAAAGTGAGCCCGGACTCCGAAAAATTACATTTTGTGTATGTTGGCTTCATCGATCCATTCATGGATGGAAGCAAACATATCGGAGTTGGAATCTTCGTTCTGTTAAAGTAGTCAATGTTTTGACATGAACAGGAACGAAGTGGAACTGTGCGTTTACTAAAAGATAAGTGGGAGCAATATTGCATTTCTCATAGTGTATGTCGATGACATACTGATTCTCGAAAATAACGTTCCAATGCTGCAGTCGGTAAAGGACTGGCTTGGGAGTTGGTTTTATGATTGACATGGGTAAAGCCACGTAGTTCTTGGATTTTGGATCTAAAGATAAAGATCTAAAAGAGCTGGTAGGACAAAGTCAGGATTCTTAAATTGACAAAGTCCTACACGTAATCAGCAATCCAAGAAGGGCTTTATGCCAATGTCACATGGCAATTCATTAAGCAAGATACAGTGTCCTGCGATATCTGCTGAGCTTTAATGCATGGATAGGATTCCATATGCGACGGCAATTGGATCTATCATGTATGCCATGACACATACTTGTTTTGATGTTTCTTTAATGCTAAGCAAGACAAGTAAAGACCAGTCAAATCCAGCAAAGAATCACTGGATTGCCGTAAAGAATATTCTGAAGTATTTGAGGAATACTTAGGATAAGTTCTTGATTTACGGAGAAAGTGAAGTGCTACAAGTCGATAGAGTCTGAAAGGCAAGTTTCCAATAGACAAAGATAATTCCTGGTCACAGTCCGGCTATATCTTGTGTCTAACTGGCGGTGCAAGGCACTGTTGCTGACTCCATGACTTAAGCTGAACATTTCGCAGCTTGAGAAGCGGCGAAAGAGGATGTTTGGATAGAAGAGTTCATCACTGAACTTGATGTGATTCACAGCATAGATGAGGCTAGCTGCACATCAGAGGTCCAAACACCTTGAGGGTAGGTATAACCTATTCCTTGAGATAAATGACAGAGGTGTTAAGTAGATAAGCAAGTTTCATCGAATTAGAACGTTGCTAATCTATTAACGAAGCCACTCCTTATGCCTAAGCACGAGTCGCGGACTGTAGCTGTAGGATGAGTGAAATTAAGATGTAGTCTTAATTTCAGTGGGAGTTTGTAAAGGGCTTTACTTAGTTATTTTGAATGGTTCATGTAAACATAATATTTTATGTTTATGAAATCTAATGATTTCTGGATTATTTTAACTGTGATATAAATAATCGTTCCAAAATGATTCATGTCATTATATATGGGCCATCGAAGTACATGAGTAGACTTGATCCTGAAACCCCATATTTAACGAAGTGACATAAATCATAGTGTCCATAGTCGAAGGTTGTTGAAATTGGAACAACAACAACCTGTTGAGACTAGATTGTGTTGAGACTTATGACCAGGTTTCGAGGGGTCATAGATGCGCGGCATCAAAGTCGACACATAGGTATATGTAGGGGAGCATATGACCGGACATGGCCCGCTGATGAGAACTCTGCAAGATATTAATATCTGTGTCATAAGAAGTTCTCATATACGACTATAGAGTATAGTCCTTAGACCTGAGTTCGCATGCATGTGGCTACACATGGAGTAATGCGCTTTGATCATTGTCTAACGCTGTTTCGTAACTGGGAGCTATACGGACCTTGGTTGGGTGTATTATGAATTGTGTAGTTCATAGTGATGGAACAAGATGGGATTTGTCCCTGCCGTTTAACGGAGGTAATATCTCTAGGCCAATCGGAGATTTGATAGCTGGTAAGAGAATGGCCAATCCCAAACGGACTTGTCCAAGTCGTTTGAATTGTCAGTATCAAATCTGGTCCGATAAACATAGTCTGGCTATATAAGGATGACACGCATCTTGCCTTATGCCAGATCGAGATATTGAGACAAAAGGATTAGGGAATGTAGGATTCCAGTACAATCGGAAGATTGTTGGGAATATCCTGTGTAGGATTCCAGTACAAGTGGGAGATTGTTGGGAATGTCCTGAAATCTACCGTACTATCTCTAGAAAGTATGATAAGTGTCGAGATCAGACATAAGTCATAAATACTGGGTGATCATGATGGCTTGCTAGAGTCCGCTCTTGATCTATAAGTTTAGGACTTATTACCAGTATTGTATGATCCTGAAGGGTCACACACCATAGCTAACGGGAAAGTTAAATGGAATTAATACGGTAAGATGCAATGGCATTTACTGTATTAGATCAGAGAATTGGGCCAGACAAAATACAGGCTTTTGCCTGATTTGTGTCTTGGGCCCAAAAGATTAATGAGCCATTAGTCTAATGACTTGGGCCCATTAATGAGAGAGCTAATAAGTCGAAAACCCTAAGGAAGAATTAATCCCCTGCGATTTTTCTTCTTGGTGGCCGTGCCCCCTCTCTCTCTCTAACTCCTGATCTGATCCATCTCTTTGGTCTAGCAGCCATCCCTTGCTTGTAAGAGTGTGGATACTCAAGGAGGAATAGGTGATTCATCTGTTCGTTGATCTCGACATTACAATCATTCCGCTGCAAAAGGTAATGTCCAGGTTTGTGTTTATGATTCGTTTTGCAAGAACCTAGATCTGTTTAAGATTATGTGTTAGGTTGTAATTGGGAATTAAACCTTGAACAAACACCATAATCCTTCAAGACTTTAGTGATTATTTGGCTGTAAGAGATTGGTTTCCTTGACTGGGCCATCGGGAGTCCCGGGCCTTGAGACATCTGGTGAATTGGGCCTTGGGCCCAATCCACAACCGAGAGTTATATGGATATAACTAGCTGTGTGTATGCTTACCAAGTAAAGCTAATTCCGGGTGACGGCCAGTGGCCCACTTTGGTTTTGGTTGAACATGGGTCTCGGAATCATTGCATTCTTATGAGGTTAAACAAAGAAATTTTGAATGCAATGCGAGTTTTCTTATAAGTTGTTAAGATTACTCTTTTATGAACTAAATAACTAAAACTCTATTTATCTCTAAATTTCAGTTATGACTAGCACAAACAATCAAAACACTTTCTCGATCCGGTCTGTCCTTGAGATGGACAAACTGAACGGATCAAATTTCTTGACTTGGTCGCGGAACCTGAGGCTAGTCCTCAGGCAGGAGAGAAAGGACTATGTCCTTGAGAGAGCTCTCCCCGTGAGGATCGGGTCCAATGCCTCTCATGCAGTATATAATGCTTGGAATAAGCATTATAATGATGCGGTAGATGTGCGTGGTCTGATATTGGCTACCATGGACTCAGATATGCTGAAGCAATATGAGAACATGGAGTCGCCAATAGAGATGATCAGCAGCCTGAAATTGAAATTTCAGGAGCAGGTAAGAGTGGAGAGATACCAGTTGGTTAAGTCTCTCACTATCTGCAAGCTACCAAATGATCATCCAGTGAGTCCTCATGTCAGTAAAATGATGGGTTACATTGATAACCTGAGGAAACTGGATTATCCAGTTAGCCAAGAATTGGCAACTGAGATCATTCTGCAGTCACTGCCGTCAAGCTATGATAAGTTCAGAAGGAACTATATCAAGAAAGGCTTGACGAAGACGCTGACTGAACTGCATGATATGCTCAAGACAGTTGAGCCAAACGTGAAGAGTACCCTGTATAATCTCATAATGGAGAAGGGTAGGTTTACTAAACTTAATGCTGACAAGGGTGAAGACAAAGTTGTCCAGATTTTGAATCATGGCAAGCGTGTGTCTTCTGAGCCCGAGACAGATACCTCTTACGTTGGTAAGTGCTGCTACTGTAAAGAGGTTGGGCATTGGAAGAGAGATTGCATTAAATTCATGGAAGATTATGAGGAGTTGAAGTTGATGTATGAGACTACTTCCTCAGGTATTCTTGTTATTACTTCAAGTTCTACCCTATAGGTATTGGATACTGGTTGTGGCACTGATATTTGTTATAATATGCAGAGCCTAAGCAACAGTAGAACGTTGAAGGAAGGGCAAGTGGAACTGCATGTCTGGAAGGAGCTATGGATGCTGCCTAAGCCGTAGGGTTTTCACTTGTAGATGCCTTTGAGTCTTGGTTTTGTATTAAGTAATTGCTACAATGTACCTGCTTTAAGCAGAGTTGTCTTTCATTTTCTTGTAAGAATTTGAATGTTTTTCATTCTGATAAAAGACAAGTTTTGTCATTTTGATCTTAATGAAATATTAATTGTAGCACCCTATTCAAGGAATAGGTTTTAAATCTTAAACCAAAGAGTGCCTAAATGTAACATAAATACCGAATTGGTTTAAATCTGATGAATTAAACCTGATTTTTCTTGGCGTAAATGTTTTGGTCACATAGAGTAAGTCGGATTCAGAAATCCCATAGTTATGGAATTTTGGGCTCATTTGATCGGATATCTTATGAGACTTGAATTCTGCTTACTGGACCAAAAGACAAAGGGCCCATCTTAGCCGAGCTAGAGAAAGGCCCAAAGGCTTATTGGACCTTGAACATACTCATGTATGTGGCCCGATGAGCAGTAATGCCAGAGAAAATTTCCTGTACTTCATTGTCTCTACTGATTACTTCAGTGAGTATGACTGTGTTCTTTTGATGAGACACGAGTCGGAATTCTTTGAAATGGTCGAAAGAGTTCCAGAATGAGGTATAGAATCTGAATGACAGAAGTATTGAGACTCTGGATTAGATCACGAGTGAGAATACTTAAGTCATTGATGGTGTGATCATCTGAATGAGTGTGAAGTCGTTTCACAGCTCATTTGTCCTGAAAACCTGGAGGTGTTTCTGTGAGAAAGAATCAGATCTTATTAGAAATGATTAAAGATGAGTCACACGAATCTTCCATGATATTCTTTAAGAATAACGCTCTAGAAATATCTAAGTTTACGCTGAAATAGTTCTACCAATATCAGTTGAAAGACACCACTTAAATGTGGAATGGAAATGATCCAAATTCGTCTTTACTGAGTATTTGTAGTTGTGCTACTTCGCTGGTTGTCCTAGGGAAACCAAGGCTTGTTACTTTTTACGTCCATTCCGAAAACGAAGTTAGGTTGTTCGGAATTCTGTTTTCTAAAAGGGAAGTTGCTTTTCAAGAAGAACAGTGGGAGTAAAAGTATAACTCGAAGAAATTCGAAAAAATACAGGAGGCTGCTCAACCTGTTGAGGGAGAGCAGCGGATGGATTTACAGATTTCTGTAGAATCTACACCTGTAGAGCCTGAAGTTCGCAGATTTGAATCCGTCACTAATCCGAGAGTGATTTCTCGTGATTAATTGCCATGATCTGATGATCATTGAAAGTGACGAACCTGCGAAATTCACAGAAGCGAAAGTGAGCCCGGACTCCGAAAAATTATACTGTATGTAAGTTAGCTTCATCGATCCATTCATGGATAGAAGCAAGCATATCGGAGTTGGAATCTTCGTTCTGTTGAAGTAGTCAAGGTTTTGACTTGAACAGGAACGAAGTGGAACTGTGCGTTTACTAATAGATAAGTGGGAGCGATGTTGCATTTCTCATAGTGTATGTCGATGACATACTGATTCTCGGAAATAACGTTCCAATGCTGCAGTCGGTAAAGGACTGGCTTGGGAGTTGTTTTTATGATTGACATGGGTAAAGCCACGTATGTTCTTGGATTTTGGATCTAAAGATAGAGATCCAAAAGAGCTGATAGGACAAAGTCAGGATTCTTATATTGACAAAGTCCTACACGTTTTCAGCATTCCAAGAAGGGTTTTATGCAAATGTCACATGGCATTATGTTAAGCAAGAAACAGTGTCCTACGATATCTGCTGAGCTTGAATGCATGGATGAGATTCCATATGCGTCGGCAATTGGATCTATCATGTATGCCATGACACGTACTTGTCTTGATGTTGCTTTAATGTTAAGCAAGACAAGTAAAGACCAGTCAAATCCATCAAAGAATCACTGGATAGACGTAATGAATATCCTCAAGTATTTGGAAAAATACTTAGGATAAGTTCTTGATTTACGGAGAAAGTGAGGTGCTACAAGTCGGTAGAGTCTGAAAGGCAAGTTACCAACAGACAAAGATGATTTCCGGTCACAGTCCGGTTATATCTTGTGTCTGTCTGGCGGTGCAAGGCACTGTTGCTGACTCCATGACTTAAGCTGAACATTTCGCAGCTTGGGAAGCGGCGAAAGAGGTTGTTTGGAAAGAAGAGTTCATCACTGAACTTGATGTGATTCCCAGCATAGATGAGACTAGCTGCACATCAGAGGTCTAAACACCTTGAGGGTAGGTATAACCTATTCCGTGAGATAAATGACAGAGGTGTTAAGTAGATCAGCAAGTTTCAACGAATGAGAACGATGCTAATCTATTAACGAAGCCACTCCTTAGGCCTAAGCACGAGTCGCGGACTGTAGCTGTAGGATAAGTGAAATTAAGATGTAGTCTTAATTTCAGTGGGAGTTTGTAAAGGGCTTTATTTAGTTATTTTGAAAGGTTCATGTAAACATAATATTTTATGTTTATGAAATCTATGATTTCTGGATTATTTTAACTGTGATATAAATAATCGTTCCAAAATGATTCATGTCATTATATATGGGCCATCGAAGTACATGAGTAGACTTGATCCTGAAACCCCATATTTAACGAAATGACATAAATCATAGTGTCCATAGTCGAAGGTTGTTGAAATTGGAACACCAACAACCACTTGAGACCAGATTGTGTTGAGACTTATGACCATGTTTCGAGGGGTCATAGATGCGCGGCATCAAAGTCGACACATAGGTATATGTAGGGGAGCATATGACCGGACATGGCCCGCTGATGAGAACTCTACAAGATATTAATATATGTGTCATAAGAGGTTCTCATATACGACTATAGAGTATAGTCCTTAGACCTGAGTTCGCATGCATGTGGCTGCACATGGAGTGATGCGCTTTGATCATTGTCTAACGCTGTTTCGTAACTGGGAGCTATAAAGACCTTGGTTGGGTGTATTATAAAGTGTGTAGTTCATAGTGATGGAACAAGATGGGATTTTTCCCTCCCGTTTAACGGAGGTAATATCTCTAGGCCAATCGGAGACTTGATAGCTGGTAAGAGAGTGGCCACTCCCAAACGGACTTGCCCAAGTCGTTTGCATTGTCAGTATCAAAATCTGTTCCGATAAACATGGTCTGGCTATATAAGGATGACATGCATCTTGCCTTATGCCAGATTGAGATATTGAGACAAAAGGATTAGGGAATGTAGGATTCCAGTACAAGTGGGAGATTGTTGGGAATGTCCTGAAATCTACCGTACTATCTCTAGAAAGTATGATAAGTGTCGAGATCAGACATAAGTCATAAATACTGGGTGATCATGATGACTTGCTAGAGCCCGCTCATGATCTATAAGTTTAGGACTTATTACCAGTATTGTATGATCCCTAAGGGTCACACACCATAGCTAACAGGAAAGTTAAAATGGAATTAATACAGTAAGATGCAAGGCATTTACTGTATTTGTACAGAGAATTGGGCCAGACAAAAGACAGTCTTTTGTCTGATTTGGGGCCTTGGGCCCAAAAGCCTAATGAGCCATTAGTTTAATTACTTGGGCCCATATAAGGAAGAGGAGGCGCCAGAAAACCCTAAGACTTCTTGTTGTCTGCGATTTTCAGAGGATCAGCCGTCCTCTCTCTTTCTCTCTCTCTCTGTTGATTCCGGACTTGGTCTAGCAGCCTGATCCGAAGCTTGTAAGCGTGTGGATACCTAGGAGGAGCCGGTGATAATCAGCTCTAACTGATCTCTTCATTCCCTTGATCAATCCGCTGCAACATAAGGTAATGAATCTGATCTGTTTATGATTCAACTGCAAATCACCTAGATCCTAGATGATTATGTGCTAGGATGTAACCTGACAATTACACCATGAACCCACATAATCCTACACAAAACTCCTAAAAACCATGATATATCAACTCCCCCAAACTTAGATTTTTCTTGCCCTCAAGCAAACAGAAAACCAAGATCAGGAGAAGAAGTTTGAAAACTTCAGAAAATCGTTTCATCGTAGAAGCACCACACTCAGATTCCCCTTAGTAAGCCACATGAAAATGAACCTGCAAACATCAAGACCAACATATACTTCCCCCACACTTGGCAACTATCCTGAGTAAACTCCACAATCACATTCAGAGCATCCAAATTCACCATACTGACTTCTATAAGCTATTAAGTGCGGTCTCACCTATGGGGTATCGATCAAAGAACACATGTATTCTTACTCTGTTAGCATCTGACCACTCAAATGTTGCTTCTGGTCCCTTTTTCTCTTTTCCCTTCCTTAGCACTGACTTTTCCCCACTGAGTATCATTTTATTTTTTCTATCAGTGCTCTTCCCTTACTGGGGCATACTTTGGACATGTTTCTGTGGATGCACAGGAGGTAATAGGGGTCTCTACCACTCCCGCGACCACTTCGAAACTACTAGCTTATCCTCAGACAAGTTTACAAGCTGTGCCAGAACCAACAGAGGAATCCGACTCGAAGTATACCAAGCCCATAGGAGAGAAAATTAAGTCAAGTAATGGATTCTCTGAATACCTGAAGTGATATGGGTGTCCTCAGTAGGCTGGTCTGTGTTGGGTTTTCTAATAGTCATAGATCATCTGAAACTCATCCAATGGTCATTTAAGTTCCTGCAAGTGTGGTAATCTCCTCAAAAAGTCCTTGTTTCCTACTCAATTTGACTCAATAAAACAAATTTTTAACTGACTCTAAGAAAACAAAAAGCGTGCGTCAGTAGCTACCTCCCCCACACTTGAAACACACTGTCCCCAGTGGTCTCAAGCTTAGGTTCGGTGAGAAAAGAAAACGGAATGAAAACAAACCAAAAAGGGTCAGAACACTTACCTGTCGTTGGCTTGTGTCGATCGATGCCACTAGTGGTGTCGATCGATGCAAAGCGAATATGCTCGCGGTTATGTTGATAACCGGTGTCTGAACCGAAATTGAATCGACAAACCATAAATCGCATCTGCGTCGACCGACACAATGTATGTGTCGATCGATGCTGAGCAATTCTGCTCAGTATCTCACGCCTTTGAACACACAAAAATAGAAAATCAAAAACACCAAATCAAAACGAAAAATGAAAACAAAAACGAACCTAACGGTGGGTTTCCTCCCACTCAGCGCTTGTTTAACGTCAATAGCTTGACTATGGATAGGAGATCGGACTTATGGGGGATTCAACAGAGACTTTGAGTGTCTCTGTGAATGTCTCTTCAGCCAAGGTGGCGTATAAGCTTTCGGATCATGAGATTTCCCAAGATAAGAGCGAAGAGAACCAGGGTGGGAGCGAAGCGAGGGTGGGATACTTGTTTTGCCTGCATTCACAGCTTTGTGGTTCAGAGGTTTGAGTTTAGAAGAGTCATACATGTGCTTTGGTGGATGGAAGAGATTTGGAGCTTTCTGCTTAAGAGCAGTTGCACGATCAGAAGATGTTAGAGCAAGTTCAGAATGAACTGCCATCTTCTCTTCTCCAACAGGAATCTCTGGTTCCACTTCCACACTGAAGCTATGTCCATCAATGGTGGATTTATGCAGCTTATCCATCTTGAACCGCAATGGATCATCTCCCAGGTGGAGATCAATCAGTCCATGTCTCACATCAATCACAGCTCCAACAGTAGCTAAGAAGGATCTACCAAGCAGTAGAGGATCATCAGGCTCAATCTCATACTTCAGCACCACAAAGTCCGTTGGAATAAAGTGGTGTCCAACTCTGAGAGGGATGTTCTCAAGAAATCCTTCTGGATATCTCCTTGATCGATCAGCTAGGACAAGAGAGATCCTAGTGGGCTGGAAGTTCAACAGTCCCAATCTCACAGCCACAGTGTATGACATGAGATTCACACTTGAGCCAAGATCACACAAAGATCTCTTGAATCTGTCTTTGTAGATAGAACAGTCTAACATAAAACCCCCTGGATCCTTTAGTTTCTCAGGAATCATGCCATGAATAACGGCATCGCACACTTCAGAGACCATCAAGACACCTTCTTCTTCAGTCATGTCACTAGAAATTATGTCTGTAACACAGCTCCTCACCATAGGAATGTTCTTAACAGCATCAATCAATTGGGCTTCAGTTAGCTAATCTCTCATCATCTTCATGTACTTTTCTAACTGAATCTCTTGCTTGGACTTCCTCGGGAAAGGAATATTTGGTTTGTAGGCTCTATCTTCAGCTGCATTCAGCTTCTCTGGACAAACTGGCTGCTCACGCCCATGGTGTCGATCGACACTAAAGTGATGTCGATCGACATTGACACGATCCGAGTCGACCTTCATGTCGAGCTTGGACGATTTCGGTCCGTCTTGAAAACTCGAAAGTGGTGTCGACCGACATTGATGTGTGTCGATCGACACAGTATCTTTATTTCGAATTTCTCTCTGGGTTTGCAGCTCCAAAACCTTAGTATCATGATTCTGCTCAGCTTCTTCTGCTGCCAAAGCTGCCTTAACATGTTCTGTCTGTATACCGGCTTCCACTTGCGTCATCCTAGCATCCAGATTATCAACTCTGCTGGCCAGAGTCTCCAATTTCCCACTCAGATCTTGATACAATCAATCCATCTTTCCATTCAGATCTTGTGTCATCTTATTCTGTCCAAGAAGTAGCGGCTCAAGCATGGACTCAATCTTTGTTTGCTCATTGGATGGGGAGGCTTGGTGAGAAGAATAGCCATAATCATTCGATCTAGGAGCTTGTCTCTGTTGATTTCTATATGTCTGTCCATCATCTCCACCTATATAATTCACCTCTGCAAACTCTTCAGCTACTGCATCAGATCGAATTTGCCTCTTACTTACTAGGATGCTGTGGACAGAATCAATCTTGTCCCTCATATCGGCTATTTGCAAGCTATCATCTCTGCCACTAGATCTCTGCCTCTCCTTGTCAACATTCTTGACACTATTGCTAGTTATCAAGTTCTCAATAAGCTCTTTAGCTTCCTCTGGAGTCTTGGTATAGAAGTTCTCATTGCTTGTTGTGTCCATAGCTCTCTGATACCAAAAGTCCAAACCTCTGAAAAATGCCCTCAGCAAGCTGAACCTCAGAGAAACCATGATGCGGACAATCTCTCTGGTACGTCTTGAAACGCGTCCAAGCTGCTTTCAGGGCCTTTGTAGGTCCATGCTCGAATGTCAAGAGGTCATATCTAAGTTGTTCTGATCTAGCAACATCATAAAAGTGTCTAAGGAACCCACTCTTGACTGCATCCCAAGTGGTCAAAGATCCTGGTGGTAGCTATTTCAACCAGTGAGCTGCTTCTCCTTTAAGAGAGAATGGGAAGATCTTACCAAAGAAGCAAAAACGTGAGTAAACTAGAATAATAAGAAAAGAGCTTAGTCTAAATCCTAATACTGAATCTATCGGCGAACTCATAGAGTCCCCGGCAACGGCGCCAAAAACATGATGCAATCAGGTTTTAATCCCCAGATCTACACTGCAAGTGCACAGTGATGCGAATGTAGTACTTAGGGTATCAAATCCACAAGGACTCACGGTCACACGATAGATTATAAGTAATCGAATTAAGCTAAGCGAATCAGATTTCAAAACAGTAAACAAAATAGCAAGTAAACGAATGAAGTGAGGTGAAAGTAAGCAATTAACGAAGGCGTCAGGTTTCGGGAAGTTCTCAGGAAATCAGGAACATAAGCTAATCAATCAATCGGGATCTAATTAAGAATTGTTCTAAAACTAGAATCACATAATTATAACAGAACAACTTTTGTTGCGAATATTATCTATGTCTAACAATCTAGCGAGCCAACTTTCGTTGCGAATCCTAGAGTTCTAAACAAGCATTAATCTCAGGTTCTTTCGTTCACAATTCTCCTAAACCAAATTTCTTTGCAGATAGTCAAATTGCTCATCTAGGTTCTTTCTAGTTAATTAATCAACTTTCGTTGCAGAAATCAACCTAACATCAATAATCTAAGTGGCCAATTCAGATCAAGCAGTAAGAACAACCCTAGATGAAGAACTAGAAAGATGTTAATCCCTACAGATTGATCAACCTATAATTCCATGAAATCCCCAGTGAGAATCCCTAAACCTAACTAGTAAACTACTCAGACATGGCAATTGAAGCAAAAGACATGATTAATAGAAAACCAAATACAATAAAAGAGAAACAAAGAATATGAGTTCCCAATCTCTCTCTCTGAATAAAAATAAAACTTAAGTCTGAAAGCGTTTTTGGGCGTTTTTGCAAATCTGGAATGTTTCTGGGCAAAAACTGTAATTTCAGGATTTTTGTGCGCAGAACCCTGGAATCACCCTGCGTCGACCACTGCGTCGACCATGCGCATACTGCATCGATCGACTCAGTGCAACAACGCAGCCAGTGAACTCTGTGAGATCTCTAAATAGTGCAGAATTGACCCAAATGCTTCCAAAACGTCCAATTAGGCTCCAAATGTCCTTAAACCTGTAAAACACCTGAAAAGACTCCAAAACACATAGAAAGACTCGATAACAAAGACATATACCATGGTCAAAATGTCGGATTATGTGTGTTCATAGGTTTAATTATCAGATTACAACCTATCACATAATCATCTAGGATCTAGGTGATTTGCAGTTGAATCATAAACCAGATCAGAATCATTACCTTGTTATTAGCGCAGCGGATTGGTGGTAATGAAGAGATCACTAAGAGCTGATAGAAACCGGCTCCTCCTAGGTATCCACACGCTTACAAGCTACTGGATCAGGCTGCTAGAACAAGCTGGAACAACAGAGAAAACAAGGAGGACGGCCAGACCTAAAATCGCAGATCCATGGGCTCACTGGCGCCTCCTCTTCCATTATATGGGCCCAAGTAATTAAACTAATGGCCTATTAGGCTTTTGGGCCCAAGACCCAAATCAGACAAAAGACTGTATTTTGTCTGGCCCAATTCTCTGTACAAATACAGTAAATGCCTTGCATCTTACTGTATTAATTCCTTTTAACTTTCCCGTTAGCTATGGTGTGTGACCCTTTGGGATCATACAATACTGGTAATAAGTCCTAAACTTATAGATCAAGAGCGGGCTCTAGCAAGTCATCATGATCACCCAGTATTTATGACTTATGTCTGATCTCGACACTTATCATACTTTCTAGAGATAGTACAGTAGATTTCAGGACATTCCCAACAATCTCCCACTTGTACTGGAATTCTACATTCCCTAATCATTTTGTCTCAATATCTCGATCTGGCATAAGGCAAGATGTGTGTCATCCTTATATAACCGAGATCATGTTCATCGGACCAGAATTGATACTGACAATGCAAACGACTTGGGCAAGTCCGTTTGGGTGTGGCCACACTCTTACCAGCTATCAAGTCTCCGATTGGCCTAGAGATATTACCTCCATTAACAGGAGGGACAAATCCCATCTTGTTCCATCACTATGAACTACACACTTTGTAATACACCCAACCAAGGTCCTTATAGCTCCCAGTTACGAAACAGCGTTAGACAATGATCAAAGTGCATCAATCCATGTGCAGCCACATGCATGCGAACTCAGGTCTAAGGACTATACTCTATAGTCGTAGATGAGAACCTCTTATGACACAGATATTAATATCTGGTAGAGTTCTCATCAGCGGGTCATGTCCGGTCATATGCTCCCCTACATATACCTATGTGTCGACTTTGATGCCGCGCATCTATGACCCATGAAACTTGGTCATAAGTCTCAACACACTCTAGTCTCAAGTGGTTGTTGGTGTTCCAATTTCAACAACCTTCGACTATGGACACTCTGATTTATGTCATTTTGTTAAATATAGGGTTTCATGATCAATTCTTTCTCATGTACTTCGATGGCCTATATATAATGACATGAATCGTTTTGGAACGATTATTTATATCACAGTTAAAATAATCCAGAAATCATAAATTTCATAAACATAAAATATTATGTTTACATGAACCTTTCAAAACAACTAAATAAAGCCCTTTACTAACTCCCACTGAAATTGAGACTACATCTTAATTTCACTTATCCTACAGCTACAGTCCGCGACTCGTGCTTAGGCCTAAGGAGTGGCTTCGTTAATAGATTAGCAACGTTCTCATTCGTTGAAACTTGCTGATCTACTTAACACCTCTGTCATTTATCTCACGGAATAGGTTATACCTACCCTCAAGGTGTTTGGACCTCTGATGTGCAGCTAGCCTCAACTATGCTAGGAATCACATCAAGTTCAGTAATGAACTCTTCTTTCCAAACAACCTCTTTCGCCGCTACCCAAGCTGCGAAATGTTCAGCTTAAGTCATGGAGTCAGCAACAGTGCCTTGCACCGCCAGACAGACACAAGATATAACCGGACTGTGACCGGAAATCATCTTTGTCTGTTGGAAACTTGCCTTTCAGACTCTACCGACTTGTAGCACCTCACTTTCTCCGTAAATCAAGAACTTATCCTAAGTATTTTCCAAATACTTGAGGATATTCATTACGTCTATCCAGTGATTCTTTGCTGGATTTGACTGGTCTTTACTTGTCTTGCTTAATATTAAAGCAACATCAAAACAAGTACGTTTCATGGCATACATGATAGATCCAATTGCCGACGCATATGGAATATCATCCATGCATTCAAGCTCAGCAGATATCGTAGGACACTGTATCTTGCTTAACTTAATGCCATGTGACATTGGCATAAAACCCTTCTTGGAATGCTGAAAACGTGTAGGACTTTGTCAATATAAGAATCCTGACTTTGTCCTATCAGCTCTTTTGGATCTTTATCTTTAGATCCAAAATCCAAGAACATATGTGGCTTTACCCATGTCAATCATAAAAACAACTCCCAAGCCAGTCCTTTACCGACTGCAGCATTGGAACGTTATTTCCGAGAATCAGTATGTCATCGACATACTCTATGAGAAATGCAACATCGCTCCCACTTATCTATTAGTAAACGCATAGTTCCACTTCGTTCCTGTTCAAGTCAAAACCTTGACTACTTCAACATAACGAAGATTCCAACTCCGATATGCTTGCTTCTATCCATGAATGGATCGATGAAGCTAACTTACATACAGTATAATTTTTTTTGGAGTCCGGGCTCACTTTCGCTTCTGTGAATTTCGCAGGTTCGTCACTTTCAATGATCATCAGATCATGGCAATTAATCACGAGAAATCACTCTCGGATTAGTGACGGATTCATTCAGATCTGCGAACTTCAGGCTCTACAGGTGTAGATTCTACAGAAATCTGTAAATCCATCCGCTGCTCTCCCTCAACAGGTTGAGCAGCCTCCTGTATTTCTCGAATTTCTTCGAGTTATACTTTTACTCCCACTGTTCTTCTTGGAAAGAAACTTTCCTTTTAGAAAACAGAATTCCGAACAACCTAACTTCGTTTTCGGAATGGACGTAAAAGGTAACAAGCCTTGGTTTCCCTAGGACAACCAGCGAATTAGCACAACTACAAATACTCAGTAAAGACGAATTTGGATCATTTCCAGTCCACATTTATGTGGTGTCTTTCAACTGATATTGGTGGAACTATTTCAGCGTAAACTTAGATATTTCTAGAGCGTTATTCTTAAAGAATATCATGGAAGATTCGTGTGACTCATCTTTAATCATTTCTAATAAGATCTGATTCTTTCTCACAGAAACACCTCCAGGTTTTTCAGGAGAAATGAGCTGTGAAACGACTTCACACTCATTCAGATGATCACACTATCAATGACTTAAGTATTCTCACTCAAGATCTAATCCAGATTCTCAATACTTCTGTCACTCAGATTCTATACCTCATTCTGGAACTCTTTCGACCATTTCAAAGAATTCCGACTCGTGTCTCATCAAATGAACACAGTCATACTCACTGAAGTAATCAGTAAAGATAATGAAGTACAGGAAAATTTCTCTGGCATTACTGCTCATCGGGCTACATACATGAGTATGTTCATGGTCCAATAAGCCTTTGGGCCTTTCTCTAGCTCGGCTAAGATGGGCCCTTTGTCTTTTGGTCCAGTAAGCAGAATTCAAGTCTCATAAGATTTCCGATCAAATGAGCCCAAAAGTCCATAACTATGGGATTTCTGAATCCGACTCACTCAATGTGACCAAAACATTTTCGCCAAGAAAAATCAGGTTTAATTCATCAGATTTAAACCAATTCGGTATTTATGTTACATTTAGGCACTCTTTGGTTTAAGATATAAAACCCATTCCTTGAATAGGGTGCTACAATTAATATTTCATTAAGATCAAAAGAACAAAACTTGTCTTTTATCAAAATGAAAAACATTCAAATTCTTACAAGAAAATGAAAGACAACTCTGCTTAAAGCAGGTACATTGTAGCAATTATTTAATACAAAACCAAGCCTCAAAGGCATCTACAAGTGAAAACCCTACGGTTGAGGCAGCATCCATAGCTCCTTCCAGACACGCAGTTCCACTTGTCCTTCCTTCAACGTTCTACTGTTGCTTAGGCTCTGCATATTATAACAAATATCAGTGCCACAACCAGTATCCAATACCTATAAGATAGAACTTGAAGTAATAACATGAATACCTGAGGAAGTAGTCTCATACATCACCTTCAACTCCTCATAATCTTCCATGAACTTAATGCAATCTCTCTTCCAATGCCCAGTCTCTTTACAGTAGCAGCACTTACCAACGTAAGATGTATCTGACTCGGGCTCAGAAGACACAGGCTTGCCATGATTCAAAATCTGGACAACTTTGTCTTCACCCTTGTCAGCACTAGGTTTAGTAAACCTACCCTTCTCCATTATGAGATTATACAGGGTACTCTTCACGTTTGGCTCAACTGTCTTGAGCATATCATGCAGTTCAGTCAGCGTCTTCGTTAAGCCTTTCTTGATATAGTTCCTTTTGAACTTATCATAGCTTGACGGCAGTGACTGCAGAATGATCTCAGTTGCCAATTCTTGGCTAACTGGATAATTCAGTTTCCTCAGGTTATCAATGTAACCCATCATTTTACTGACATGAGGACTCATTGGATGATCATTTGGTAGCTTGCAGCTAGTGAGAGATTTAACCAACTGGTATCTCTCCACTCTTACCTGCTCCTGAAATTTCAATTTCAGGCTGCTGATCATCTCTATTGGCGACTCCATGTTCTCATATTGCTTCAGCAAATCTGAGTCCATGGTAGCCAATATCAGACCACGCACATCTACCGCATCATTATAATGCTTATTCCAAGCATCATATACTGCATGAGAGGCATTGGACCCGATCCTCTCGGGGAGAGCTCTCTCAAGGACATAGTCCTTTCTCTCCTGCCTGAGGACTAGCCTCAGGTTCCGCGACCAAGTGAAGAAATTTGATCCGTTCAGTTTGTCCATTTCAAGGACAGACCGGATCGAGAAAGTGTTTTGATTGTTTGTGCTAGTCATAACTGAAATTTAGAGATAAATAGAGTTTTAGTTATTTAGTTCATAAAAGAGTAATCTTAATAACTTATAAGAAAACTCGCATTGCATTCAAAATTTCTTTGTTCAACCTCATAAGAATGCAATGATTCCGAGACCCATGTTCAACTAAAACCAAAGTGGGCCACTGGCCGTCACCCGGAATTAGCTTTACTTGGTAAGCATACACACAGCTAGTTATATCCATATAACTCTCGGTTGTGGATTGGGCCCAAGGCCCAATTCACCAGATGTCTCAAGGCCCGGGACTCCCGATGGCCCAGTCAAGGAAACCAATCTCTTACAGCCAAATAATCACTAAAGTCTGGGACTCCCAATGAAATTAGTGACTATATACTACTTTTCTTACGCAAAAACAGACACCTCACACTGTAAGCCATATCTGTAATTGAATAAGCGTTAAGTAGCTGACAAGATTGGGCAAGACATCCAAGCTTGATATTGTTTTTGAGGATTTTAGGTTTCAATAGATTTCCTCCCAAAACTAGAAGATTACTATTTTGGGAAACTTTCCATTTCAGGTAACTTACTAAATATGGAAACTTTCTATTTTAGGAAACCTACTTATTTTAGAAACTTTCTAAATCGGGAAACATGCTTATTTTAAAAATTTTCTAAATTTAGAAACTTACTATATTTAGAAATTTCCTAACATGCCAAAATTAGAAACTTCTAATCAAAGAAACTTTCTAATTTAATGTTTTATTATAGTTTTCGGTTTGGGTCACAAATTATAGGCCCAATTCTTGGCCCAAGACCACAGAATTCCAATTGGCCCAATAATTTGACATAACCGGGTCGGTTCATTAATTCTGGTCCACGACCAAATTAACTACTAAATCCAACTGGTTATTTACTAAACCAGACCAGCTCTAAATTATTTGGTCCAACCAAATCAAACTTAGACCAGCCTTCGGTTTAGGTTAAAATTCAATTTTTGAATTTAAATCCGGTTTAACCAGAAATTAAATAATACCAATTGTATTAAATAATTTCCAGTAAACCGCGATTTGGTTAACCGCTTGAACCACCAATTAAATTGGATCGGTTCGGTTAAGTCCAAAATCAGGAAGAAATAGATTGGTCTAACCAATCAATTTTAGCTGATTTTGACCTAACTTGCGGGTTAAGCTAAAGCTGACAATGAACCACAATCGGTTTGATCGGTTCATTGTCGCGGGTTTGGGAAGAACGAACTGCGAAGCTCGGCTGAACCGATTGGCTACTCGCGGAACGTATGCCTCGCCAGCATATCGATCGATATGACGCACCTACGTCGATCGATACTCGCGTGCATCAGCTCGTTGCGATCGGGTCATCAGGACAGCGAGAAGCAATCGATCCGATCGATGTCGATCGATATCACGCTCCCTCGTCGATCGATACGGGCGACCACATCGCATACCGATGGGTTTCAATCGGATCATGCGATTTACAAAATAGGTTTTTAAGTTTTCTAATCAAATTTCTTAACACAAATTCGATTCTAAACATTTAAAACAACCTAAATATGATCCAAACAGCAAAAACCTAACGACCTAGGATCTGATACCACTGTCGGATTATTTGTGTTCATAGGTTTAATTATCAGATTACAACCTATCACATAATCATCTAGGATCTAGGTGATTTGCAGTTGAATCATAAACCAGATCAGAATCATTACCTTGTTATTAGCGCAGCGGATTGGTGGTAATGAAGAGATCACTAAGAGCTGATAGAAACCGGCTCCTCCTAGGTATCCACACGCTTACAAGCTACTGGATCAGGCTGCTAGACCAAGCTGGAACAACAGAGAAAACAAGGAGGACGGCCAGACCTAAAATCGCAGATCCATGGGCTCACTGGCGCCTCCTCTTCCATTATATGGGCCCAAGTAATTAAACTAATGGCCTATTAGGCTTTTGGGCCCAAGACCCAAATCAGACAAAAGACTGTATTTTGTCTGGCCCAATTCTCTGTACAAATACAGTAAATGCCTTGCATCTTACTGTATTAATTCCTTTTAACTTTCCCGTTAGCTATGGTGTGTGACCCTTTGGGATCATACAATACTGGTAATAAGTCCTAAACTTATAGATCAAGAGCGGGCTCTAGCAAGTCATCATGATCACCCAGTATTTATGACTTATGTCTGATCTCGACACTTATCATACTTTCTAGAGATAGTACAGTAGATTTCAGGACATTCCCAACACAAAAGTCCTAAAAACCATGATATATCAATGGCTGCTTGGTTGTCACAATGCATGGTGATTGGCTTTGAAATCTCTATGCCCAAGTCTTTAAGAAGCGCCTTGATCCATACTAATTCAATTGTCAACTTCCTCATGGATCAATATTCTGCTTCAGCACTTGAAAAAGAGACTATCTTCTGCTTCTTGATCTTCCAAGTGACTAGGTTGCCTCCAATGAATGTACAATATCCTGTGGTAGACCTCATGTCCACTCTATCTCCTGCTCAATCAGCATCATAATACCCAACAACTTCTATGCTCCCATTGCATCCCATCCAAATGCATTGACCATGAGCTCCACTTAGGTATCTTAGTATCCTTTCAATCATATTCCAGTGATGCATCTTCAGAGCTTGCATATGTTGGCTCACTTGATTCACTGCAAAACATAGATCATGTCTAGTTATGGTTAGATAAATGATCTTACCAACCATCCTTATATATTGTGTGATGTCCTCAAATGGTCTGTCTTCAATCTCCCCCTCTCTTATGACTTTTGATGTAGCCCTGGAATCAGGACCTTACAAGGATAGATGATGGAATCAAGGCTGCTGGTTGCGTAACACTCTCAGCTCGATCAAAGGATGGATTTGAAGCGGATTGAAATGGAGCTTAATCAACTGGATGTATAAATCTCTTTGATTAGGCTGGTGGGTGGGATGAAACAAGTAACCAGGGGATTAAATGACGCCACACAATCTAAGGAATGAGGTGTTATAAGTCTAGACACTCAAGAACACAAGGAATCACACACAAGTGTTAAGAGAATCGAAATTGGTTTCTTTGCAAGCAAAAGACTGAAATACTTTCTGATTATGGATGAATAAAAAGTACAATGTGATGGAGCTTATATAGGCTATTAACAAGAATATAGACGTTGTAAGGAATTAAAAACTAGGATAAAATTATGCGGAATCAAATAAAAGTCATTGAAAGAATCAGAAAAGCTTATTTTGTGGCTTGATGAAGCTGAACTTGTTTACTGAGCTTGGCTGCGTGATCTTTAGGTCTAGAGATGGCCTTTGGATGGCTGAGATGATCTGGGGTGGATGTAGGGTTGAGATATTTTGGTGAGAAACTGAACTCTTGCTTGTATGGAATGTTCACAAATCCAGAAAAGGAAATGTCCTTCTTTGCTTTGATTAATTCCTCTTTAATTCCTTGGCTGTGTCCGGACGAAATTATGTCTTCTGGGTGGTCGTGGATAGCCTTCACTTTACAAAGAAAATGCCTGCTTTCCTCATTTGGACAAGGCAGAACCGATTTAAGTGTTGTTGAGGCATTAGGTGGTTCTGGCTGGTTTCGAATGAGGTCTTCATTATTTTGGATCCTTAAAAGACCCAAGAATACTATCCATAACTCTCCTGGGCTGTTCCATACGTGGGCTGAGCTGAAAACTTCATTACAAGGCAGATACGCCTTATCGGGTGGTAAGCGGTATGGTTTGGCAACTCCTTGGACATTTTCACTTCTGGTCCGGTTCATGGGGTGTTTAACTTGATAAATGTGTTCACCATGGTGGTTTGATAGATGTTGGTCATGTTTTGCCTTCAGCTTGATGGTCTCCATGTGCTTCTCATCTAGTCTTGACATCACTTGTTTATCTGATATGGCTGATGGTTTGATAGCCTCATCATACCCTCCCCCTTGAAAATGTTTCGACCTCGAAACTGGTAAATCTGCACAGAGATAGAGCAAAGTATAACCAAAAGGGTTTAGTGATATACCTCCATGTTTGTGCTTTCTCGGTTTTTGTTTGCATGGTGCATCTGGTGGAACTTCTTTGATCAGTATGGATACAAAGACACTTCTTCTAGGCTCATGTGTTGTTTTCTTAGTCAGTAGTGGTCTGTATTCTCCATGGTTGAACTTCTGGGCTGAAACTAGAAGAGCTTCTCCTTCTTTGTCTACTTGTTTCTCTTTTGTACTTAGACCTGTTCCAAAACATTTTGACAAAGCCAAGTGTATTATACTAGTTTGAAAAGTCTTATAAGAAGATGAAAACAGAGTATAATTGACCTTTAAGTCAGGTGTGATGTGAACAATTACTTGTTCTTTGTTTCCATGATACTCACATAAAAGACTTTGGCCCATCTTTGGCTTCTTTTCCAAAGCTATTGGAGTGTGATCTTGCTTTTAAGAGAAGTATGACATGTGTGTCTCTGGGAAATGCTTTTGCTCCGGTTTAAGTGGTTTAGATTGTTGATCTTCCATTTTATCTTTACTTGTTGCAGTGTGCTCTAAACTTGATCCAGAATCTGTTTTTGACACCCTTGACAAAGACAAGTGCATTATATTTGTAAAACCAAGTGGTAAGAACATTTTATCATTAGGGAAACTTACCTTATTGTATGTAGATTTAAATTGCAAGGATTCAGAATTCCTTTGGTCTTGTTTCTCGTCTGAAACTAAGATCACCATTGTTGATGTTTCTTCCTTTTGGCTAGTGTGTTCTCCTCTTGTTCCTATACCTGATTCACTATCCCTTGGACAAGACAAGTATATCAATCCTGTAATGGATTTAATAAGAACATGCTGGTCTAGAGAAATGTTAGAATAGTAAGTTTAGATGAGAGAATGAGGAGAGAGATGATGAGAGAGTGCAAGAGAATGGCTTAGAACCGATTAGGGTTCTTAAGCCTTTAGAGAGAGAGAAACTAGGGTTGCGATTTCAAGGGAAGTATAAATCCCAATCTTATTCATAAAATGGCTTTACAAAGACTTAAATACACAGGCTACTAGGGCTACAAGAAGAATAAACAAAGAATAAAAGGAATAAGACAAAAAACAGCTTGTAGGAGAAAAGGAGTGAGAAACGGCCACAAGGATAGTGACATGTCCTTCTTTTGCTTTAGATGGATAGTGACAGGTCTATGCACGCTTCAGGCTTGTTGGGATTGATGTTCTGCGCTCTTGATCTTCATAAGACTTGTCTAGGAATGTGAGTAGAAGTCTGAATATAGGATCCCATGGTTTGTACACAAGAATACTATGACCCAGACTTTTCACATTGATCATTATCAAGAAGTGCACAATGTTTGCACATTGATCAGATTGTGCACTTTGGATCTCCATTCCAATACTCCCCCTCAAGCTTGAATTTAAGGATTGAATCAAGCTTGGTATAGCAATGGAGATCTACCTCATTAAAAACCTTCATGAAGAAAACCTCTTGGGACAAAACTTCATGAAGGGAAAGACTGAATTTGAAGCAATGTGAATAGCTGCTTGGTTGTCACAATGCATAGTGATTGGCTTTGATGTTTCAATATCCAAATCCATAAGAAGAGCTTTGATCCATGCCAACTCGGTTGCTAACTTCCTCATATCTCTATACTCAGCTTCAGCACTTGAACATGAAACTATCTTCTGCTTCTTGCTCTTCCATGTAACAAGGTTGCTGATAGGCTTCTAAGTTTTACCCTATTCTAAACTGCAAGTGAACAGCAATGTCAAAGTAGTATATAGGGCTATCGAATCCACAGGGACACTTGGTCTCAATAGAAACAGAAACGTAGAGATTAATACTAGAAATAAGCAGATGGTGAAGTAAATAAATTGCGAAGCAAGAAAGTAAACAGTAGCAGAGATTAACGGTTGAGAAGCAATAAACTAAAAGCGTCAAGCCTAGGGTATTCTCAGGAAATCAGACAAGCAGACAGTTCATTCAGCAAGGATCTAATTAAGCACAGTTCTAGAACTCAAAACACAGATATAGAATTAACCAAATTCCTTTGCGATAATTCTCTAAGTCTAAGTGCAGCAAACCAAACTTTCGTTTGCGAGAACTAACAGATTAAACTAGCATTAATCCCAAGTTTGATATGTTCACAATTATCCTAAACCAAACTTCCGTTTGCGCAAAGTTTAATTGCCCAATTTAATTAGTTCAGATTCCTAAACCCCACTTCCGTGACGTATTTAGCAACCTAAGATCTAGATTCTAATTGATCAGGTTAGAACTAGCTTTAAGCACAATTAAATTGAAGAACAGATATAGTTATGAATCCTTAACTGAATTTGAACAAGTCTAGCAAGTCATGAAATCCTATGTGAGAAACCCTAAACTCAACTATGGATCTACTCAGACATGATTAATGAAAACATAATCAAAGAAATAATAGATTGCATATAAGAAATTAAATAGATAAAGGGGTTCGAAATCTTCTCCAAAATAAGTGAATACAGGAAATAGATCAGCCCCAAAAGCTCTAGAAATCTCTTAGCTATTATTATCAAAGCGTAGGTAAAATAAACACCAAAAACTAGTATATATAGGTATAATCTCGGATGGGGCTTCTGTGTAAATACTGGAACTATCTTGGGCTTCTTTGCAAATCTTCATATCTTCATTAAACCGACGTGTACGGCCCATCTCGCTAGTGTGTCGACCGATGCACAAGGTGTGTCGGTCGATGCATGATCAATAAATCGGACAGTGACTTAAGCTCTCGGCCAAAACGTCCCAAAAGTCCCAAAATGCTCCAAATATCTCCAATTAGCTCCAAACCTGATTAAACCTGTAAAAGACTCTAAACGAATACAAAAGACACTAAAAACACAACTATATCATGGTCTAAACTGGGTAAAAACCATGATATATCAACTCCCCCACACTTAGCCTTTGCTTGCCCTCAAGCAAAACATAGAACTAAAACATGGTGAAGAGGTTTGAAAACTCTTCAGAAACTCATTTCATCCTAGAAGCTACAATACTCAGATTCCCCTTAGTAAACCACTGCAAGAATCAATCACAGGATATCAAGACCACAATGTACTTCCCCCACACTTAGCAACTGTCCTAGGTAAACTCCACAATCACATTCAAGCATTCAAATTCTCCCTACTGACTTCTCCAAGTATTTAAGTGTGGTCTCACCTAAGGAGTATCGATCAAAGGGCACATGGATTCTTACCTTATCAGCTCCAGACCACCATACTATCTTTCTCTAGTCCCTTTCTTCTCTTTCCCTTCTTTAACAACTGATTTTTCCCCACTGGGTATCATTTTATTTTTTTTATCAGTGTTCTTCCAGTTATGGGGTGTACTTTGGACACATTCCATGGTACACAGGATATGAGAGTTTCAGCTACCATTCCCATGACCACTTCGGAGTTACTAACTCATCCTCAGTTTATTATATTTTTTATTTTTTTTACTTTACAGAAGGGGAGAAGGGAACTAAATAGGACAGGTTTACAGGCTGTGTCAGAACTAACAAGGGAATTCGACACAAAGTATACCAAGCCCTTAGGTGAGAAATCTAAGTCAGTATTAAGGTTGAAGTCAGTAAAGGATCCTCTGATACCTGAAGTGATGTGGGTGTTTCCAGTAGGTTGATCTGTGATGGGGTTTTCTAATAGTCAGAGATAGATCCTGCAACTTCATCCCAATGGTTACTTAAGTTCCTGCAAGTCTTGTAAATCTTCTCAGAAAATCATAGTTTCTTACTTAAACAATTTTGACTCAATAAAACAAATTTTTTTGAAAAACGGACTGACTCTTAAGAAAACAGAAAACAAAAGTCAGTAGCACATCCCCCACACTTAAGACACACTGTCCCCAGTAGTGTCCAGCGAAGGATCGGTAAAAAGAAAATAAAAATTGAAAAGGTGAAATTATGTCTGTCGGGTTACCTCCGTCGCTGAGCATCGATCGTTGCACTAAGTGCATCGACCGTTACTTGGCGATTTTTGTGTATAGTCGATCGTTGCTCAGGACCGCAACGATCGCTGCAATGCGATTCCTTTCGTGTTGTGACGATCG
Source organism: Orychophragmus violaceus (assembly GCA_030180135.1). Lineage (NCBI taxonomy): Eukaryota > Viridiplantae > Streptophyta > Magnoliopsida > Brassicales > Brassicaceae > Orychophragmus > Orychophragmus violaceus. The sequence continues at coordinate 62,274,491 of CM058232.1, read as the reverse complement.
ACACCGAAGTGCGTCGATCGTTGCACTGCGATTTAACCGAGACCTGCAAACATAAACTCACCAGAAACAAAAACAAACGTAAAATCCTAACAAAAACACCAAAAATTAAGTAGAAAAACACCAATACCTAACGGTGGGTTGCCTCCCACCCAGCGCTTGTTTAAGGTCAATAGCTTGACCGGACGGATGGGAATTTTCAAGTACCAGGAGGTCTTGACAGAGACATTTTCTGTCTCTGTTCAAGTCTCCTCATCCAAGGTGGTGAGTAGGCTGTTGCGGAATGCTCATGTCCAAGAAAAGATTGAGTGAAATGTGCTCCAGGATCTATAACCATGGTATGATCAGGCTGCTCAAAATCTGCGTCCCTTATGGTGAATGTCTGCCCATCTATCAATGGCTTTCGCAGCTTATCCATCTCATAGTGCAGTGGTTCATCTACCAGATGGAGGTCTATCAAGCTGTTCCTAACATCAATCAACGCTCCTGCTGTAGCCAAAAAGGGTCTCCCAAGCAATAATGCTTCATCCGGATCACAGTCATATTTCAGCACAAGGAAGTCCGTTGGAACTAAGTAGTTTCCAACTCTCACCGGAATGTCCATAAGGAGTCCTTCAGGAACTCGTATGGACTGATCAGCTAGGACAAGAGAAGTCCTAGTAGGAGTAAAATCCAGCATACCCAGCTTTTCTGCCACAGAGTAAGGCATCAAACTTCCAGCAGCTCCTAAATCACACAGAGAGCGTCTAAAACTATCCTCAAAGATAGAACAATCTAGCACAAAGACTCCAGGATCAGATAGCTTCTTCGGGACCTTAGTTAGCAGAACATCACTGATATGCTGAGGGACTATTATCACCCAGTTTTTCAGATCATCATCCAGGGGCAACATCTTGTTCAGGTACCTTTGCACACATGGATGATAAGGTGGATCATCAGAAGTTGGAATTTCTTCCAATTCTTCACCAATCCCTTCTAATTTCTCCAGCTCTTCAATCTCTTGCCTAATCACTTCAGACACTGAGGAGTGTTGTCTAAAGATCTGCTCGTAGATCTCCTGTTGAGTAATCTCAGAGGCTCCATTGAATAGGCGATCAAGCTCCAAATCAGCATTTATGCTATTATCATCCGACAGTTCTGTCCATTCACGCCCTGCAACGACCGACACTAAGGGTGTGTCGATCGTTGCCATCCCGACGGGTGTATCGATCGGCACAGATGTTGCATCGATCGACGCACTGCAGCAGATTTCACCCGAGAGTTTTTCACAAATATCCGAAAATTCCTGTTCTGTCACCAACTCAGCTGTACTTAGCTCAAATCTTTCACCTAGGTGAGATCCATCATTAATGCACACAGACCAGGCCTTAACATGAGTGTCTGCCACTCCTTTTCCCTTCAGTGAGCTGGACATCTGAATTACCTGAGTATCCAACTGCTTCATGTGAGTGCTCAGAGACTCAAATTTTCCATTGAGGTCTTCATAGACAGCGTCCAACTTCTTGTTGCAGTCCACAGAAATCTTGGTCTGACTCTCAATCAGTTGTTCCATCATAGCCTCCATTTTGCTCTCATGGGCTGTAGGTGCAGGAGGAGTCTGATAGGATGTAGATCCATAGGTTCTCTGAGTACCTTGTCCATAGGTCTTCTGAAAACCACCAGTCTGTCCACCATTGGAGAATCTGTTCCCCTGTTGATTACCAAATCTATTACCTTGGAAACCAGAACCTCCTATGAAATTCACATCTTTTTCCTGAGTTTCCTCCTCATCCTGAATCACCTCTACATCTTGGGGAAAGTGGACAGTTTTCTTACTAGTCAGGAGATTGTAGACTGTGTCCAATCTGGATCTTATATTAGCTATATCAGAATTCTCTACAGTTCCACCAGATTTCTTCCTCCTTTCATCCATTGTCTTGCAACTGTTGCTGCCAATCAGGTTCTCAATCAACTGCTTAGCTTGTGTAGGAGTCCTGGTGTTGAAATTAGCATTACTGGAATTATCCAGCGCAGTCTGATAAGGAAGATCTATGCCTCTGAAGAAAATACCAATCAGCTGTACTTCTGTGAATCCATGGTGTGGACAGTCACGCTGGTACTGCTTAAATCTCATCCAGGCAGTCTTCAAGGGCTCCACAGCTCCTTGGGAGAAAGTGAGTATGTCCTGTCTGGACTGATCCGAGCGCGCATCATCATAAAAGTGACGCAGGAACTCACTCTTTAAGGCTGCCCAAGTAGTATACTGACCAGGTGCCAGTTGTCTCAGCCATGCACTAGCGTCTCCAGCAAGACTGTGCGGAAATAGCTTAAGGAACAGATAGTCCGGGCATACTCCTTCATACTTCATGCCAGTGACTATGTCTTCAAACTTGTCAATGTGATCCATAGGCTGCTCTGCTTGAAGACCATGAAAAGCAATCTGTCTCATCAGCTGGTAGTAGATGGTCTTTACCTCAAAATCATTCCTCTCAAAGGCAGGAAGCACTAAAGCTTCTCGGTTTGCATGAAACTCGTCAGGTCTGTTGTAGTCAGATAGTGTCCTCTCATGAACCACCATCTCTCTACCTTGGGCCTGTCCTTGACCCTGGTTTCGGTTCAGCTCTTGTTGCTGTTGCTCAGGAGGATCAGGGATGACATTCCCTTCAGCATCAACCCGATGCCCAGCAGCATTGTACGGGTTGTCATCTTGGTCCCTCAGGGTACCTTCAGCATCTGGTATCAAGATCAAACGTTCTCGAACCATTCTCTGTCTTCTTTCTCTTCTGTTAGTCCTCTCTAGACGTCCAAGTTCCTCTAGTCCGAGATTAAGCAAGCTCGAGTTCGGATTACTTCGAGTTTTCTGCGTTGGCATAAACTGTCCGTAATCGTCCAGCAACGATCGATGCTATTAGTGCAACGATCGATTCAATCTCAGAATCGCCTAGTGACGATCGACGCAAGGGATGCAACGATCGACGCAAGGCGAAATTCGTACCTGCGACAGAGAGAAATCAGAGAAAAAGTTAGCAAAATCAAAAATAAAAACGAAAAAGAACAAAAACAAAAAGAAAAATATCTAGTAAAAACCCTAAGTTCGGTCCTATCGAAGACTCTAAGAGTTCCCCGGCAACGGCGCCAAAAACTTGATAGGCTTCTAAGTTTTACCCTATTCTAAACTGCAAGTGAACAGCAATGTCAAAGTAGTATATAGGGCTATCGAATCCACAGGGACACTTGGTCTCAATAGAAACAGAAACGTAGAGATTAATACTAGAAATAAGCAAATGGTGAAGTAAATAAATTGCGAAGCAAGAAAGTAAACAGTAGCAGAGATTAACGGTTGAGAAGCAATAAACTAAAAGCGTCAAGCCTAGGGTATTCTCAGGAAATCAGACAAGCAGACAGTTCATTCAGCAAGGATCTAATTAAGCACATTTCTAGAACTCAAAACACAGATATAGAATTAACCAAATTCCTTTGCGATAATTCTCTAAGTCTAAGTGCAGCAAACCAAACTTTCGTTTGCGAGAACTAACAGATTAAACTAGCATTAATCCCAAGTTTGATATGTTCACAATTATCCTAAACCAAACTTCCGTTTGCGCAAAGTTTAATTGCCCAATTTAATTAGTTCAGATTCCTAAACCCCACTTCCGTGACGTATTTAGCAACCTAAGATCTAGATTCTAATTGATCAGGTTAGAACTAGCTTTAAGAACAATTAAATTGAAGAACAGATATAGTTATGAATCCTTAACTGAATTTGAACAAGTCTAGCAAGTCATGAAATCCTATGTGAGAAACCCTAAACTCAACTATGGATCTACTCAGACATGATTAATGAAAACATAATCAAAGAAATAATAGATTGCATATAAGAAATTAAATAGATAAAGGGGTTCGAAATCTTCTCCAAAATAAGTGAATACAGGAAATAGATCAGCCCCAAAAGCTCTAGAAATCTCTTAGCTATTAGTATCAAAGCGTAGGTAAAATAAACACCAAAAACTAGTATATATAGGTATAATCTCGGATGGGGCTTATGTGTAAATACTGGAACTATCTTGGGCTTCTTTGCAAATCTTCATATCTTCATTAAACCGACGTGTACGGCCCATCTCGCTAGTGTGTCGACCGATGCACAAGGTGTGTCGGTCGATGCATGATCAATAAATCGGACAGTGACTTAAGCTCTCGGCCAAAACGTCCTAAAAGTCCCAAAATGCTCCAAATATCTCCAATTAGCTCCAAACCTGATTAAACATGTAAAAGACTCTAAACGAATACAAAAGACACTAAAAACACAACTATATCATGGTCTAAACTGGGTAAAAACCATGATATATCAGTTGCCTCCAATGAATGTGCAATATCCTGTAGTAGACCTCCTGTCTACTCAATCTCCTGCCAAATCAGCATCACAATACCCAACCAGTTATGTGCTTTGATTGCAACGCATCCAAATGCCTTGACCAGGAGCACCACTTAGGTATTTGAGTATCCTTTCAACCATATTCCAATGATGCATCTTGGGAGCTTGCATATGTTGGCTTACTTGGTTCACTGCAAAACACAAATCAGGTCTGGTTATGGTTAAGTAAATGAGCTTACCAACCATCCTTCTATACTGAGTAATGTCTTCAAATGGTATATCCTCAAGCTCCCCCTCTCTTATGACTTTGTAGCCTTCCTCAAGGGGTATCTTAGCCGGTTTTGATCCTAGCTTTCCTGCTTCAGATAACAAATCAAGTGTGTACTTCCTTTGAGATAAGAATAGTCCATCATTAGATCGACAAACCTCTATCCCAAGGAAGTACTTTAGAGCACCAAGGTCTTTTATATCAAAAACAGATTTGAGATAAGCCTTAGTGTCTTGTATACCTGACTTGTTGCTTCCCGATATGATAATGTCATCAACATAAACAAGGATGACAATGATACCTTCCTGATCTTGAAGAGTGAACAAGGTGTGATCTCCTTCAGACTTCTTGAATCCTCTTTGCATAAGTGTTGAGCTCAGTTTATGATACCAGGCTCTAGGTGATTGCTTTAATCCATAGATAGCCTTCTTGAGTCTTAGCACCTTTCCTGGTTTAACAATATCCTCAAGACCAGAAGATGGTGTCATATATACCTGATCTTCAAGCTCCCCTTGAAGGAATGTATTCTTGACATCAATTTTCCAAAGTTCCCAATCCAGGTTTGTTGCCAAAGATAAGATGATCCTAACTGTATGAAGCTTGGCTACTGGTGCAAAAGTATCCAAGTAATCCTTTCCATAGGTTTGAGTGAAGCCTCTTGCTACCAGCCTTGCTTTGTATCTCTCCACCTCTCCATTACTTCTATACTTGATAGTGAAAACCCACTTGGAACTCACTGCCTTCTTTCCTTTAGGAAGTTCTGCCTCATACCAAGTCTCATTGTTTTCCATTTCTTTGGTCTCTTCATTCACAGCTTGCATCCACCTCTTATCTCCCTAGGCTTCTTCATAGGTTGTTGGTACTTGTTCTTGATCCAACTTTCCAATGAATACTTGATGTTTCAAAGGTACATGAGCCAAAGTGCATACAGCTTGAATGGGATGAGCTACTGCATTACTGTTGAAGTAAACTCTAGTCTTCTTCCATTCTGATGGATCCTTTCTCTCCCTTGTGCTCCTTCTTAACACCTGAACTGGATGCTCATTCAGAACCGGCTGTTCAATCTCTCCATTTTGATGATCCAACTCCTCAGTTTCTATCTCATGTTCCTCATGCTCCTCAACACCAGTTCGATCATGTGTACCAGAATCAGATGCTTGCGGTTCTTGTTCTGATTCTTGAGTGTCCCCCTCATGATCAAGATGGGGATGTTGTGGAGCTTCTGAAGGTAGATCAGGGACTGAAGGAGCAGGACTTGCTTTGGCCGGTTTTTGAGGCAGACTAATCCCAAGGCTTTCCATGATCATCCTTAGGTTAGCAGCTCGGTCTGATTGAGATGTGGGAAGATCCTTCAAGCCGTCCCAATTCTTATCATCATAGAAACGTCTTGTCTCCATAAATTTCACATCTCTTGAGATCAAAACATTCCTTGTTTCAGCACATAACACTTGTATCCTCTTTGTGTTGTGGAATATCCAATGAACATGGCTTTGGTGCTCTTAGCATCCAACTTATCTCTTTGTTCTCCTTGTATTAACACAAAGCAAATACACCCAAACACACGTAAGTGGTCAACTAATGGATTGGTTTTGTTTAATACCTGAAATGGTGATTGATCCTTAAGAACTTTTTTGGGAGTTCTATTGATCAAGTAGCAAGCAGTCATGACTGCATCTCCCCAAAACCTCTTAGGAACATTCCTATAGAACATCATGGACCTTGCCACCTCCATTAAGTGTATGTTCTTCCTCTCAGCCACTCCATTTTGTTGTGGAGTGTAAGGGCAGCTTTTTTGATGAAGAATCCCATGTTTAGACAAGTGTTGTTTGAAGGCATTACTTGTATACTCACCACCATTGTTAATCTTAGCATTGAAGTGGTTAGTAACATGATTTCGAAAATTCATGAAAGCTTCTAACACTCTATCCTTAGTTTGCATTAAGGTTATCCAAGTGTATTTAGATTTTTCATCAATGAAAGTGACAATGTACCTATGATTTTCTTTAGACACACAAGGGGCAGTCCATACATCAGAATGAACAAGATCAAAGCAACTTTCATAAGTAGTTTTAGAACTTGGAAAAACAGATTTGCAATATTTCCCAAGAATACAAGCCTCACAATCATCTTTTTTTAAAAGAAACATTAGGTAATAAGAGTCCTAAAGCATGAGAGTGTGGATGTCCTAGTCTAGCATATCAAACAGAATCATCAACACTCATGAAAGTAGAAAAAGCAGTAGATAATTCAGAAGATGGGTTGGTGTCATCAATCATGTAGAGCTCATCCTTTGTCACACCTTTCCCAAGCAACTTACTTGTCTTAATATCCTGAAACACAACATCATTAGGACTAAAAACAACTTTGCAATTTAGATCAGTAGCTATTCTTTTCACAGATACTAAGTTGGATGTGAAACTGGGCATATAGAAAGCTTTGGATTCTTTGTTAAACAACTTAAGATTTCCTATGCCTTGAATTGGAATCTTATCACCATTTGCAATCACTACACATCCTAAGGCTGGTTTAACATTTTATATCAACTTAGGGTCACTTATCATATGGTGAGAGGCTCTTGAATCAATGATCAAAGGTCTGATTTTATTTGAAGCAAAGAGTGAGGTTCCAAGAGCCATACCCGAGTTTTCCTTGAGAGCTTTGATGAGAGCCTCAAGGTCTGACCTTCTTACCACATCACTCTGATCAGTTATGGCTGGAGCTTGATGGACCACCATTGCTCTACCTTCATAACAAGACTGCATTGAAGAAGAACTGGGTCCAGCTGCACCATAGGAGAGGTTTGCCCTTTGATCTTTAAACCGGTTGTGAGAGGAAGGTCTGAGGTGTGGGTGAAGGCGCCAGCATTTATCTTTCAGATGCCCACTCTTTTTGCAATACTCACACATCAAGACTCTTCTCTTGTCACCACCATAGTTATGCCTCTCATCAGCCTTATACGCCCCTTTGTTAGCAGTCACCAGCTCACCTTTCCCTCTGAACAGCCCAAATGAGCCTTGCTCTTTCTGAATTTGTCCACACACATCATCCAAAGAAGGTAATGTGTCTGCCCTTAGACTGTGTTTTATCAACCCATTGTAAGATGGGTTCAAGGTTAGCAGGAGAGCAAAGACTTTATCCTGCTCTCTCCTTTCATTTAGCACAAGAAGAACAATGCTTGGTGGCCTCAACATCTCCAACTCTGCCCACAGTGATCTAAACTTCCCAAAGTGAGCTTTGAACTCCATATCTTCTTGTTGGAGATTGTTGAGGGCCAGCTTAACTTCAAAGACCCGGCTCAGATTTGACATATTACCATAAACCTTCTCAAGAGTATCCCACAACTCCTTAGAGGTCACACAATAAGAATAAGCTTCCAACAGGTGCTGGTCAAGTGAGCTTTGAAGTATGGACAGCACATTCTGATCTCCTTGTCTCCATGCTTCTTCATCAGCCTCTAAATGAGCTTCAACACCATCTTTAGCTTCTGCCTCAGCTCCACCTTTAGCTCCAGCTTCAGCATCAGCCTTAATCACCTTCTGTGGAGCAGTGCTACTCATGACATACTTCCACAGCCCTCTGCCACCAAGTGCAGACTTAACCATTCTGGCCCAAACAATGTAGTTGGCGCCTTTAAGAATCACAGGAATAACCACTCTTGAGTTCTCCATTGCTGAGACTGATTTTTAGCAAGGAGGGAGTTTTCAAGATGAAATGTTTATAACAGAAGAGTTCTCACGCTCACAGAGAACACACACCGAAGTAAACAAGCCAATGAGATACGCTTAAGAGCTTAAAGATTTCAAGAACCGGAACAAGATTTCAAGAACATAATTTAGAGCTTGTAGAGTAAAGATTTGCGGAAGTAGTGAAGGTATAGGAGCTTAATGCTCGGATACCATGTTAGAATAGTAAGTTTAGATGAGAGAATGAGGAGAGAAATGATGAGAGAGTGCAAGAGAATGGCTTAGAACCGATTAGGGTTCTTAAGCCGTTAGAGAGAGAAACTAGGGTTGCGATTTCACGGGAAGTATAAATCCCAATCTTATTCATAAAATGGCTTTACAAAGACTTAAATACACAGGCTACTAGGGCTACAATAAGAATAAACAAAGAATAAAAGGAATAAGACAAAAAACAGCTTGTACGAGAAAAGGAGTGAGAAACGGTCACAAGGATAGTGGCATGTCCTTTTTTGCTTCAGATGGATAGTGACAAGTCTATGCACGCTTCAGGCTTGTTAGGATTGATGTTCTGCGCTCTTGATCTTCATAAGACTTGTCTAGAAATGTGAGTAGAAGTCTGAACATAGGATCCCACGGTTTGTACACAAGAATACTATTGACCCGGACTTTGCACATTGATCATTATCAAGAAGTGCACAATGTTTGCACATTGATCATATTGTGCACTTTGGATCTCCATTCCAATAAGAAATACATACCTTTGGTGTTTGAACAAGTGCACAATCCCTTGTTCTGCATATCATGAGCAGGCAGATTAGTTTCATTAATTAGAATTGGGCCTAGACACATACCTTGTATTGTGCTGTTCATGTTGGATTGTATGTATGTATATGGTTTTGTATCCTCATGCAACATGGAATGCACCACATCCTGAGCTTTCTTCTGGTCCACCACAAGGTTTAATTCAGGTGATTCTTCTCCTTTAGATGCATGCTCCTTAATAAGATCTGTTTCAACACCTTTTGACAAAGGCAAGTGCATCATACTAGTAATAGATGAATTATGGACCAATTTGTTAAAACTAGAACTTATCTTAGCCTTTGCTTGTTCTGGTTTTGCTTTTGGTTTGCACAATGTGTCTTGGCTGATAATGCTCTTCTTTCTCAGGGCTTCTAGGACGTCACTCTTCTGGTCTAGACAATATGAATGTGTGCGCTTCTGGTTTGTTTGAAAGTCTACTTGTTGGAGCAAGTGTCTTTGGCTTTCTTGTGGCACTACTCTTCTTGTCTCCTTGGTATTACTGTTTGAGAATCTTTTTGGGTATTGTGCTCTGTTTCTTTTAAGTGAAGTGTAGAAACATACTTCCTGATCATGATCCATTTCAGATTTTCCCATGTGTAGGTTACTCCTTCTTGATATTTCCACCTTTCATATTTTTCTTGCTTCCACCATGAGTGTGCATTCCCGGTGAGTTGTTTGATGGCATAGGCTAGCTTTGCTTCCTTTGGAATGTCATGGTATGAAAATTAGTCATCCATGTCTCTCTCCCATTCTAGATAGTCCTCTGGATAACTACTTCCTGCAAAACTAAAAATCTGTGGCACAAAAGTAATCATAGCAAACTGATGCTTGTTGTTTCAGACAAGGTTTATGTCTCCTGGTTGTCCTTGAATGGTCTGGTGGTTTAGGCTCAACATATTTAGCTCCTGGTGCATCTCCAAATCCATTTTCTTGTTGTTGTGCAGGTTGAGACTTTTGCAGCAGTGTTATGCGATCTCCTATACCCTGAATATCTTCAAAGAGTTGAGCCATGTTTGTTTGATCAGCTGCTTCTCCCATGTTGTTATCTCCTGTCTTATGCAATTAACCAAACAAATCAAGTGCACAGTAAGTGTAATATAACAAATGTGTCTATGCAGAACTGATATATCAATGACAGGTTTATGCAATGCAAATGGAACGATTGAGTACTAATGCAAAACAGAATGAACCTAAAATAAAACAGGAACAGTTTTATGGTCTTTTGGATATGAATGGAATACAAAACAAAATATGACTGAAACAAATTTCTTTATGGCTTGTAAATGATGCAAACTAACAAGAACAAATGCAGCAACAACTTTCTTTTGGTATTTTGTTTGGATTTAAGAAACACTGAACTGTTAAACTAGACAACACTATGAATGAGAACCAAATGAATGCAAAACAGATCAAACAATTTTCTCTTCTGGTTTTCTCGTTTTCTAATGATTTAATGCAGAACACAAACTAGATGATTTCTTTTGGATTTATTTTTTGAAAACAGATTAAACAAAACAAGAACAGAAACACAATTTTTTCTGGGTTTTCTTTTTCTGGGTTTGAAACAAAAACAAAAATCAAAGAACTGAAACAAAAAAATTTATGGTTTTTCTTTCTCTGGGATTAAGTAAAACGAAATTCAGAAACAAAACACAAACTTCTTTTTGGGTTTTCAATTTTGTGAAAATCAAATAAGCAGGAAGAAATAACAGAAACAGAAAAGAAAGGAAACTGATTTTTATGATTTTCTGGGTTTACTAAGAACACAAAAGGAAACAAATGAAAAGGATAGATAAAACCTGATTTAGGAGCTTTTCAGCTCTGATACCAGAGGATGTAGCCCTGGAATCAGGACCTTACAAGGATAGATGATGGGATCAAGGCTGCTGGTTGTGTAACACTCTCAGCTTGATCAAAGGATGGATTTGAAGCGGATTGAGATGGAGCTTAATCAACTGGTTGTATAACTCTCTTTGATTAGGCTGGTGGGTGGGATGAAACAAGTAACGAGGGGATTGAATGACGCCACACAGTCTATCGAATGAGCTGTGATAAGTCTAGACACTCAAGAACACAAGGAATCACACACAAGTGTTAAGAGAATCGAAATTGGTTTCTTGGCAAAGCAAAAGACTGAAATACTTTTTGATTATGGGTGAATAAAAGTACAATGTGATGGAGCTTATATAGGCTCTTAACAAGAATATAGATGTTGTAAGGAATTAAAAACTAGGAGAAAATTATGCAGAATAAAAAAAAAGTCATTGAAAGAATCAGAAAAGCTTATTATGTGGCTTGATGAAGCTGAACTTATTTACTGAGCTTGGCTGCATGATCTTTAGGTCTATAGATGGCTTTTGGATATCTGAGATGATCTGGGTTGGATGTAGGGTTGAGATCTTTTGGTGAGAAACTGAACTCTTGCCTATATGGAATGTTCACATATCCAGAAAAGGAAATGTTCTTCTTTGTTTTGATTTCTTCCTCTTTAATTCCTTGGCTGTGTCTGGACGAAATTATGTCTTATGGGTGGTCTAAAGGCTCTTGTTGGTCGTGGATAGTCTTCACTTTACAAAGAAAATGCCTGCTTTCCTCATTTGGACAAGGCAGAACCGGTTTAAGTGTTGTTGAGGCATCAGGTGGTTCTGGCTGTTTTCGAATGAGGTCTTGCTTAGGACATCAATTCATCATCAACCAAGGAGCATGGAAAGGACATAAATCACCCAACTAAGGAGAAGCAGTTTGAGTGCACCAGAGACATAGGTGCATGTATTGGAGCATATCTTTCCAACCAGGAGGATTTAAACCACAAAGCAACCTGTTCCAGAATCTCAGCTCATCATTGAATCACGGAGAAGAGGAATTGGTTCAAAAGCTTTCAACATGAGAAAGTTATTCAAGTTACAACTAGGCAGACTTCAAAGGAATCCGCTGGAAACCAACAAACACTTATTGAAGTATGCAGATCAAACCAGGATGATCCAAGTTGTAAACCCACTTATTCTGGAGACTCAACCCATCAGAGGCATACATACAATTGGAATTGGTACAAAATCAATTATGGTTTAAAAGTTATTCAAGTTCTAAACCAGTTGATTCCCGACTTGCCTTATTTGGAGACTCACGAGTTTGGTAAGCATCAAACTCATATTTGGCAACCTGGAGAGGGATTATATCAATACTGCAGTGTTTTGGAAGTCTACTTACATCATCTAGAAGCTATAAACCATGTCCTATATATTGAATTGGAGATCACAGATTAAACAATTGTATCTTGTGCAAACCTTGTGCATTTTGAGATAATGAAGTGAAGATGGTTCCGGGTATAAACATGATACAAGTTGGGGATCATCTGATCAGAAGTCTAAATATCCATTCTCTACCATCTCTAATAAGCCAAGAAGCTCAGGAACCTGATCCAAAGGCTGTGGTCCACGCATGAGATGTCACTTTCACATTGGACAAAGAGAGGATAAGTCACTATCTCATGACTGTTGCCCATCTCTCTCTACTGCCGAGTCTCCTTTGTCTTTATACCATTATTCTTCTTTGTTTATTATGCGTAGCCGTAGCAGTAGCTCATATATATTGTTGTAAACTCTTCTGAATCAATAGGTTGAGAATTATTCTTCTCAAAACCGCCTCTCTCAAATCTCTCTATAACGGCTCCAAGAAACCCTAATCGGTTCTTAAGAGTTCTCTCCTATTCTCTTTCATTCTCTTACTCTAAACTCAATAATCTAACATGGTATCAGAGCATTAAGCTCCTATACCTTTATTTCTTCCGCAAATATCTGTTCTAAAAGCTTGAAATTCTTTACTTACTTTGTTCTTGAAGTTCTTGAAGCCGGTTCTATATTTGGGAACTTTCTGTTCTTAAGCTCTCTTCTCTGGTTTCTAAGCTTTTTGTTGTTCTTTCTAACCTTGAATACTCCCTCCTTTGCCATAAATCAGTATCAGCAATGGAGAACTCAAGAGTGATAATCCCTGTTATTCTAAAAGGCGCCAACTACCTTGTTTGGGCAAGGATGGTGAAGTCAGCCCTTGGAGGCCGTGGGCTTTGGAAATTTGTTCTTGGCAGTGAAGCTCCTGTCGAGAAGGTACAAGCTGAAGGCGTGGAGGGTGTTCCAGCAGATGAAGAGGCTTTGACCCAAGGAGACCAGAATGTGCTTTCAATACTCCAAAGCTCTCTTGAATCCTCTCTTTTGGAAGCCTACTCTTATTATGAAACATCTAAGGATCTGTGGGACACTCTCAAGAAGGTTTATGGGAATATTTCAAACCTGAGCAGAGTATTTGAGGTCAAGCTTGCTATCAACAATCTTCATCAAGAAGACATGGAGTTCAAGCAACACTTTGGGAAGTTCAGATCTTTGTGGGAAGAGTTGGAGATGTTAAGGCCATCTACTGTGGATCCTCTTGTTCTCCATGAAAGAAGGGAACAAGATAAGGTGTTTGCCCTCTTGTTGACCTGAGCTCATCTTACAATAGCTTGATTCAACACATGCTAAGGGCAGAGACACTTCCTACCTTGGATGATGTTTGTGCTCAAATTCAGAAGGAGCAAGGATCATTTGGGCTCTTTGGTAGAAAGCGTGAGCTAGTGACAGCAAATAAGAGTGCATTCAGGCCTGAAGAGTGGTGATAAGAGACCAGTCTAGTTTTGTGAGTATTGCAAGAAGAGTGGACATCTCAAATAGAAGTGCTGGCGCCTTCATCCTCACCTCAGACCATCATCATTCAACCGGTTCAAAGACCAAAGAGCAAACTACTCAAATGGAGCTTCTGAACCTGGTTCATCTTCAATGCAGGCTGGTGAGGAAGGTAGGGCAATGGTGGTTCATCAACCTCCTAAGGCTGTTCAAAATGATGTGGTAAGGAGGCCAGACCTTGAAGCTCTTATCAAAGCTCCCAAGGAGAACTCTGGTATGACTCTTGGTAACTCTCACTTTGCTTCAAATAGAACCAGACCATTAATTGTTGATTCAGGAGCTTCTCATCATATGATCATCAGTGACTCTAAGTTGATAGATAACATTAAACCTGCTTTTGGTAATGTTGTGATTCCAAATGGTGATAAAATTCCAATTCAAAGCATAGGAAATCTTAAGTTGTTAAGCAAAGAATCAAAAGCTTTCTATATGCCTAGTTTTACATCAAACCTTTTATCTGTAAAGAAAGTAGCTACTGATCTAAATTGCAATGTTATTTTCAGTCCTAATGATGTGGTTTTTCAGGATATTGAAACAAGTAAGTTTCTTGGGAAAGGTGTGCTAAGGATGAACTCTACATGCTTGAAGACACTAAGACATCTTCTGAATTATCTATTGCTTTATCTACTTATGTTGGTGTGGATGATTCTGTTTGGCATGCTAGGCTAGGACATCCACACTCTAGGGGCTTTAGGACTCTTGTTACCGTCTGTCTCTTTCAAAAATGATGATTGTGAGGCTTGTATTCTTGGAAACATTGCAAGTCTGTCTTTCCTACTTCTAAGACTATTTATGATAAATGCTTTGATCTTGTTCATTCTGATGTTTGGACTGCTCCTTGTGTCTCTAGAGAAAACCAGATATACTTTTTGACATTCATTGATGAAAAATCTAAGTACACTTGGATAACTTTGTTGCAAACTAAAGATAGAGTGATAGAAGCGTTCATGAACTTTCAGAACCATGTTACTAACCATTTCAATGCTAAGATCAAAATTTTTAGATCAGATAATGGTGGAGAGTACACTAGCCATGCTTTCAAACAACACCTATCTAAGCATGGGATTATACACCAAACAAGTTGTCCTTACACTCCACAACATAATGGTGTAGCTGAGAGGAAGAACATGTATTTGATGGAGGTGTCAAGGTCCATGATGTTCTATAAGAATGTTCCTAAGAGGTTTTGGGGAGATGCAGTCATGATATCTTGTTACTTGATCAATAGAAATCCTACAAGAGTTCTTCTTGATCAATCCCCATTTTAGGTACTCAACAAATCCAATCCATCAGTTGATCACTTACGTGTGTTCTGGTGCATTTTTTGTGTGTTTATACTAGGAGAACAAAGAGATAAGCTAGATGCTAAGAGTTCATGGAATCCAAGAGTTTTTATGAGGAGAAGAATCGGTTTTCTCTGATGGTTCAGACACTACTCTGACTTCTGCTCACTCTTAAATGTCTCTGAACCTATAAGCCTTAGCCCATACTTGATCTCGGCTGTGTTACCAAACATATTCTTATTGTTTCATTCTTGATGTCTCCGACTTTGCATACCTGCCTAAGTCCCCAACTTTTCACAATGATGAATCCTTTAAGTCTTCATCTTAATAGATAGATGATACTAAACAAATCAGAAGAAGACAAGAGGACATCTTGCACAAGTCCAACGGCTCTCTTTGATAGTGATAGGTCCTTTGTTGCTTCCAAGGAGAGAGAAACGTGGTATGACCCTTCTATTGAATTGGAGATCACATAATGCACAAGTTCACAATGTGCAAGAGTTGTGCAAACCGTGATAATGCTTTAGATAGAAACCGGATGGAGCATTGTTGGGAATCATTCATCTTTGGCACAACCAGACTTCTACTTTCGGTTCTTACCTCTTTGGGAAAGAACAAAGAGATCAGAGGCATTAATGATCAAGTCCAGACCTGTCACTTTCACCTCAAAACAAGGCAAGGTCAGGTCACTATCTTATGACCGTTGGAAGCTCTCTCTCTTGCGCCAAGACCATTTTGTTTGTATGCAAAGTATTGTTTCTTTATTATTTTGGTAGACCTAGTTTGTATAGCTCATATAAGACCTTGTAAACTCTCTCTTATGAATTAATGGGACTTATTCTTCCCTTCTTATAACCGCAATCTCCTTAACCCTAGTTTCCCTCTCTAGCCGGCTTTAGAACCCTAATCGGATTCTAAGCCATCTCTCCTTATTCTCTCATCATTCTCTCAACATTCTCTCAATCTAAATCTCATATTCTAACATGGTATCAGAGCTATAAACTCCTCTACCTTCTTTACTTCCGCAAATTCTTTCTAAAACCTGTTCTTGAGCTCTTGAAAATCTGTTCTGGTTTTTGCAAGTTCTTAAGATCTTAAGCGCATCTTCTTTGCTTCTTTCTCTACTATTTGTGTTCCCTGTGAGTTGAGGACTTTGTCATTTCATCTTGAATACTCCCTCCTTGCTACAAATCAGTCTCAGCAATGGAGAACTCAAGAGTTGTTATCCCTGTGATTCTCAAAGGCACCAACTACATTGTTTGGGCCAGAATGGTGAAGTCTGCACTTGGAGGCAGAGGTCTGTGGAAGTATATCTTGAGTAACACTGCTCCACAGAAGGTGCTTAAAGCCAGGTCTGAAGCTGAAGCCAAGATTGGAGCTGAGGCAGAGACTAAAATTGGTGGTGAGTCTCATGAAGAGGCGTCTGAAGCTGATGAAGAAGCTTGGATACAAGGGGACCAGAATGTGCTCTCCATACTCCAAAGGTCACTTGACCAGCACCTATTGGAAGCTTACTCTTACTGTGTAACTTCCAAGGAGCTGTGGGATACCATTGAGAAGGTTTATGGAAATAAATCAAATCTGAGCAGAGTCTTTGAGGTTAAGCTGGCCATCAATAACCTCCAACAAGAAGATATGGAGTTTAAAGCTCATTTTGGAAAGTTTAGCTCATTGTGGGCAGAGTTGGAGATGTTGAGGCCACCAAGCAGTGACCCTTGGTGTTACAAGAAAGAAGAGAGCAAGATAAAGTCTTTGCTCTTCTGCTCACCTTGAACTCATCTTACAATGGGTTGATTAAGCACATTCTAAGGGCAGACACTCTACCTGACTTGGATGATGTGTGTGGACAGATTCAGAAAGAGCAAGGATCATTTGGATTGTTTAAGGGCAAAGGTGAGCTTGTAACCGCCAACAAGGTGCTGTACAAGGCTGATGAGAAGCAGAACTATGGAAGTGACAAGAGAGGAGTCTTGATGTGTGATTTTTGCAAGAAAAGTGGGCATTTGAAAGATAGACGCTGGCGCCTTCATCCAAACCTCAGACTCTCATCTCACAACAACCGGTTCAAAGATCAAAGGGAAAACTACTCTTATGGTGCAGCTGGACCAGGTTCTTCTTCAATGCAGCAATGTGATGAAGGAAGAGCAATGGTGGTCCATCAAGCTCCAGCCATGACTGATCAGAGTGATGTGGTAAGAAGGTCAGGCCTTGAGGCTCTCATCAAAGCCCTCAAGGATAACTCTAGTATGGTTCTTGGTACTTCACTCTTTACTTCAAATAAAATCAAACCTTTGATCATTGATTCAGGAGCCTCTCACCACATGATCAGTGACCCTAAGTTTATAGAAAATGTTAAACCAGCTTTAGGATGTGTAGTGATTGCAAATGGTGATAGAATCCCAATTCAAGGCATAGGAAACCTGAAATTGTTTGATAAAGAATCCAAAGCTTTCTTTATGCCTAGTTTCACATCTAACTTAGTATCTGTGAAAAGAATAGCCACTGATCTAAATTGCAATATTGTTTTTAGTCCTAATGATGTTGTGTTTCAGGATATTAAGACAAGTAAGTTGATTGGGAAAGGTGTGACAAAGGATGAGCTCTACATGATTAAAGACACCAACCTTTCTTCTGAATTATCTCCTGCTTTATCTACTTGTGTTGGTGTGGATGACTCTATTTGGCATGCTATACTAGGACATCCACACTCTAGGGCTTTAGGACTCTTATTACTTTCTGTTTCTTTCAAAAATGATGAGTGTGAGGGTTGTATTCTTGGGAAACATTGCAAATCTGTTTTTCCAACTTCCAAAACTATTTAAGAAAGTTGCTTTGATCTTGTTCATTCTGATGTGTGGACTGCCCCTTGTATGTCTAGAGAGAATCATAAGTACTTTGTCACCTTCATTGATGAGAAATCTAAGTATACTTGGATAACATTGATGTAAACTAAGGATAGAGTGTTAGAAGCTTTTATGAACTTTCAAAGTCATGTTACTAACCATTTCAATGCTAAGATCAAAAATTTTAGATCAGACAATGGTGGTGAGTACACAAGCAATGCTTTCAAACAACACTTGTCCAAACATGGGATTATTCATCAAACAAGCTGTCCTTACACTCCACAACAAAATGGAGTGGCTGATAGCAAGAACAGACACTTAATGGAGGTGGCAAGGTCCATGATGTTCTACAAGAATGTTCCTAAGAAGTTTTGGGGAGATGCAGTCATGACTGCCTGCTAATTGATCAATAGAACTCCCACAAGAGATCTTAAGGATCAATCTCAATTTCAGGTATTAAACAAAACCAATCCATTAGTTGATCACTTACGTGTGTTTGGGTGTATTTGCTTTGTGTTAATACCAGGAGAACAAAGGGATAAGTTGGATGCTAAGAGCACCAAATCCATGTTCAATGGTTACTCTACAACACAAAGAGGATACAAGTTCTATGTACCTGAAACAAGGAAGGTTTTGATCTCAAGAGATGTGAAATTTATGGAGAAAAGGAGTTTCTATGATGAGAATAATTGGGATAGCTTGAAGGATCTTCCCACTTCTCAATCAGATAGAGCTGCTAACCTAAGGATGATTATGCAAACTCTTGGTATTAGTATGCCTCAACAACCGGCCAAGACAAGTCCTGCTCCTTCAGTCCCTACTCCAACTTAAGAAGCTCCTCAACATCCCCATCCTGATCATGAGGGGGACACTCATGAATCAGCATTAGAACCGCAAGAATCTAATTCTTCTACACATGATCAAGCTGGAGCTGAGGAGCATGAGGAAAATGAGGTAGAACCAGAGGAGTTGGATCATCAAAATGAAGAGGTTGAACAAGAACAGCCGGTTCAAGTGAATGAGAAACAAGTTCAAGTGTTAGGAAGGAGTACAAGGGAGAAAAAGGATCCATCGGAATGGAAGAAGACTAGAGTTTACTTCAACAACAATGCAATAGCTCATCCCATTCAAGCTGTTTGCACCTTAGCTCATGTATCTTTGGAACATCAAGTGTTTATTGGGAAGTTGGATCAAGATCATGTACCAACAACCTATGAAGAGGCCAAAGGAGATAAGAGATGGATGCAAGCTGTGAATGAAGAGACCAAAGCAATGGAAAATAATGAGACTTGGTATGAAGCTGAACTTCTTAAAGGCAAGATGGCAGTGACTTCTAAATGGGTCTTCACCATCAAGTATAGAAGCAATGGAGAGGTTGAGAGGTACAAAGCAATGCTGGTTGCAAGAGGCTTCACTCAAACCTATGGAAAGGACTACTTGGATACCTTTGCACCAGTAGCTAAGCTTCACACAGTTAGGATCATCCTATCTCTAGAAACAAACCTTGATTGGGAACTTTGGCAAATGGATGTCAAGAATGCATTCCTTCAAGGAGAGCTTGAAGATGAGGTATACATGATACCACCTTCTGGTCTTGAAAGCATTGTGAAACCAGGGAAGGTGTTAAGGCTCAAGAAGGATATCTATGGACTCAAGCAATCACCTAGAGCTTGGTACCATAAGTTGAGCTCAACCCTTATGCAAAGAGGATTCTAGAAGTCTGAAGGAGATCATACCTTGTTTACCCTTCAAAATCAGGAAGGTATCATTGTCATCCTTGTTTATGTTAATGACATTATCATATCAGGAAGCAACAAGTCAGGTATACAAGACACTAAGGCTTATCTCAAATCTGTTTTTGACATAAAACATCTTGGTGCTCTAAAGTACTTTCTTGGGATAGAAGTTTGTCGATCTAATGATGGGCTCTTCTTGTCTCAAAGGAAGTACACACTTGATTTGTTATCTGGGGCAGGAAAGATT
The DNA here is from genome assembly GCA_030180135.1 of Orychophragmus violaceus. Lineage (NCBI taxonomy): Eukaryota > Viridiplantae > Streptophyta > Magnoliopsida > Brassicales > Brassicaceae > Orychophragmus > Orychophragmus violaceus. Next base: position 62,254,570 of record CM058232.1, on the reverse strand, counting down.
GGATCAAAACCAGCTAAGACACCATTGGAGGAAGGCTACAAAGTCATAAGAGAAGGGGAGCTTGAAGATAAACCATTTGAGGACATTACTCAATATAGAATGATGGTTGGTAAGCTCATTTACTTAAACATAACCAGACCTGATTTGTGCTTTGCAGTGAACCAGGTAAGCCAACATATGCAAGCACCAAAGATGCATCATTGGGACATGGTTGAAAGGATACTCAGATACCTAAGTGGTCCTCCTGGTCAAGGCATTTGGATGGGTTGCAATCAAAGCACAGAGATAGTTGGCTATTGTGATGCTGATTGGACATGAGATAGAGTGGATAGGAGGTCGAATACTGGATATTGCACATTCATTGGAGGCAATCTTGATACTTGGAAGAGCAAGAAGCAGAAGATAGTGTCATGTCAAGTGCTGAAGCTGAATATAGAGCAATGAGGAAGCTAGCAACATAATTAGCGTGGATCAAAGCTCTTCTTGTGGATTTGGGGATTGAGACTTCAAAACCAATCACCATGCATTGTGATAACCAAGCAGCCATTCACATTGCTTCAAACTCAGTCTTCCATGAAAGGACCAAGCATATAGAAGTGGATTGTCACAAAGTGAGGCAGATGATTGATCAAGGAGTTGTGTTGCCTTGCTTCACAAGGAGTGAAGAACAACTAGCTGATGTGTTCACCAAGGCAGCTAGCTTGAAGGTGTGTGAGTCCATTCACACCAAGCTTGGAATCATGGAGCTCCCGAAATCCTCTAAGGCTATGGAATCTACACACTTTTTCCCTTCATGAAGTTTTATCACAAGTGGTTTTCTTCATGAAGGTTTTTAATGAGGTAGATCTCCATTGTCACTCCAAGCTTGATTCAATCCTTGAATTCAAGCTTGAGGGGGAGTATTGAATTGGAGATCACATAATGCACAAGTTCACAATGTGCAAGAGTTGTGTAAACCGTGATAATGCTTTAGATAGAAACCGGATGGAGCATTGTTGGGAATCATTCATCTTTGGCACAACCAGGCTTCTACTTTCGGTTCTTACCTCTTTGGGAAAGAACAAAGAGATCAGAGGCATTAATGATCAAGTCCAGACCTGTCACTTTCACCTCAAAAAAGGCAAGGTCAGGTCACTATCTTATGACCAATGGAAGCTCTCTCTCTTGCGCCAAGACCATTTTGTTTGTATGAAAAGTATTATTTCTTTATTCTTTTGGTAGCCCTAGTTTGTATAGCTCATATAAGACCTTGTAAACTCTCTCTTATGAATTAATGGGACTTATTCTTCCCTTCTTACAACCGCAATCTCCTTAACCCTAGTTTCTCTCTCTAGCCGGCTTTAGAACCCTAATCGGATTCTAAGCCATTGATATACTTGTATTTTCATGCATTTAGGCTAATGTTAGGATCATGTTTTACTTCTTTTTAGTTTCCTTTAACTTCATTTCTTTGGTCATTGGTGTGTTTAGAGTATACGATCATCTAGAGCTAGGTTTAGGCATTCTAGGCTTGCATTTGGAGTGTTTCTTATGTTTTGTAGGTTCTTGGAGTGGCTAAGGATGTTTGGAAGAGTTTGGAGGCCAAAGGAGTGATTGCAAGTGAAATGGTGATGAAGGACCAAACCGATGAGCTTGAAAGATTGAGTCATATGAAGATGTTACGTTAACTTTTAGCTCTGGGATTCTAAATACAAATCATGGGAATTTGAGCTGGATTTCTAATGGAGGTGGTGTGAAGTCATTCAGTGCTATATGGAAAGAGTTATGCCTGATTTACTGGATGTATCTCAACACATTCTGCAAAAAAGCAGACAGACTCATATCGACCAGCGTATCGACCGAGCAGACCGATACGACCCCTCGGATTAAAAACAGACAGTTCATATCGACCAGCGTATCGACCGAGCAGACCGATACGACCCCTCGGATTAAAAACAGACAGTCCATATCGACCAGCGTATCGACCGAGCAGACCGATACAGACCCCAGAAACAGCCTTGGATCCGGGTCGACACCCGGTTTGTTCCGGGTTGACCCGGCTCGCACCCTATTGACTATTTAAGCCAAAAACCTATTTCTTATTGTATCTTAAGCTATTTTTGATGTTCTAAACTCTTTTGTAAGAACAAGTTGGATTCCTTTGATTTATCTAGTACTTCTTTTGTGATTCCTTCAACAAATCTCTCTTTCTATTTATGATTTCTCATATCTCTTTTATGATTAGGGAGTAGAGTTTTTTGGGTTTTGTGGATGAGGTTGATTTAGGTGGTTTATGTGATGATTGGTGATGTTTAGGACTTATTTATGAATGATCCTTCTCTAATTAGTTGATCTCTATGCTAGGTTGCAAGGAATTGTTGAATCTAGATGTTAGGCTTTTTCATGCCCGAAAGGTGTTCGATGAAATGCTTGAATGAACTTTTTAGTGGATTTTCACATCTTAGCATAAGAGATTAGATGTCTAAGGTGATTACTGGTAATGAGAACTTGTTTGCATTGCTTGTTTATCTCTTAATCACAAATGAGAATTTGATCTTGATTAGGGATTATACAAAGGGATTAGTGCCAAGAGATTGGATTAATCTAATGATTAGTGTTCTTAGCCTAAGGATTAGCTTTGTTAAAAGGTGTTTGATGGATATTATGTTGGAATCCCTAGGATCCTGGGTCTAGGTGATTGAATCCAAGAACTGACCTCGTGATTACCTGGAGATTGGCAGCGGAAATTGGAGCACGTAAACGAGATCTAGAGTGCCTCAATAGCTGCGCCTCTATCGTAGTCCACACGCACATAAGCTGGAATCCGCCGGGATGCTAGTACCGGTGATCGGATCTCCTGGAATTCTCTGCGTGTTTCTATAGGAAGAGGGTCCGTTTTTTTGTCAAGAAAAACTATCTGCGACGGCTCTCTCTAGGTCGTGTAACCTGGCCCCTATAAATTGGTCCACGGTTTACAAACCATAACATCAGTTACGGTATCGACCTTGTGTCGATCGTTGCACCCAATGGCAATGATCGACACACCTCTTGTATCGATCGACGCACCAATGGCATCGATCGACACACCTCTTAAAACACAAATTTAATGTGTATCCAATACACATTGATCGGACCATATGCCAATGATCAATTCCCTACAGAAGCGTATCCAACTTGCTTAGGTGTGTGACCCTTTAGGTTCACACGATACTAGAAATGAGTTACAACTCATTTGTCATAAGCGGTTTCTAGCAAAACATTATGACTACCCAGTATCACATGAATTGTCCGATCTCGACAATACAACTATCTTTAGAGTAAGTACAATGTGATTTCACGACACAATCCCAACAATCTCCCACTTGTACTGCAATCATCTATTCCCACAATCCCTTTGTCGCTATATCTCGATATGGCATAAGGAAAGAAATTGTGTCATCCTTATTATAGCCAATATCATGTTCATCGAACTTCTGATCTATACTGATAAAACAAACGACTGACAATTACCTCGTTTGAGCACGGCCATGCATTTTCTCAGTATCAAATCTTCGATGGGCCCTGAGATATTTATCTCCTTTTATATAGGAGGGACAAATCCCATCTTGTTCCATCCCTGTTTCTACACACACTTCATGATACGCCTAAGCAATGTCTTTATAGCCGCCAGTTACGGAACGACATTTGACAAGGTCAAAGTGCACCAATTCATATACTAGAAAGCATGATGAACTCAGGTCTAAGGACTATACTCTATAGTCGTAATGAGAAACTCTCATGACACAGATATAACTATCCTGTAGAGTTCTCATTAGTGGGTCATGTCCGATCATATGTTCACCAACATATATCTATGTGACTGACTGTGATACTCATATCATTAACTCCATGAAACTTAGTCAACAGTCACCTCACAAGCTAGTCTCTCGCGATTATCAGTGTCCTACTTTGACAATCTCGACTAGGGACAATCATAATTTATGTCATCTTTTTACTTATAGGGTTTCATGATCAAGTCCTCAACTTGATGTCCTATAACATGAACATAAAATACTTGGGACCATTATTTAATCATCCAATGATCAAATAATGCTGATGTCAGTTTTTCATAATCATGACTACATCATGTCTATCTGAACATCATAACTAACATAACTGCCACTAGAATCTAGACCACGTATTCAGATATCTAGTACCTACAGCAACAGCATGAAAATCATGCTTAGGTTGTGAGAGATGCTGCGGTGTTCTTGCTTGGAGCCATTCCAACAAACCACACTGCTGATCTTTAATAAGCACTATTCTGCGGTCCACTGCTTGGAAACCTTTCCAACAGATAGCCCCGCTACACAGACAAAGAGACATAAACAGGTGGGAACCGTGAATCATCTTTGTCTGTCTAACCACTCTTAACAGATTCGTCATTTCCTCAGTTGTACAAGAACATATCCTTAGTGTTCCTCAAACACTTGGGGATATTCCTTACAACTGTCCAGTTACTTTACCGGAATATATTGGTATCTTCTCGTCATGTTATATGTGTAAGCTGCATATAGACGAGCGCAAGATATGGCATTCATGATGGATTCTATTGCAAAAGCAAAAGGAATCACACTCATAGATTCTAGCTCAGCCAGTATCCGAGACACTTCATCTTGCTAAGATTATTGCCATAAGACCTTTGGTATGAAGCTATTCTTGGAATCATGCATATTGGATCTGTCCAATACCTTATAATCATAAGGATTCTGACCCGATCCAATTAGCTCTTCTAATCCATTTCAATGGATCCATATTCCAAGAACTCACGCGACTTCTCCCATGTCCATCGTTAAATTTGACTTCCGACCCAAATCTTGACAAGACTTTAGCGTCGGAACGTCGTTTATGAGATTAAGTACGTTCTTAACATACAGTTTGAGAATTGCAATTACGCTCCCACTAGTTTACTTGTAAACGCGTTGTTTCTATTCGTTCCTGATCGAGTCAAAGCCTTTGACCGTTTTAACAGAACATAGATTCCAACTCCAAGATGCTTGCTTCAACCGGTGAAGCTAACATGCATAACCAGCCAATTTTTCGGAGTTGGGGCTCACCTTCGCTTCTTTGAATTTCGCATGCTCGTCACTTTTCAATGATCAACAGATCACGGCAATCGGTCACGAGGAATCACCCTCGGTTCAGTGACGGATCCATTAGGATCAGCGAACTTCAGGCTCCACAGGTGTCGATCCTACATCACTCTGTAGATCCAACTGCTGCTCTCCCTCAACAGGTTGAACAACCTCCTATATTTCTCGAATTTCTGCGAGTTGTACTTTTACTCCCACTGTTCTTCTTGGAAAGACAGAGTTCCGAACAACAAAACTTTGTTCTCGGATTGGTTGCAAAAGTACTAAGCATTGGTTTCCCTAGGACAACCAGCGAAGCAACACTTATTAGATTTGGGTTCAAGTTTGTGTGTTGGCAACTGCCTCACACACTCCTTGCAATCCCAATTAATCAGGAAAACATATTTGGAAATCACCCAGTCCACATCCAATGTGGTGTTTTTCACTGATTCTTATAGAAAACTTATTTAGCGTAAACATATTCATTTTAGAGCGTATTTTAAAAGGATAATGGAAGATTCATGTGACTCATCATTAATCGGAGCATATCCAATAAGATCCGATTCATTCTCTCAGAAACACCAATTAGGCTTTCCTTGAGAAAAGAGCTGTGGTATGACTTCACACTCAGTCAGATGATCACCCAATTCTTGACTTAAGTATTTTCCTCCGCGATCTAATCGAGGATCTCAACACTTCTGTCAAATCGGTTCTATACTTCATTTTTGGAACTCCTCAAAAGATTCCTACTCGTGTCTCATCATAAGAACACATCCATACTTACTGACGCCATCGGGCCACATACATCGTGTAAGGCCCAATAAGCCTCTGGCCCTTTTCTTTAGCTCTGCTAAAGAAGCCTCAGTCATTTGGCCCAGCAAGCAGAATTCATGTCTCAAATGATTTACAATTAAATGAGCCTGAAGCCCATAACCATGAAACTTCTGAATCCGCTTCACTCTATGTGGTCAAAACGACTGTGCCAAGGAAAAGTCGAGTTCGAGTCATCAGACTTAAACCTTTAGTATTAGTGTTATATTCTAACTTTCGCTGGTTTAAGATATAAAACCCATTCTAAACGGGGTGCTACCATATGATATTTCATTAAGATCTAAAGAACAAAACTTGTCTTTTATCAAAATGAAAAACATCCAAATTCTTTACAAGAAAATGAAAGACATTTCTGCACAAGGCAGATACATAGTAGTAATTACTTAATTTCTAAAACCAAGTATGAAAGGCTCCTACAAGTGGAGAATCTCTACGGCTCATGCAGCAACCATTGCTTCAACCAGACACGCAGTTCCACTTGTCCTTTCTTCAACATTCTACTGTCGCTTAGGTCCTGCATATTTCAAAATATCAGTACCACAACTAGTATCCAATACTTATGTAGAACTTGAATTAATAACACAATACCTGAAGAAGAAGTACCATACATCTCCTTCATCTCTTGTGAATCTTCCAAGAATTTAATGCAATCTCTCTTCCAATGCCCTGACTCATCACAGTAGAAGCACCTTTTAACACTAGATGGGCCGGACTTGGGCTTATAAGATGACACTGGCTTATCCTGATTCCAAATCTGGACGGCCCTGCCTCTACCCTTGTCAACACAAGATTTCTTAAATCTTTTACCCTTCTTGATGTCTTGCTCTGCTGTTTTGAGCATGCCATGCAGCTCAGTCAACGTCTTCGTCAAGCCTTTCTTGATATAGTTCTCAATGAACTTCTCATAGCTTGACGGCAGCGACTGCAGAATGATGTCAGTGGCCAACTCTAAGCTGACAGGACATTCCAGTTTCCCCAGGTTATCAATGTAACCCATCAGTTTAATGACATGAGGACTTACTGGAGCATCCTCTGGTAGCTTGCACCCAGTGAGAGACTTCACCATCTGGAATCTCTCAACTCGTGCCAGATCCTGAAACTTCAGTTTCAGGTTGGTGATCATCTCTATTGGCGACTCCATGTTCTCGTATTGACTCTTCAAGTCCGAGTTCATGGTAGCCAACATCAGATCACGCACATCTACCACATCAATATAATGCTTATTCCAAGCATCATATACTGCATTCGAGCGATTGGTCCCAAGCCTTTCTGGAAGAGCTTTCTCAAGGACATAGTCCTTACTCTCCTGCTTGAGGATTAATCTCAAATTGCGATACCAATCCAGGAAATTTGACCCATTTAACTTGTCCTTCTCAAGGACGGGTCGTAACGAGAAGGTAGTTTTAGACATAGGCTGAAATTTTAATCAAAGAAAATTTTAGTTATGATTTCAGAAAATGGGGAATCTTATCCAATAAGAAAACTCGCATTATATTCAAACAATGTTTCCTCAATGAATATAATAATCCAAGATCCATACATCACTAAAATCCGAGTGGACGACTCGTCTTCACCCAGAGTTTAGCAATCTAGGTAAGCAAATCATTGCTAATTGTACTCAGTACAACTCTTGGTCGTAGATGAGACAATCCATGTCTCATCCACTCTGACGTCTCTGGGCCCAGAACTTCTGATAGCCCAGTCAAGTAAAACCAATCTCTTCTGTCTTGTGATCACTGACAGTTGCACTGCAAGTCTGTCAATGACCATCTGCCTTACTTATGTTGCAGTGGATACCAAGGACTCCAAGAGTATCCAACAAACGACACGAGTCTTGACAGTAGAAAAGATTGGGCAAGACATCAAGATCACTTGATATTTAGTTGAGGAAATGGAACTTTAAAAGATTAGTAATTCAATCTTTTAGGTCATGCAATAGTTGATGTCAAGCACTGCAAGACCATCAACACTACTACCTGCCTTACTCATGTAATTGTGGACACCAAGCTCTTGGCAAGACTATCCAACAACGAAACGAGTCTTGACAGTTGACCATATTGAATAACTAAGCTTCGGTCTAACACACATCCAATGTGTATTAAATAGGTTTAGAACAATTTTAACTTTTAATTTCAATTAAGTTTTACTTGTTCTAATTTAAGTGGGTTAGGTCATTTGGTTCGGTTTTTCAATCATCTGGTTCAAAACCAAACGATTACGGTTCGCATCGTCACCACGCGCATCGACTGACACACTTATTCGACATTTGATATGCAACCTTTACCAACCCTATAACCGGTCTTAGACCAATTGCGATAACCGGTCCAATCTAATTGAACCGACTTATCCAATCAAACTGATCTTAACTAATCAAATTGGTTTATTCCAATTGAGATAACTAATTCAATCCAATTGAATCAATTCATCCAATTTAAACCGATCTGACCTACCTTAACCAAGCATGATAACCAATTCAATCCAATTGAACCGATTAACCAATCGCAAGGACTGTGTCGACCGACACTAAACCTGTGTCGATCGATACAGTAGGGTATCAGGGAATTTTAATCGAATTAAACCGACATAACCATGCGAGATAACCGGTTCAATCCAATTGAACCGATCTATCCTTTCGCACAGCCTGTGTCGATCGATGCACCCAGTGTGTCGATCGACACAGTGCGATTTCTAAATCGAAACCCATTGATTTAATAGGCGAATTCGCGATGCATCGATCGACACAAGTTTTGTGTCGATCGACGCTATGCGAAAATACAATATCCTTTTGCATTTTCGCGCTGCATCGATCGATGCACCCAGTGCACCGATCGATGCTGTGCGAAAACCCTAAATCTGTTTTGCCGTTTTCGGGCTGCATCGATCGACACACCCATTGCATCGATCGATGCTGTGCGAAAACACAGTTCTTCGTTTTCGATATTAACAAATCCGAGATTCTTATTAACAAAACGAATCCTAGCTAGCATCAATTCAATCATAAAGCCATTTAATCGAATTCTAGGCTACTGATTCAATCTATTAAACCCTATGGCTCTGATACCACTGTTGGAATCCCTAGGATCCTGGGTCTAGGTGATTGAATCCAAGAACTGACCTCGTGATTACCTGGAGATTGGCAGCAGAAATTGGAGCAGGTAAACGAGATCTAGAGCGCCTTAATAGCTGCGCCTCTATCGTAGTCCACACGCACACAAGCTGGAATCCGCCGGGATGCTAGTACCGGTGATCGGATCTCCTGGGATTCTCTGCGTGTTTCTAGAGGAAGAGGGTCCGTTTTTCTGTCAAGAAAAACTGTCTGCGACGGCTCTCTCTAGGTCGTGTAACCTGGCCCCTATAAATAGGTCCACGGTTTACAAACCGTAACATCAGTTGAAGGATTATGTTTGTTCATAGGTTTATTTATCAGATTACAACCTAACATAATCAACTAGGATCTAGGTGATTTGCAGTTGAATCATAAACAGATCAGGATTATTACCTTATGATTGCAGCGGATTAATCAAGGGAATATCGAGATCTGCAAGAGCTGATGATTACTGGCTCCTCCTTGGTATCCACACTCTTACAAGCTACTGGATCAGGCTGCTAGACCAAGCTGGAACAACAGAGAGAGAGAGAGGACGGCTAGACCTAGAAAAATCGCAGAAGAATGGTATTACTGGCGCCTCCTCTTCCCTTATATGGGCCCAAGTAATTAAACTAATGGCCTATTAGGCTTTTGGGCCCAAGACCCAAATCAGACAAAAGACTGTATTTTGTCTGGCCCAATTCTCTGTACAAATACAGTAAATGTCTTGCATCTTACTGTATTAGTTCCTTTTTAACTTTCCCGTTAGCTATGGTGTGTGACCCTTTAGGATCATACAATACTGGTAATAAGTACTTAACTTATAGATCAAGAGCGGGCTCTAGCAAGTCATCATGACCTCCCAGTATTTATGACTTATGTCTGATCTCGACACTTATCATACTTTCTAGAGATAGCACAGTAGATTTCAGGACATTCCCAACAATCTCCCACTTGTACTGGAATCCTACATTCCCTAATCCTTTTGTCTCAATATCTCGATCTGGCGTAAGGCAAGATGCGTGTCATCCTTATATAGCCAGACCATGTTCATCGGACCAGATTTGATACTGACAATTCAAACGACTTGGGTAAGTCCGTTTGGGAGTGGCCACTCTCTTACCAGCTATCAAGTCTCCGATTGGCCTAGAGATATTACCTCCGTTAAACGGCAGGGAAAAATCCCATCTTGTTGCATCACTATGAACTACACACTTTATAATACACCCAACCAAGGTCCTTATAGCTCCCAGTTACGAAACAACGTTAGACAATGATCAAAGCGCATCAATCCATGTGCAGCCACATGCATGCGAACTCAGGTCTAAGGACTATACTCTATTGTCGTATATGAGAACCTCTCATGACACAGATATTAATATCTTGTAGAGTTCTCATCAGCGGGCCATGTCCGGTCATATGCTCCCCTACATATACCTATGTGTCGACTTTGATGCCGCGCATCTATGACCCCTCGAAACTTGGTCATAAGTCTCAACACACTCTAGTCTCAAGTGGTTGTTGGTGTTCCAATTTCAACAACCTTCGACTATGGACACTATGGTTTATGTCATTTCGTTAAATATGGGGTTTCAGGATCAAGTCTACTCATGTACTTCGATGGCCCATATATTATGACATGAATCATTTTGGAACGATTATTTTATATCACAGTTAAAAATAATCCAGAAATAAAAATTTCATTAACATTTAAAAAATGTTTACATGAACCAATCAAAATAACTAAAATAAAGCCCTCACAACTCCCACTCAAAAAGAGATTACATTTGAAAATCTCTAATTCCTACAGCAGCAGTATGCAACTCGTGCTTAGGTCTCGGGAGTGGCTTTGTCAACGGGTCAGCCACGTTCTCATCAGTGGGAACTCTGCTGACCATCACTTCACCTCTATTCACTATATCACGAATCAGGTGATACCTTCTCATAATATGTTTGGATTTCTGATGATGTCTCGGTTCCTTGGCTTGAGCAATTGCACCATTGTTGTCACAATACAGTGTCAAAGGCTCAGTGGCATTTGGGAATACACCGAGTTCAATCATGAAGTTCCTTATCCAAACTCCTTCCTTCGCAGCTTCTGAAGCAGCGATGTATTCAGCTTCAGTTGTGGAATCTGCCACGGTGCTCTGCTTGGAGCTCTTCCAACTTACTGCACCGCCATTCAGACAGAAGATGTAACCAGACTGTGACCGGAAATCATCTTTATCTGTCTGAAAACTTGCATCCGTGAATCCACTCATTTCAAGCACTTCACTTCCTCCGTAAACCAAGAACTTATCCTTAGTATTCCTCAAATACTTCAGGATATTCTTTACGGCAATCCAGTGATTCTCACCTGGATCAGACTGGTACCTACTCGTCATGCTTAGTGCATAAGCAACATCAGGACGAGTACAGATCATGGCATACATGATAGATCCTATAGCCGAAGCATAAGGTATCTTACTCATGCGCTTAAGCTCATCAGGTGTTTTAGGACACTGATCCTTGCTTAGTGTAGCACCATGTATCATTGGCGTGAATCCCTTCTTGGATTTATCCATTCTGAATCGATGCAGGACTTTGTCTATATAAGAATCTTGACAAAGTCCAACCAGCCTTTTAGATCTGTCTCTAAAGATTCGGATTCCAAGAACATACGCGGCTTCACCCATGTCCTTCATGGAAAAACAACTTCCCAGCCAGTCTTTAACAGACTTCAGCATTGGAATATCATTTCCAAGAAGCAATATGTCATCGACATATAGGATAAGAAACGCCACTTTGCTCCCACTAGTTTTCTTATACACACATTGTTCTTCCTTGTTTCTGATGAAGTCAAAATTCTTTATTGCCTCATCAAAACGAAGATTCCAACTCCTCGATGCTTGCTTCAATCCATAAATGGATTTGTGAAGCTTGCATACTTTCCCAGCATTCTTAGGATCAATGTAACCGTCAGGCTGTGTCATATACACATCCTCCTCCAAGATTCCATTCAGGAAGGCGTTTTTCACATCCATCTGCCAAATCTCATAATCATAATAAGCGGCAGTTGCTAGGAGAATCCGAATTGATTTCATCATGGCCACTGGTGAATAGGTTTCATCATAGTCTATACCATGAATTTGCTTGAAACCTTTTACCACCAACCTGTCCTTGTAAATCTGGACATTTCCATCCACGTCAATCTTCTTCTTGAAGATCCATTTACACTCGATGGCTTTAGCACCAGCGGGTAAGTCAACCAGTGAAAACACTTGGTTGCTAGACATGGAGTCCATCTCGGATTCAGTGGCTTCACGCCACTTTAAGGAGTCAGGGCCCATCATGGCTTCTGCAAAGTTCGAGGGTTCATCACCGTCAATGATCAAAAGATCATGGCAATTAGTCACGAGGAATCCCTGATATCTATCGGGTTCGTGACGGATCCTTCCGGATCTTCGAACTTCAGGTACTTCAGGTTCAGGTTCTATTACAACTTCATGTAATTCATCCTGCTGTTCTTCCTCATTAGGTTGAACAGGTTCCTGTCCTTCTTGAATTTCATCAAGTTGTACCTTACTCCCACTATCTTTCTTAGAGAGAAATTCCCTCTCAAGAAAAGTACAATCCCGAGCAACAAAGATCTTGTTCTCTGATCGCAGATAGAAGTAATAAGCCTTGGTATCCCTAGGATAACCAATGAAGTAGCATTTATCAGATTTTGGTGTAAGCTTGTCTGAGATTAATCTTTTGACATAGGCTTCACAACCCCAAATTCTGAGAAAAGACATTGCTGGAGCTTTTCCAGTCCATAACTCATATGGTGTCTTTGCTACTGCTTTTGATGGCACTCTGTTCAGTGTGAACGTTGCGGTTAGCAAAGCATATCCCCAAAGGGATATAGGAAGGTCTGTGTGACTCATCATGGATCGGACCATATCTAACAATGTCCGATTGCTTCTCTCAGACACACCATTCCACTGAGGTGTTCCAGGAGGTGTGAGTTGGGAGATGATCCCACACTCACTCAGATGATCACGGAATTCCTGGCTCAAGTATTCTCCTCCTCGGTCCGACCAAAGAGCCTTAATACTCTTACCAAGCTGGTTATGTACTTCATTCTGGAATTCTTTGAACTTCTCAAAGGTTTCCGACTTATGTTTCATCAAGTAGACATATCCATATCTACTGAAATCATCAGTGAATGTAATGAAGTACTGATAGTTTCCTCTAGCATTTGTGGACATTGGGCCACACACGTCAGTATGTATCAGGCCCAATAGTTCACTGGCCCTTTCTGTGGGTTTATTAAAAGGGGCCCGTGTCATTTTGCCCATTAGGCAAGATTCGCATTGCTCACAAGACTCAAAGTCAAATGAGCCCAAGAGTCCATTTGAATGGAGCCTCTTGACGCGTTTCTCACTAATGTGCCCTAAACGACAATGCCAGAGAAACGTTTCATTTTCTTCGTTAGATTTGAACCGTTTTGTATTAATGTTATATACTGGAGTAGATTGATCCAGCATGTACATCCCATTAATAAGAGGGGCACAGCCATAGAACATATCATTGAGATTAAAGGAACACAATTTATTCTTAATAGAAAAATCAAATCCTTGTAAATCCAATAATGAAACTGAAATGATATTTCTGCTTATAGCAGGTACAAAATAACAATTCTCAAGTTCTAAAATCAATCCAGAAGGTAAAGATAACAAGTAAGTGCCAACGGCCAGTGCTGGAACCTTCGCTCCATTACCAACCCGCAACTCTACTTGCCCTTGCTTCAACCTTCTACTGTTGCTGAGCGCCTGCACATTAGTACAAATATGAGCCCCACATCCAGTATCTAATACCCAAGTGGTATTATCAGAAGTAGTAGTATTTACTTCAATAACAAAAATACCTGAAGAAGTAGTCGCGAAGGACTTCTTCTTCTCCTTCAGACTTTCCTGGTATTTCTTACAGTCCCTGCGATAATGCCCTGCCTCTTTGCAAAAGTGGCAGATATCAGAAGGCCCAGCTTTAGACACGGGCTTGGGCTTGGCCTTTTTGTTGTGGACAGCCTTGCCCTTTCCCTTGTCTGCAGCAGATTTCTTGAAACCCTAGCCCTTCTGCACCATGAGTACAGACGGGTCCTTGGCCTTCTTCAGATTAGGTTCTGCAGTCTTGAGCATACCATGTAGCTCAGGCAAAGTCTTTGTCAACCCATGCATATTATAGTTCAAGGTGAACTGGTCATAAGCAGGAGTAAGAGACTACAGAACGATATCACAAGCAAGCTCTTGGCTTATAGGACAGTCGAGTCTAGTCAAATGATCGAGATAACCCATCATTTTAAGAACATGTGGACTCACTGCTGCATCCTTAGCCATTTTACAGTCCAAGAGATTCTTTACAGTTTGGAATCTCTCTGTACGAGCCTGCTCCTGAAACAACGCTTTCAGGTTTGCCATCAGTTCCATGGGACAAGTCAGGCCTTCCCACTGAATCTGCAGTTCGGGAGCCATTGTCGCCAACATTAGGCAAACCACGTCATTAGCATCTGAAGAATGCGTATCCCAAGCATTCTTCACAGCTTGTGCGGCATTATTCGCAGGTCTAGGGGGGAGAACTCTTTCAAGGACATAAGCCTTCTTCTCCTGCCTGAGTACAAGTCTCAGGTTCCTGGACCAGTTCAGGAAGTTTGATCCGTTCAGTTTGTCCTTCTCAAGGGCAGACCGGATCGAGAAAGTGTTTTGTGTTGTTGTGCTTGACATAGCTGAAATTATGAGACAATAGAGTTTTAGTTATTTAGTTCAGAAAAGAGTAATCTTAAAACTTATAAGAAAACTCGCATTGCATTCAAAATTTCTTTGTTTAACCTCATAAGAATGCAATGATTCCGAGACCCATGTTCAACCAAAACCAAAGTGGGCCACTGGCCGTCACCCAGAATTAGCTTTACTTGGTAAGCATACACACAGCTAGTTATATCCATATAACTCTCGGTTGTGGATTGGGCCCAAGGCCCAATTCACCAGATGTCTCAAGGCCCGGGACTCCCGATGGCCCAGTCAAGGAAACCAATCTCTTACAGCCAAATAATCACTAAAGTCTGGGACTCCCAATGAAATTAGTGACTATATACTACTTTACTTACACAAAAACAGACACCTCACACTGTAAGCCATATCTGTAATTGAATAAGCGTTAAGTAGCCGACAAGATTGGGCAAGACATCCAAGCTTGATATTGGTTTTGAGGATTTTAGGTTTTCTTTCCAAAAATAGAAGATTACTATTTTGGGAAACTTACTTATTTTAGAAACTTTCTAAATCTAGAAACATGCTAAAATTAGAAATTTCTAATTTAAAGTTTTATTAAAGTTTTCGGTTGGGTCACAAATTATAGGCCCAATTCTTGGCCCAAGACCACAGAATTCCAATTGGCCCAATAATTTGACATAACCGAGTCGGTTCATTAATTCTGGTCCAAGACCAAATTAACTACTAAATCCAACTGGTTATTTACTAAACCAGACCAGCTCTAAATTATTTGGTCCAACCAAATCAAACTTAGACCAGCCTTCGGTTTAGGTTAAAATTCAATTTTGAATTTAAATCCGGTTTAACCAGAAATTAAATAATACCAATTGTATTAAATAATTTCCAGCAAACCGCGATTTGGGTTAACCGCTTGAACCACCAATTAAATTGGATCGGTTCGGTTAAGTCCAAAACCGGGAAGAAACACCTTGTGTTTTAGCCAATTTTGACCTAACTTGCGGTTTTAGCTAAAGCTGACAATGAACCACAATCGGTTTGATCGGTTCATTATCATGGGTTTGGGAAGAACGAACCGCGAAGCTCGGCTGAACTGATTGGCTACTCGCGGAACGTATGCCTCGCCTGCATATCGATCGATATGATGCTTACACGTCGATCGATACTCGCGTGCATCAGCTCGTTGCGATCGGGTCATCGGGACAGCGAGAAGCAATCGATCCGATCGATATCGATCGATATCACGCTCCCTCGTCGATCGATACGGGCGACCACATCGCATACCGATGGGTTTCAATCGGATTATGCGATTTACATATTAGGTTTTTCAAGTTCTAATCAAATTTTACTCATTAAAA
Organism: Orychophragmus violaceus; assembly: GCA_030180135.1. Taxonomy (NCBI): domain Eukaryota; kingdom Viridiplantae; phylum Streptophyta; class Magnoliopsida; order Brassicales; family Brassicaceae; genus Orychophragmus; species Orychophragmus violaceus. The sequence goes on along the minus strand of CM058232.1, from coordinate 62,238,453 downwards.
TCGATTCATCAAACTAATAAACAACCTAGTATGATCCAAAAAGCAAAAACCTAACAATCTGGCTCTAATACCACTGAAGGATTATGTTTGTTCATAGGTTTAATTATCAGATTACAACCTAACATAATCAACTAGGATCTAGGTGATTTGCAGTTGAATCATAAACAGATCAGGATCATTACCTTATGATTGCAGCGGATTAATCAAGGGAATATCGAGATCTGCAAGAGCTGATGATTACCGGCTCCTTCTTGGTATCCACACTCTTACAAGCTACTGGATCAGGCTGCTAGACCAAGCTGGAACAACAGAGAGAGAGAGAGGACGGCTAGACCTAGAAAAATCGCAGAAGAATGGTCTTACTGGCACCTCCTCTTCCCTTATATGGGCCCAAGTAATTAAACTAATGGCCTATTAGGCTTTTGGGCCCAAGACCCAAATCAGACAAAAGACTGTATTTTGTCTGGCCCAATTCTCTGTACAAATACAGTAAATGTCTTGCATCTTACTGTATTAGTTCCTTTTTAACTTTCCCGTTAGCTATGGTGTGTGACCCTTTGGGATCATACAATACTGGTAATAAGTACTTAACTTATAGATCAAGAGCGGGCTCTAGCAAGTCATCATGACCTCCCAGTATTTATGACTTATGTCTGATCTCGACACTTATCATACTTTCTAGAGATAGCACAGTAGATTTCAGGACATTCCCAACATCAGTTACGGTATCGACCTTGTGTCGATCGTTGCACCCAATGGCAACGATCGACACACCTCTTGTATCGATCGACGCACCAATGGCATCGATCGACACACCTCTTAAAACACGAATTCAATGTGTATCCAATACACATTGATCGGACCATATGCCAATGATCAATTCCCTACAGAAGCGTATCCAACTTGCTTAGGTGTGTGACCCTTTAAGTTCACACGATACTAGAAATGAGTTACAACTCATTTGTCATAAGCGGTTTCTAGCAAAACATTATGTCTACCCAGTATCACATGAATTGTCCGATCTCGACAATACAACTATCTTTAGAGTAAGTACAATGTGATTTCAGGACACAATCCCAACATATTAATGCATGCTTGTCTTTTAATTTGCAAATGAGAATTGAATGATTGAATGATTGGCATAGGAGTTATGAACATGAGAATGTGTTTAGCTTAATTATGATCATTAGCCTTGTTTAGCAATGTTTGATTGATTGAAGCATCATTGATTGTCTCTAGACCACCTAGTCTCCTTAGCCTCATCCTAGGACCCTTGTTTTAGCTTGTTTGTCTTGTTGTTTAGTGTCTTGTTTGTTTCTTGCTTACTTTATTTCCTTTCTAGATTGTCTAGGTTGTTAGATAAACTCTTTCTATTTGATTTGCTTAGCTTGAGTATTATTTTGCATTCCTAATGTGTTGTTCTTCTTGCCTCCCTGGATTGATACCTTAAGTACTACAATGATAGGAGTATACTTGAGGAATTGAGCTAGAACCTAGAAAAAAGTCTATCATCAATTTGGCGCCGTGGCCATTTTGGGATTTTGGATAGATCAATTCGATTTCTAATCCTTTTTAGTTCAAGTCTTTGTTACTAAATTTGCTCCTTCTTCTAGCTTTGATGTCAGGTGCAAGTATTGTTGAGCCAACACATGAGGAGAATATTCAAGTCGAAGATGACTTCCTGAAAGAAGCTGAAGAGACTATAAAGGAATTTGAATTGCTTCTTGGTTGTACAGTTGGTAAAGACCTTGTAGTGCGGTATGAAGATGATGATGATGAAGGGACAATCATGGGTCACTCAACCAATATCAACAATGAATAAGTAGGAGAAGTTGTGAGAGATGAGGAGAAGCCTTATGAAGATGAATTGGTTGTTGAGTGCAAGAACATCAAGGAAGAGAGCATACAAGATGAGCCCTCAATCATGGAAGAAGAGCCAAAGCAACCAATTCACAAGAAAGAGCCAATTGTAGGAAATCTTATAGAGAAGCAAGATGACCTCAAGGAAGAAGCCTTCAAGGAGGATGAAGAAGATGGATCTCCAATGGCTCAACCCCCTCACAATCTTCTTGGTATAGTCTCTACCACACCATTGAGCTCTCATAATCCAAGAAAGATTCCTTTTGAGGAGATAAGGATGAAAGAGTTTAGGGGGTGGTTCTACGATGAGTATGATCCCGGTGATACAAACTCATGCCACATCCCTAACCAAAAAGAGTGAAGGGATAGTCGAGCTTAATGACTTTAAACAAAAGCGCACTTGGGAGACATTCCCATGTTTATCCTTGTACATATTGATCTTTTGCTAGTCATCTTTGATGTTTTGCTTTGAGTTTTTATCAGGTTTTGGTTGATAGGTGAAGCTATGGACTCATTGGCGTTAAGAAAGGGCCGAAACATCTTAGACAAAGTGGTCGAAAGGAAAACAGTGAAGCCGTATCGGCCACGATATCGGCTGGCCAGGCCGATACGTGCCTCCCAGAAATAATCCGAGACATCATATCGGCTAGCGTATCGGTTGGCCAGGCCGATACGCTCTAACTGCCCAGGTTCACTCGACCGATACGCCTTCTCTTGGACCAGGTAACACTCCAACTTGTACATACTTGCATTTTAGCTTCTTTTCTTTCTTTTTCTCCTTGTGTTGAGTCTCTCTCTCGAGCTTACTTTCCCACCGAGACGGTGTGAACTAAGTTTGGGGGGAGAGGCTAGTTGCTAACCATGTTTTCTTTGTTCTTATTTTCGATTTCCTCACTTTGAGTCTCATGCATTTCATTTATGGCATAGAAAAAAACCAAAAAAATTGAAAAAATTTCAAAAAAATTTTCAAAAAGAAAGCATGTTGTTGCACTTGCATCATAGGATCGAGTCTAGTTGCATCATATAGGACGCATGCATAGGGAGCAATGATTGAATTTCCTTGTAAGACTGATTGACTGACGACTCGTTCTTTATGATAGTTGTTTGATCTAGTTGATTGTCCTAAGATTGCAATTCAAGAAAGGCCAGAAAGTTAAGACGAACCATGCTAGGATTGCTTGCTTTGAAACTTGATTTGAAACTGAAATAGGCTTTGAATTGACACTAGCTCTACCTAAGTGAGAACTTTAATGATGACATCTAATTATCTTACTCATGCTCTGTGTGCTAAACTCAAGGATACCATAAAATATTTGAGCCTTCTTATCCTTTTTACCCCTCTCTACTTGCTCAAATAGACTTCCATACCTTTCACCACCCTTCTTTCAAGCCACAAACACTATCTTGAGTGGTAGGCCTATTTGGAATGAGCTAGGTAAAAAGTGTTGAGTATGAGGCGACTAGGAGAAATTTCCATATAGATGCAAGCTCAACATCTTTGGCTTTGCAATAGGCTAGGATCAAAGTTTGGGGGAAGAGTTGGGAAAGGAGAAAGAGAGTAAAGAAAGGGAAGAATGAAAGGGATTTTGGTTAGGATCTTATGTTTGTTGGCAAAGTGTTTTAAAAGAAGAAAAGCTCTTATGTGTTTAAAGAAAAGAAAAGTGTCTCATATTTTGAAACGAAAAGAAGCCAAAGGCTCAACTCAAAGAAAGAAAAGAGACCATTGCTAAAGAAAGATTTGAGCTAAGTTAAAGAGAAAAGATTTGCCACTGTTTTGAAAAATCTTTATTGATCCTTGGGGAGTTTAAGAAAAAGTGTTTGATTGAGAAAAGGGGATGAGGCAAAAATAGCCTTGGTCAAGGGTAGTATCCATCTAGGTGGGCTAGACTAGGAGAAGAAGTAATTGGGGCAGGGGTAGATTGAAATCAACCTAGTATGCACCAATTGCCTCTAACTCTTAGCATTTTACTATAGCTCGTTCACTTCTTTATGAGAGAACCTTCATTCTTTTGGAGTAAACCCCTCTTTTGATTGAGATCACTTTAATCTCAAAACCTTGTCCCTTTGCCAAATGAGTTTGATCACCTTGCATTGAGTAAGATCCACTTGAAAACCTAATGAATGTTAAAGAGCTAGTTGATAGGAATGCTTGTCTAGGTTGAGAATTGAGCTAGGAGTTTTGTCTTGATGAGCATGGCTAAATGTTTGGAGTAAGCCTAACTTGGTTGCATCTTGGTGACGTTGACTCGAATTGGAACTTGTTGATCTCAGTTTTGTCTTTGGATTTGAGCTCCCGCCTTCAAACCTTTTCCCCAACTTGTTGTGATTGTGTTAAGCTTGCTTGTGGACAAGCAAGTTTTAAGTTTGGGGGAATTTATATACTTGTATTTTCATGCATTTAGGCTAATGTTAGGATCATGTTTTACTTCTTTTTAGTTTCCTTTAACTTCATTTCGTTGGTCAATGGTGTGTTTAGAGTATATGATCATCTAGAGCTAGGTTTAGGCATTCTAGGCTTGCATTTGGAGTGTTTCTTATGTTTTGTAGGTTCTTGGAGTGGCTAAGGATGTTTGGAAGAGTTTGGAGGCCAAAGGAGTGATTGCAAGTGAAATGGTGATGAAGGACCAAACCGATGAGCTTTAAATATTGAGTCATATGAAGATGTTACGTTAACTTTTAGCTCTGGGATTCTAAATACAAATCATGGGAATTTGAGCTGGCTTTCTAATGGAGGTGGTGTGAAGTCATTCGGTGCTATATGGAAAGAGTTATGCCTGATTTACTGGATGCATCTCAACACAGTATGCAAAAAAGCAGACAGACTCATATCGACCAGCGTATCGACCGAGCAGACCGATACGACCCCTCGGATTAAAAAAAGACAGTTCATATCGACCAGCGTATTGACCAAGCAGACCGATACGACCCCTCGGATTAAAAACAGACAGTTCATATCGACCAGCGTATCGACCGAGCAGACCGATACAGACCCCAGAAACTGCCTTGGATCCGGGTCGACACCCGGTTTGTTCCGGGTTGACCCGGCTCGCACCCTATTGACTATTTAAGCCAAAAACCTATTTCTTATTGTATCTTAAGCTATTTTTGATGTTCTAAACTCTTTTGTAAGAACAAGTTGGATTCCTTTGATTTATCTAGTACTTCTTTTGTGATTCCTTCAACAAATCTCTCTTTCTATTTATGATTTCTCATATCTCTTTTATGATTAGGGAGTAGAGTTTTTTGGGTTTTGTGGATGAGGTTGATTTAGGTGGTTTATGTGATGATTGGTGATGTTTAGGAATTATTTATGAATGATCCTTCTCTAATTAGTTGATCTCTATGCTAGGTTGCAAGGAATTGTTGAATCTAGATGTTAGGCTTTTTCATGCCCGAAAGGTGTTCGATGAAATGCTTGAATGAACTTTTTAGTGGATTTTCACATCTTAGCCTAAGAGATTAGATGTCTAAGGTGATTATTGGTAATGAGAACTTGTTTGCATTGCTTGTTTATCTCTTAATCACAAATGAGAATTTGATCTTGATTAGGGATTAGACAAAGGGATTAGTGCCAAGAGATTGGATTAATCTAATGATTAGTGTTCTTAGCCTAAGGATTAGCTTTGTTAAAAGGTGTTTGGTGGATATTAATGCATGCTTGTCTTTTAATTTGCAAATGAGAATTGAATGATTGTATGATTGGCATAGGAGTTATGAACATGAGAATGTGTTTAGCTTAATTATGATCATTAGCCTTGTTTAGCAATGTTTGATTGATTGAAGCATCATTGATTGTCTCTAGACCGCCTAGTCTCCTTAGCCTCATCCTAGGACCCTTGTTTTAGCTTGTTTGTCTTCTTGTTTAGTGTCTTGTTTGTTTCTTGCTTACTTTATTTCCTTTCTAGATTGTCTAGGTTGTTAGATAAACTCTTTCTATTTGATTTGCTTAGCTTGAGTAGTATTTTGCATTCCTAATGTGTTGTTCTTCTTGCCTCCCTGGATTGATACCTTAAGTACTACAATGATAGGAGTAGACTTGAGGAATTGAGCTAGAACCTAGAAAAAAGTCTATCATCAGCCATCTCTCCTTATTCTCTCATCATTATCTCAACATTCTCTCAATCTAAATCTCATATTCTAACACATTCTGATCATGGGATAAGACTCTCTGCCATACTGACTTACTCCAGCATAGTTGGGACCGCTCTTGATACATAAATGAACTCCATAACTCTTGAACTCCACAAGTTTATTTATGGCCCCAACTTTGCACAGTGTCTCAACACTAAGGGTGTATATCTCAATACTTCCCCCTCAAGCTTAACCATGGAGATATCAAATGATTAAGCTTGGAACTGTGGATATCCACCTCATTAAAAACCTTGATACAGAAAAACCTCTTGGGATAAAAATTGTACCAATGGAAAAAGAGTATGGAATCCACAGCCTAGGGACTCAAGCTTCATAAAGGTCTATGAGTGCAAGCTTAGGGTGAATGAACTCACAAATCTTCAAGCTATCAGCCTTGGTGAATATGTCTGCCAACTGATCTGAACTTCTTGTGTAGCAAGGTAAGATAACTCCTACTTGCACCTTCTGCCTCACCTTATGACAGTCCACCTCTATATGCTTTGTCCTCTCATGAAACACAGAGTTGGATGCTATGTGAATTGCTGCCTGATTATCACAATGCATTGTGATTGGATCCGGTTGATCAATGCCCAAATCTAAAAGTAGAGCCTTCAGCCAAGTCAATTCATTTTTTAGCTTCCTCATTGCTCTATACTCTGCTTCAGCACTTCAACATGAAACCACCTTCTGCTTCTTTGTTTTCCAAGTGACCAGATTGCCTCCAATGAAAGTGCAATAGCCTGTAGTAGATCTTCTATCCACTCGGTCACCAGCCTAATCAAGATCACAATAGCCTACAATCTCTGTGCTTTGATTGCATCCCATCCAAATTCCTTGACCAGGAGCTCCATTGAGGTATCTTAAGATGCGACCAATGATGCATCTTAGGAGCTTGAATATGTTGACTTACCTGATTCACAGCAAAACACAAATCAGGCCGTGTAATGGTGAGATAGATCAACTTACCAACCATCCTTCTGTATAGAGTGATGTCTCCAAATGGTTGATCTTCAATCTCCCCCTCTCTTATGACTTTGTAACCATCTTCAAGAGGTGTCTTATCTGCCTTTGCTTCCTGCTTCCCTGCTTCACTCAATAAATCAAGAGTATACTTCCTTTGTTATAAGAAGAGACCTTCCTTAGAACGGCACACTTCTATCCCTAGGAAGTATTTTAGTTCTCCAAGATCTTTAATATCAAAAACAGACTTTAAATAATCCTTGCTAGCTTGGATTCCTACCTTGTCATTCCCTGAGATGATAATAGCATCAACATAAATAAGAATGACTACAATACCTTCCTGATTTGATTGAGTGAGGAGTGTATGATCAGCTTCTGATCTCTTGAAGCCTCTTTCCATGAGAGTGGTGCTCAGTTTGTGGTACCAAGCTCTAGGAGATTGCTTCAGTCCATAAATAGCATTCTTAAGTCTCAAGACCCTTCTTGGTGTAACCATGCCTTCAAGACCAGGGGGTGGAGTCATGTACACTTTATCCTCTAGTTCTCCTTGGAGAAAGGAATTCTTGACATCCATTTGCCATAAGTCCCATTCCAAGTTTGTTGCTAAGGATATAATAACTCTCACTGTATGAAGCTTGGCCACTGATGCAAATGTATCACGGTAATCTTCTCCATATGTCTGTGTGAATCCTCTTGCAACCAATCTAGCCTTTTATCTCTCTATCTCTCCATTGCTTTTGTACTTGATAGTGAACACCCATTTGGAGCTCAGTTCCTTCTTCTTCCTGGGCAAGTCTGTCTCATACCAAGTGTTGTTATTCTCCATAGATTTGACTTCATCTCCCACTGCATCTCTCCACTTCTTATGCTTCTTAGCTTCTTCATAGGTTTTGGGAACCAATTCAGCATCAAGAGCACCAATCAAGACTTGCTGTTCAGTAGGGAAGTGAGCAAGTGTGCAAACAGCTTGGTTTGGATGAGGAAAAGCTTGACTATTGTAGTAGACTCCTGTGTTCCTCCATTCAGATGGGTCTTTCTTCACCCTTGTACTCCTCCTTAAGGCTTGCACATTATAATCAGTATCCATTCCTTCTTGTTCCTCCTCCATTTCAGACTGTTCAGACTCCAATTGATGTGATTCTTGATCATCTTCTCCCTCTTGATCATGAATGAAAGAATCCTGCTGGTGATCAGATATTGACTCTTCATTCTGCCCCTCATGATCAAGGTGGTGAGTATCAGCAGCAAGTCGAGCCTCCTCAGCAACCGGTTTACCCTTTGGTACATCCTCCTTTGGTTTTGGTTGACTAATCCCAAGGTTCTCTAAGATGATCCTCAAGTTGTTGGCACGGTCAGATGGGTTATTAGGGAGATCCTTTAGGTTGTCCCAACTCTTCTCCTCATAATAGCCCTTTGACTCCACAAATTTGACATCTCTAGAGACCATTACCCTTCTGCTTTCAGGAACATAACACTTGTACCCATTCTAATTAGTAGAGTAGCCAATGAACATTGCCTTTGTTAGAATTTAGAGTATAGAAGTGATTACTTGAAGAGAGAAGCCCTAGAACCGATTAGGGTTCTTAGAGCGAGAGTAAGAGAGCCGAGAGAGAAAGAGAGAATGTAGCTTAGGAAAATGATTCCTAAAGTGTATATTTGATGTTCATAGGTTACATGCTTTATATAGAGAGAAAACTAGGGTTCTTGAACTATTAAACACAATAAACAAACAAGAAGAAGACAAGAAGGTGCAACGGCTCCAAGAGATAAAGCGACAGGTCTTAACAGGTTCTGAGGAAAGAGAAGCGCCTTCTAACCTAGGGATCAGGCCTCCTGCTCTTATGCTTTGCTCCAGACAAGTTGGTACTATGTTAGGGACATAAACAAACTATTTTATAACCGAGATCACATGTCTCGTTTCTGTCCCAAAGTCCCCAACTTTGCACATAACCAAACCGGCTCTTATTCCCTGTCTAACACTCTTGGTACTTCTTTATTCTTCAAATCAATACTCTCCCTCAAGCTTGATCATGGAGATGGAATGATCAAGCTTGGAACCGTGGATACTTACCTCATTAAAAAACTTGATACAGAAAAACCTCATCGGATAAAATATGTATCAAGGGAAAAAGAGTATAAGATCCACAGCCTAGGGACTTAAGCTTGAGAGAGATCAATGAGTCCAAGCTTAGGATGAATGAACAAAAAAACCTTCAAGCTAGCAGCCTTGGTGAATATGTCTGCCAACTGATCTGAACTTCTTGTGTAGCAAGGTAAGATCACTCTTTCATGAACCTTCTGCCTCACCTTATGACAATCCACTTCTATTTGCTTTGTAATTTCATCAAACACTGAATTGGATGCTATGTGTATTGCTGTTTGATTATCACAATGCATTGTGATTGGATTTGGTTGATCAATGCCCAAGTCTAGAAGTAGAGTCTTTAGCCATGTCAACTCATTTGTTAGCTTCCTCATTGCCCTATATTCTGCATCAGCACTTGAACATGATACCACCTTCTACTTCTTTGTTTTCCATGTAACTAGATTGCCTCCAATGAAGGTGCAATAACATGTAGTAGATCTTCTATCCACTCTGTCACCAGCCCATTCAGCATCACAATATCCTACAATCTCTGTGCTTTGGTTGCATCTCATCCATATCCCTTGACGAGGAGCTCCATTGAGATACCTTAGAATCCGGTCCACCATGTTCCAATGATGTATCATAGGAGCTTGCATATGCTGGCTCACTTGGTTCACTGCAAAACCAAAGAAGCAGGGCGGGAGCTTGCATAAGCATTGTGAGCATGAGATCGCCCAAGGAAAGAGTGATCAGAACCAGGGCGGGAGCGAAGTGTGGGTGGGATACTGCGTTTTCCTGCATTCACAGTTGATGGATTAGGAGGTTTGAGTTTAGAAGAGTCATACTTGTGCTTTGGTGGATGGAAGAGATTTGGAGCTTTCTGCTTAAGAGCAGTTGCAGGCTCTGAAGATGTTAGAGCAAGTTCAGAATGAACTACCATCTTCTCTTCTCCAATAGGAACCTCTGGTTCCACCTCGACACTGAAGCTCTGTCCATCAATGGTGGATTTCTGCAGCTTATCCATCTCGAACTGCAATGGCTTATCTCTCAGGTGGAGATCAATCAAACCACGTTTCACATCTATCACAGCTCCAGCAGTAGCTAAGAATGATCTTCCGAGCAGAATAGGATCCTCTGGCTCAACATTATACTTCAGCACCACAAAGTCCGTTGGAATCAAGTAGTTTCCAACTCTGATAGGTATGTCCTCAAGAACACCTTCTGGATACCTCTTTGATCGATCAGCTAGGATAAGAGAGATCCTAGTAGGCTGAAAATCTATCAGTCCCAATCTCACAGCCACAGAGTATGGCATGAGATTCACATCAGATCCTAAATCACAAAGAGAATGCTTAAATCTGTCCATAGAGATGGAACAGTCTAGCACAAAGACTCCTGTGTCTGGAAGCTTCTCTGAAATCTGAATAAGCTGCTTTTCCATCATTTTCATGCAATTGGCTTCGTCTAGCTCCTGTTTGGACAACTTACGAGCCTTAGAATGTGGTACAGAAGGTTCACAGACTCGTTCAGGGACTGTTGCAGGTTTCTGGTATCATCTGCGAGTTGTGTCGATCGATGCGAAAGATGTGTCGATCGACACAGTGCGATAATTAGCAGTCTCATCAAACGTATTGGGCATGCATCGATCGACATCGAGTGTGTGTCGATCGAAGCTCGTCTCAGACAGACAGAATTCATCAAGAAAATCCGAGATGATGCTCTCTTCTTCTCCTAGCAAGTCAATCTCATCTCCTATGATCACAGCATTGACGTATTGCTTTTGTTCAGCTTTCCTAGATCCATTCTGCATTTGTACTGCTCCAGTTGTCTGTTGAATTTGAGCATCTAACTTATTCACATGAGTGCTCGAAGATTCAAACTTCCCATTCAGATCTTCATACACAGCATCCAGCTTCTTTTTGAAGTTTGCAGCAGTCTTAGTCTGACCCTCCAGCAACCGCTCCATCATGGCTTCCATCTTGCTCTCATGAGCACTAGCAGCAGGAGGTGTCTGATAGGAGGATGATCCATAAGACCTCTGATAAGAATTACCTTGCTGAAAAGGTTTTTGATAACCAGAAGTCTGTCCATATCTAGAAGGGTTCTGGTTGCTTTTGAAAGCACTCTTCTGTCCACCATTATAGAACTTGTCGCCTTGCTGATTTCCAAAACTGTTTCCTTGAAATCCAGAGCCACTGATGTAGTTCACATCCTCTTCCTGGTGATCTTCTTCAGCCTCAAACACTTTGATATAAGATGCGAGGTGGATAGTTGTTTGGGTCGCCCAGCTGGTCGGAGACGCTCTCTGGTTGATCCGTGGTCGATGGACGATGGTCGGTGGTCGAATGGGAAAAGCTTGCTGGCCGAAGGCTCTCTCAAGGCTTCTCAATGGATGGTGATATAAGGTCCGAGGTGGATAGTTGTTTGGGTCGCCCAGCTGGTCGGAGACGCTCTCTGGTTGATCCGTGGTCGATGGTCGAATGGAAAAAGCTTGCTGGCCGAAGGCGCTCTCAAGGCTTTTTAGTGGATGGTTAGATGGAATAGATGATGGATCGAAGAACGCCACTCAAGGGTGTGAAAGCCCTTGTGATAAGCTCAAGAATCTAAGCCTTAGTGAATCCACACATTAGACATAGATTCATAATGTTTTCTAAGAAGGGGATTCCGCACAACTTAAAGAAACAAAGAACAAAGCATAAAAGCTTTTTTTAAGAGATAACTCTTTTATTTTCCAAAAGTTCTATATTATTTACAAAAGAACAATTGAGCTTTTTATAGCTCTTACAAGATGATCTTTACAATAAAATACATTAAAAGAAATGATTTACATTTATACAAAACGAGGAAAATTAGCTAAATTCAAATATTAGTCTTCTTGCCACCAATTTAGCCATTGTCATTGAATGAGAATCCTTGACTTTTTTATGAAGTTATGAGGATGTGATTCTCATAATAAATCCATGCATTGAAGACCTAGATATTGCATTATTCTCTCACTCTTCAAAAGGTTTTGTCCTCAAAACCGTTTCACTTTGAAATTTTTTTTTTATTATTTTTTTTAATGAAAAGAAGAAAAACGAATTATTTTTTCAAGAAATAAAACGAAAGTAGTTTTTTTTTGAAAAGTTTTTATGGATAAAATTTTATTTAGGAAAAGTAATAATTTTTTTTTTGTTAAACTGAAAAATCAAAAATAAAAATAATTATTTTTTTATTTTAATGAGAAAATAAAACTTTAGGAAAAATAAAGAAAAAACATTTTTATGGTTTTTTAAAATTTTATTAAAAAGAACAAAAACAGAAAATGTTTTTTTTTGGTTTTTGATATTAAAATAAAATGAAAAAGAAAACAATTAAACAAAAAACTAAAAAGATAGGTGATAGGACATTCGGATCTTCGGTTCGATTCATGTTGTTTCTTTTTCGTTTCTCGTCGGGCCAATGTCGTGGCTGATGCTCTTGCAAAAAAACTCACTTAGAGATGCAACTCTTACTCTGCTTTACTAAGTTATGAATTAAATATTTGCTGTTCAAAAAAAAAGGACATTCGGCTCTGATACCAAATGATATAAGATGCGAGGTGGATAGTGATAGGTGTGTAGTTTTATCCCTATTCTACTGCAAGTGCACAGTTAATGCAATCGTAGTATATAAGGTATCGAATCCCACAAGGACTCTCAGTCACACAATAGATTAATAGCAGTTCAGATTGAATTAAGCGAAGCAGATGTGAAAACAGTAAACGAAATAGCAAAGTAAATCAAGTGAGTTTGTAAGCAAGAGGGCAAAGCGTTAGGTTTCAGGAGTTCTCAGGAAATCAGGAACGCAAGCAATCAATCTATCTAGATCCAATCAATAACTATTCTAGAACTCAAACACTGATATAGAATTAACCAAATTCCTTTGCGATAATTCTCTAAGTCTAAGTGCAGCAAACCAAACTTTCGTTTGCGAGAACTAACAGATTAAACTAGCATTAATTCCAAGTTTGATATGTTCACAATTAACCTAAACCAAACTTTCGTTTGCGAACAGTTTAATTGCTTATCTAAATTCTTTTCAGTTAAATCAACCAACTTCCGCTGAATTAATCAACCTAACATCATAACTCTGATTAGCTACTTCAGATTTAGCATTAAGAACAACTTAGATAAAGAACTAGCAGATATGAATCTCTACGGATTAATTAAACTATAATTCTCTGAAATCCTTAATGAGAATCCTTCAACCTAACAGGTAAACTACTCAGACATGTTCATCGAAACAGAAAACATCTTAAGTAGAAAACCAAATATCATAAAATCAAATAAGAACTGGGGTTCAAAATCAAGTCTCTTTCGAGATCAGGATCAGCCCCTCAACTCTCTCTGAGTAAAACTAAACGTAAGAAAAGCTTATCCAGCGTAGCCTAACAAGTGGCTGTAAAACCTAATTATAATCCTAAAACACGTTTTGGGGCTTCTTTGTAAATATCAGGAACTTCTGGGCAGAACTGCAATTTCATTATTCTTCATTAAACCGTCGTTTGGCCCATCTCGCTGGTGCATCGATCGATGCTAGGAATGCAACGATCGACACCTTCCTCAGTTTCGGACAGTGAACTCTATCTCTCGGCCAAATACTCCAATTAGCTCCAGAAAGTGTCTAAATCACCAAATATGCTCCAAATGTGCTTGTACCTAATAAATACCTGAAAAGACTCTAAAACATAGTGAAAGACTCGATAAATAACACATATACCATGGTTAAAAGCCATAAAATCCATGGTATATCAGATAGTTGTTTGGGTCGCCCAGCTGGTCGGAGACGCTCTCTGGTTGATCCGTGGTCGATGGACGATGGTCAATGGTCGAATGGGAAAATCTTGTTGGCCGAAGGCGCTCTCAAGGCTTCTCAATGGATGGTGATATAAGGTCCGAGGTGGATAGTTGTTTGGGTCGCCCAGCTGGTCGGAGACGCTCTCTGGTTGATCCGTGGTCGATGGTCGAATGGAAAAAGCTTGCTGGCCGAAGGCGCTCTCAAGGCTTTTTAGTGGATGGTTAGATGGAATAGATGATGGATCGAAGAACGCACTCAAGGGTGTGAAAGCCCTTGTGATAATCTCAAGAATCTAAGCCTTAGTGAATCCACACATAAGACATAGATTCATAATGTTTTCTAAGAAGGGGATTCCGCACTACTTAGAGAAACAAAGAACAAAGCATAAAAGCTTTTTTAAGAGATAACTCTTTTATTTTCCAAAAATTCTATATTATTTACAAAAGAACAATTGAGCTTTTTATAGCTCTTACAAGATGATCTTTACAATAAAATACATTAAAAGAAATGATTTATATTTATACAAAAAGAGAAAAATTAGCTAAATTCAAATATTAGTCTTCTTGCCACCAATTTAGCCATTGTCATTGAATGAGAATCCTTGACTTTTTTATGAAGTTATGAGGATGTGATTCTCATAATAAATCCATGAATTGAAGACCTAGATATTGCATTACACTTCAACTTCCTGAGCAAAGTGGACAGCTTTCTTTCTAGTCAACAAACTGTGAACAGTGTCCAGCTTATTCCTGATATCAGTAATCTCCAGATTGTCGATCTTTTCACCATACTCTTTCCTTCTTCTATCAGAAGTCTTGGTGCTATTACTGCTCACCAAGTTATCAATCAACGTCCTAGCCTGTTCAGGAGTCCTTGTATTGAAATTGCCATTGCTGGCATTATCCAATGCAGACTGGTAATGGAGATCAATTCCTCCGAAAAATATGCCCAGCAGCGTCACTTCAGAGAATCCATAATGAGGACAGTCATGTTGGTACTTCTTAAACCTCATCCAAGCAGACTTAAGAGGCTCTGTAAGACCTTGAGTGAAGGTGAGGATATCCTGTCTCGACTGATACAGCGAGCATCATCATAAAAGTGCCTAAAAAATTCCCTCTTCACAGCATCCCAAGTAGTAAACTTCCCAGGTGGAAGTTGTTTCAGCCAAGCTGCCGCCTCTCCAGCGAGAGAATAGGGGAAAAGTTTGAGATACATGTAGTCATAGTTTAACCCATTGTACTTCATTCCAGTGATGAAGTCTTCCAAAATCAGCAATTTGATCCCTGGGTTGCTCATGTGGGAGACCGTGGAAAAGATTCTGCCTCAGAACAGAGTAGTAGACAGTCTTGATCTCAAAGTCATTCCTCTCAAAGCCAGGAGGTACAATTACTGACCGGTTAGCATAGAACTCATCGGGACGGTTGTAGTCAGCAAGAGTTCTCTCAGCAGCAGGAGGATTAATCATCTGCCCCTGACCTTGAGGCTGTCCAGGATCAGGGATTACACGTCCCTCAGCAACGATCCTTTGCCCCTCATCATTGTACGGGTTGTTCTGTCGGTCTCTCAGAACTCCCTCAGCATCAGGTCTCAAAATCAAAGGCACCTGATTAACGTTCGCCATCTTAGCTTTCTTCTAAGCTTTTATGTTCTCTCTCTCTAGCTTAGCAAGCTCCTTAAGTTCAAGTTTCACGAGCTCTTTGAAGGATTATGTGTATTCATGGTGTAATTGTCAGGTTACATCCTAGCACATAATCAACTAGGATCTAGGTGATTTGCAGATGAATCATAAACAGATCAGATTCATTACCTTGTGATTGCAGCGGATTGATCAAAGGAATGAAGAGATCTGCAAGAGCTGATGGAAACCGGCTCCTCCTAGGTATCCACACTCTTACAAGCTACTGGATCAGGCTGCTAGACCAAGATGGAATGAACAGAGAGAGAGGAAGACGGCTCAGCTAGAAATCGCAGATGCCAGAAGCATTAGGGCTTCCTGCGCCTCTCCTCTTCCTTATATGGGCCCAAGTAATTAAACTAATGGCTCATTAGGCTTTTGGGCCCAAGGCCCAAATCAGACAAAAGACTGTCTTTTGTCTGGCCCAATTCTCTGTACAAATACATTAAATGCCTTGCATCTTACTGTATTAATTCCATTTTAACTTTCCCGTTAGCTATGGTGTGTGACCCTTTGGGATCATACAATACTGGTAATAAGTCCTAAACTTATAGATCATGAGCGGGCTCTAGCAAGTCATCATGATCACCCAGTATTTATGACTTATGTCTGATCTCGACACTTATCATACTTTCTAGAGATAGTACGGTAGATTTCAGGACATTCCCAACAATCTCCCACTTGTACTGGAATCCTACATTCCCTAATCCTTTTGTCTCAATATCTCGATCTGGCATAAGGCAAGATGCGTGTCATCCTTATATAGCCAGACCATGTTCATCGGACCAGATTTGATACTGACAATGCAAACGACTTGGGCAAGTCCGTTTGGGAGTGGCCACTCTCTTACCAGCTATCAAGTCTCTGATTGGCCTAGAGATATTACCTCCGTTAAACGGCAGGGACAAATCCCATCTTGTTCCA
Organism: Orychophragmus violaceus; assembly: GCA_030180135.1. Taxonomy (NCBI): domain Eukaryota; kingdom Viridiplantae; phylum Streptophyta; class Magnoliopsida; order Brassicales; family Brassicaceae; genus Orychophragmus; species Orychophragmus violaceus. Next base: position 62,221,999 of record CM058232.1, on the reverse strand, counting down.
TCACTATGAACTACACACTTCATAATACACCCAACCAAGGTCCTTATAGCTCCCAGTTACGAAACAGCGTTAGACAATGATCAAAGTGCATCAATCCATGTGCAGCCACATGCATGCGAACTCAGGTCTAAGGACTATACTCTATAGTCGTATATGAGAACCTCTTATGACACAGATATTAATATCTTGTAGAGTTCTCATCAGCGGGCCATGTCCGGTCATATGCTCCCCTACATATACCTATGTGTCGACTTTGATGCCGCGCATCTATGACCCCTCAAAACTTGGTCATAAGTCTCAACACAATCTAGTCTCAAGTGGATGTTGGTGTTCCAATTTCAACAACCTTCGACTATGGACACTATGATTTATGTCATTTCGTTAAATATGGGGTTTCAGGATCAAGTCTACTCATGTACTTCGATGGCCCATATATAATGACATGAATCATTTTGGAACGATTATTTATATCACAGTTAAAATAATCCAGAAATCATAGATTTCATAAACATAAAATATTATGTTTACATGAACCTTTCAAAACAACTAAATAAAGCCCTTTACAAACTCCCACTGAAATTAAGACTACATCTTAATTTCACTTATCCTACAGCTACAGTCCGCGACTCGTGCTTAGGCCTAAGGAGTGGCTTCGTTAATAGATTAGCAACGTTCTCATTCGTTGAAACTTGCTGATCTACTTAACACCTCTGTCATTTATCTCACGGAATAGGTTATACCTACCCTCAAGGTGTTTGGACCTCTGATGTGCAGCTAGTCTCATCTATGCTGGGAATCACATCAAGTTCAGTGATGAACTCTTCTTTCCAAACAACCTCTTTCGCCGCTACCCAAGCTGCGAAATGTTCAGCTTAAGTCATGGAGTCAGCAACAGTGCCTTGCACCGCCAGACAGACACAAGATATAACCGGACTGTGACCGGAAATCATCTTTGTCTGTTGGAAACTTGCCTTTCAGACTCTACCGACTTGTAGCACCTCACTTTCTCCGTAAATCAAGAACTTATCCTAAGTATTTTCCAAATACTTGAGGATATTCATTACGTCTATCCAGTGATTCTTTGCTGGATTTGACTGGTCTTTACTTGTCTTGCTTAACATTAAAGCAACATCAAAACAAGTACGTGTCATGGCATACATGATAGATCCAATTGCCGACGCATATGGAATCTCATCCATGCATTCAAGCTCAGCAGTTATCGTAGGACACTGTTTCTTGCTTAACGTAATGCCATGTGACATTGGCATAAAACCCTTCTTGGAATGCTGAAAACGTGTAGGACTTTGTCAATATAAGAATCCTGACTTTCTCCTATCAGCTCTTTTGGATCTCTATATTTAGATCCAAAATCCAAGAACATACGTGGCTTTACCCATGTCAATCATAAAAACAACTCCCAAGCCAGTCCTTTACCGACTGCAGCATTGGAACGTTATTTCCGAGAATCAGTACGTCATCGACATACACTATGAGAAATGCAACATCGCTCCCACTTATCTATTAGTAAACGCACAGTTCCACTTCGTTCCTGTTCAAGTCACGTTCTTTCGTTCACAATTCTCCTAAGCCAAATTTCTTTGCGAATAGTCAAATTGCTCATCTAGGTTCTATCTAGTTAATTAATCAACTGTCGTTGCAGAAATCAACCTAACATCATAAATCTGGGTAGCTGATTCAGATCAAGCATTAAGAACAACCCTAGATGAAGAACTAACAGATACCCTACAAATTGATCAACCTATAATTCCATGAAATCCCCTGTGAGAATTCCTAAACCTAACTAGTAAACTACTCAGACATGGCAATTGTAGCAAAAGACATGATGAATAGAAAACCAAATATCATAAAAGAGAAACGAAGAATATGAGTTCCCAATCTCTCTCTCTGAATAAAAATAAAACTTAAGTCTGAAAGAGTAGCCTAAACAATGGCTTAAAACCCCTAATATAATGATCTAAACTCGGTTGGGTCATCTTTGTAATTATGAGAAACTTCTAGGCTTTGTTGCGAATTCTGAACTCTTATTAAACCGCAGAGAATTGTCCAACTCGCGTCTGTGTCGATCGATGCACAGTGTGTGTCGATCGATGGATTCATTTGTAATCGGCAGTGAACTATTCCTCTCGGCCAAATGCACCAAATAGCTCCAAAATGCGCCATAATGTCCAAATCCGTTCCAAACGTACCTAGACTTGTAAACGCACATAAAAGGACTCCAAAGGACTCTAAAAGACTCGATAAGAAGACATATACCATGGTTAAAAGTGTTGGATCGTTTAGTGTTTCCTGATTCAATTCTCCATTGATTCATCCTACTAAACATGCAGATCTAGGTTCTCTTATTTAGAAACTTAATGGATCTCACCTGTTACCTTTTTGTGCAGCGGAAAGAGGAGGTAATGGTCAGAGATCAGCAGAACCACCAAGAGATGGATCCTCCAAAGGCTCACACACGCACACCGGGAATTTGGCTGCTAGACCGAGCAAGAAGGAGGCGCAGAGAGAGAGAGTTGGCGGCGCAGGGGAGAAGGGTTAGAGGAGAAAAGACTTGGTTTTAGTTTATAAAACCCTTCTTTAACTCTATTGGGCTTTTAGGCCCAATTCCCAGTCTGATTAAATCCCTTGGATTTAATCAGGCCCGTTAGTCTCTCTAAGCACAGTAAATGCCTAGCACTTTTATCGTACTTCTGCTAAACCGTTCTTTTCGTATTTTCCCGTTAGCTTAGGCGTGTGACCCATATGGGATAATATAATAAAGGCAATAAGTCCAAGACTTATAGATCATGAGCGGACTCTAGCAAGCCATCATGACCCCCAGTATTATATGACTTATGTCTGATCATTGACATACTCTTACGTTCTAGAGACAGTACAGAGATTACTGGACATAATTCCAACAATCTCCCACTTGAACTGGAATCTCTGTATTCATAATCCTTTTGTCTCAATATCTCGATTAGTCATAAGGCAAGATTAGTGTCATCCTTATAAAGCCTAATCTTGTTCATCGGACTCTGATTTGATACTGACAATCCAAACGACTCGGGAAAGTCCGTTTGAGCATGGCCATGCATTTTCCAGTATTCAAATCTCCGATTGGCCTAGAGATATTCACTCCATTTATATTGGAGGGACAAATCCCGTCTTGTTCCATCACTGTAAACTACTCATTTCATAATACACCCAAACAAGGTCCTTATAACTATCGCTTAACGACAGCATTAGACAATGATCAAAGCGCATTAGTTCATGTGCAGTCACATGCATGCGAACTCAGGTCTAAGGACTATACTCTATAGTCGTAGTAAGAATCTCTTATGACACAGATATAAATATCCTGAAGAGTTCTTATAATCGGGTCTTGTCCGGTCGTATGTACCCTACATACACCTATGTACTGACTTTGATGCCGCGCATCTATGACACACTGAGACTTTGTCATAAGTCACATACCAATCTAGTCTCACACGGTTGTTGGTGTTCCAATTTCAACAACCTTCGACTAGGGACATGATGATATAAGCCATCTATCAAATATAGGGTCTCATGATCAAGCTAAATGACTTTGATAACTCAAGATCAAGTCACTTACTTTGATGACCTACAAAATGGTTCATATCACTTTGGAACGATTATTTCATCACAGTTAAAATAATCTTGAAATAATAATTTCATTAAACATAAAATGTTTTACAAGAACATATCAAATAACTAAATAAAGCCCTCAAACTCCCACTCAAATTTAGATTACATTTCAATGTTTCTAATGCCTACAGCTTCAGTCAGGAACTCGAGCTTAGGTCTTGGGAGTGGCTTTGTCAACGGATCAGCGACGTTATCATCAGTCTGAACTCGGCTGATCTTGACTTCCTTTCTATTAATGATGTCACGTATCAAGTGAAATCTTCTTAGAACATGCTTGGATTTCTGGTGTGATCTTGGTTCCTTTGCCTGAGCAATAGCACCATTGTTATCACAAAACAGTGCCAGAGGCTCAGCCGCATTTGGTATCACACCTAGTTCAATAATGAACTTTCGTATCCAAACAGCTTCCTTCGCTGCTTCTGAGGCGGCGATATATTCAGCTTCTGTAGTGGAATCAGCAACGGTGTCTTGCTTGGAGCTTCTCCAACTGATTGCACCGCCATTCAGACAAAAGATATAACCGGACTGTGACCGGAAATCATCTTGTTCTGTCTGGAAACTTGCGTCCGTGAATCCACTGACTTTAAGCACATCACTTCCACCGTATACCAAGAACTTGTCCTTAGTATGTCTTAGATACTTCAGGATGTTCTTGACGGCAATCCAATGGTTTTCACCTGGATTTGACTGGTATCTACTCGTCATGCTCAATGCATAAGCAACATCAGGACGAGTACAGATCATGGCATACATGATAGATCCTATTGCAGATGCATAAGGAATATTCTTCATGCGCTCAAGCTCAGCAGCCGTCGTAGGGCTCTGCTTCTTGCTTAGCGTTGTGCCATGTACCATTGGCGTGAAGCCCTTCTTGGAATCTTTCATGCTGAATCTTTGTAGGACTTTGTCAATGTATGAATCTTGACACAAACCTATCAGCCTTCTAGATCTATCCCGGTAGATCCTGATTCCAAGAACGTATGCGGCTTCACCCATGTCTTTCATGGAAAAACAACTTCCAAGCCAGTCCTTTACCGACTTTAGCATTGGAACGTCGTTTCCGAGAAGCAGTATGTCATCGACATACAGAATAAGAAATACTATCTTGCTCCCACTAGTTTTCTTATACACGCATTGTTCTTCTTCGTTTCTGATGAAGTCAAATTGCTTGATCGCTTCATCAAAACGAAGATTCCAGCTCCTCGATGCTTGCTTCAATCCATAAATGGATTTATGAAGCTTGCATACTTTCCCAGCATTCTTTGGATCTATGTAACCGTCAGGTTGTGTCATATACACATCCTCTTCCAGAATTCCATTCAGGAAGGCGGTTTTTACGTCCATCTGCCAAATTTCATAATCATGAAAAGCTGCAGTTGCTAGTAGAATCCGAATAGATTTCATCATTGCCACTGGGGAATAGGTTTCATCGTAATCCACACCGTGAACTTGTCTGAAACCTTTTGCCACCAACCTGGCTTTATAAATCTGGACATTTCCATCCACGTCAATCTTCTTCTTGAAGATCCATTTGCACTCGATGGCTTTTATACCAGCGGGTAAGTCAACCAACGAAAACACTTGGTTGACCGACATGGAGTCCATTTCGGAATCAGTGGCCTTACGCCACTTAGAGGAATCTGGGCCCATCATGGCTTGATTGAAGTTCGATGGTTCATCACCATCAATGATCAGAAGATCATGACAGTTAGTCACGAGGAATCCTTGATATCTCTCGGGTTCGTGACGGATCCTCCCGGATCTTCGAACTTCAGGTACTACAGGTTCAGGCTCTACAATTTCTTGTAGGTCCTCCTGCTGCTCTTCCTCATTAGGTTGAGCAGTATCCTGTTCATCTTGAATTTCTTCAAGCAGTACCTTACTCCCACTGTCTTTCTTAGAGAGAAACTCCCTCTCAAGAAAGTTACAATCCCGGGCAACAAAGATCTTGTTCTCGGAACGTAGATAGAAGTAATAAGCCTTGGTTTCCTTCGGATAACCAATGAAGTAGCATTTATCAGACTTTGGTGTAAGCTTGTCTGAGATTAATCTCTTGACATAGGCTTCACAACCCCAAATTCTAAGATAAGACAGCACTGGAGCTACTCCAGTCCATAATTCATATGGTGTCTTTGCTACTGCTTTCGATGGCGCTCTATTTAGAGTGAACACTGCTGTTAGCAGAGCATATCCCCAAAGGGATATTGGAAGGTCTGTGTGACTCATCATAGATCGAACCATATCCAATAAGGTCCGATTTCTCCTCTCAGACACACCATTCCATTGAGGTGTTCCAGGAGGAGTGAGTTGGGACACGATCCCACACTCTCTTAGATGATCACTGAATTCTTGGCTTAAGTATTCTCCTCCTCGGTCGGACCGAAGAGCCTTAATGCTTTTGCCAAGTTGGTTATGTACTTCATTTTGGAATTCTCTGAACTTCTCAAAAGATTCAGACTTATGTTTCATTAAATAAACATATCCATACCTACTGCAATCATCAGTGAAGGTAATGAAGTACTGAGAGTTTCCTCTTGCATTTGTGGACATTGGGCCACACACATCAGTGTGTATCAGGCCCAATAAGTCACTGGCCCTCTCGTTAGGTTTATTAAAGGGGGCCCGCGTCATTTTGCCCATCATGCAAGATTCACATTTCTCACATGACTCAAAGTCAAATGAGCCAAGAAGTCCATTCGAATGGAGCCTCTTGATGCGTTTCTCGCTGATGTGCCCTAAACGACAATGCCATAGAAACGTTCGGTTCTCCTTATTAGGTTTGAACCGTTTGGTATCAATGTTATAAATTGGCGCGGATTGATCAAGTATATAAAGCCCATTCGTAAGAGGGGCACAACCATAGAACAAATTGTTGCGATTGAAGGAACATAATTTATTCTTAACTGAAAAATCATAACCTTCCAAATCCAACAAAGAAATTGAAATAATATTTCTGCTTATCGCAGGTACAAAATAACAATTATTGAGTTCTAAAACCAATCCCGAAGGTAAAGACAACAAGTATGTGCCTACAGCTAGTGCAGGAACTTTCGCTCCATTCCCAACTCGTAGCTCCACTTGTCCTTGCTTCAGCCTTCTACTGTTGCTGAGTGCCTGCATATTAGTACAAATATGAGCCCCACAACCAGTATCCATAACCCATGAGGTATTATCAGAAGTAGTTGTATTAACTTCTATAACAAAAATACCTGATGAAGAAGTCTCGAGAGTCTTCTTCTTCAATTCCTTTAGACCTTCTTGGAATTTCTTACATTCTCTCCTCCAATGCCCTGGTTCTTTACAGAACCTGCAGATGTCAGTAGGCCCAGCCTTAGACTTGGGCTTGGGCTTTGGCGTGTCCTTGTCCGAGACTTGGACAGCCTTAGCCTTTCCCTTATCCTTAGCAGAGGATTTCTTAAAGCCCTTGCCCTTTTGCACCATAAGCACATTAGGGTCCTTGGCAGTTTTCCTCAAGTTGGGCTCTGCAGTCTTGAGCATTCCGTGAAGCTCAGGCAATGTCTTACTCAAGCCATGCATATTAAAGTTCAGAATGAACTGATCATAGCTTGCAGGTAAAGACTGCAGAACGATGTCGCAGGCAAGTTCCTGGCTGATAGGGCAGTCGAGTTTCTGAAGATGATCGAGATAACCCATCATCTTCAAGACATGAGGACTCACTGCCGCATTTGCAGCCAACTTACAGTCTAAGAGGTTCTTAACTGTCTGAAACCTCTCAGTCCTTGCTTGCTCCTGAAAAAGCGATTTCAGGCTTGCCATTATCTCGATGGGTGACAACACACTCTCGAACTGCATTTGCAGCTCAGCAGTCATTGTCGCCAACATCAGGCAATAGACATCATTTTCATCTGACGAATGCTTTTCCCAAGCATTATGCAGAGTCCTGGCGGCATTGTTAGGAGGCCTCTCGGGGAGGGGATCACGAAGGACATAATCCTTCTTCTCCTGCTTGAGGACCAGCCTCAAGTTCCTTGACCACGTCAGGAAGTTCGTTCCAGTCAGCTTCTCCTTCTCGAGAACAGACCGGATTGAGAATGTGTTTTGAGTGCTTGTAGTAGTCATAGCTGAAATATATAAGATAAAAAGGTTATTAGTTAATATGTTCAATATGATTAATCTTGTATTATACTTAATATGATTAATCACGCATTATATTCAATAACATAAGTTACCCTAAATAGAATATAATGATTCCAAGATCCACATATAACTAAGATCAAAGTGGGCCACTGGCCGTCACCCAACCTTAGCTTATATCGGTAAGCCCTATCTCGGCTAATTATATCCGTGATATAACTCTTGGTTGTGAATCTGGGCCCGAGGCCCAATCCACTCTGATGTCTCAAGGCCCGGGACTCCCGATGGCCCAGTCAAGAAAACCAGACTATACAGTCATGTAATCATTAATGTCTGGGACTCCCAATGACATTTATGAATCACAAACCGTCTTATCCACGCAAAAGTAGACACCCTCACACTGTAAGGCCATGAATACAATTGAATGGGCTTCGACAGCTGACATAGACTGGACAAGACATCCAACGCTTGATATTATTTGAGGTTTGTAGGTTTATTAAAATCTTATCCCAAAATAGAAGATTACTATTTTGGGAAACTTTCCTTTTTGGGAAACCTACTAATTTTGGAAACTTTCTAAAAATAGAAATTTCCTAAAATCCAAAACATGCAAATCTAGAAACTTCTAATTTAAGAAACTTTCTAATTTCAAAATTTTGGAAACTTATTAATTTTAAAAATCGATTTTTATAATTATTTTATAAAATAAATTTTAAATTAATCTGATGAAAAGACTCAAATAATTGGCCCAATTGTTTTAACTTCTTGGCCCGAGGCCCAAGAATTGGTCTATGTCCAAGACATAACCCAATTGCCCAATTAAATGACATAACCGGTCTGGTTCATTAAAATTGGTCTTAACCAAAGTTAATTACTACGATGACCACAATTGTCAACCGGTTATTTACTAAACCGGATTTTCTCAATTTATTTGGTCCAACCAAATCAAATTAGAAAACCACTGGTTTAGGCACAAAATCCAATTTTCGACTTTGGATTTCTTATCCCGGTTTAACCAGAACTTAATAAATTTATTAAATCTGTTTATTAAACCGTGACGATTAATTTTAATAAAATTTTAAACCGAACCGAACCGAATTGGTCACGAACCAATCATGGTTGTGACCTAGCTCCACGATCACCATCACCCAGCCGCAAGCCGTGCGATCCACGATCCGGACGGCCGAGAGCCTCACGCGATCGGGACGGGAGCTGGACGGGTCGATCGGGACGATCGGGACGCGAGGTTGGGCGCGACGGGACGATGCGGGACGATCCATCGCGATCGATCGTACGATCGGACGATCCGATCCGATCCGACCACGCGATCATGCGCTCGTCCGTGTCGTCGATCGTGTCGACGATACAACCCGATCCGTGATCGTTTGTGTGTCTAACGATCCGGACGCGTGATCCTTTGGCGATCAACACTCCGACGCATACCAATTCATATAGATTGGATCATGCGATTTCTTGTTTGTTTAGGCTTTATTTCTTTGTTTCTTAAGTGTTTTTCCTTATCAGTAGGTTGATTCAAAAACACTTCTTAAACAATCCTAAACAAGATTCTAAACAAGAAAAACCACAGAACCAATGGCTCTGATACCACTGTTGGATCGTTTAGTGTTTCCTGATTCAATTCTCCATTGATTCATCCTACTAAACAAGCAGATCTAGGTTCTCTTATTTAGAAACTTAATGGATCTCACCTGTTACCTTTTTGTGCAGCGGAAAGAGGAGGTAATGGTCAGAGATCAGCAGAACCACTAAGAGATGGATCCTCCAAAGGCTCACACACGCACACCGGGAATTTGGCTGCTAGACCGAGCAAGAAGGAGGCGCAGAGAGAGAGAGTTGGCGGCGCAGGGGAGAAGGGTTAGAGGAGAAAAGACTTGGTTTTAGTTTATAAAACCCTTCTTTAACTCTATTGGGCTTTTAGGCCCAATTCCCAGTCTGATTAAATCCCTTGGATTTAATCAGGCCCGTTAGTCTCTCTAAGCACAGTAAATGCCTAGCACTTTTACCGTACTTCTGCTAAACCGTTCTTTTCGTATTTTCCCGTTAGCTTAGGCGTGTGACCCATATGGGATCATATAATAAAGGCAATAAGTCCAAGACTTATAGATCATGAGCGGACTCTAGCAAGCCATCATGACCCCCAGTATTATATGACTTATGTCTGATCATTGACATACTCTTACGTTCTAGAGACAGTACAGAGATTACTGGACATAATTCCAACAAAAAGTCCTATAAACCATGATATATCAAAAACATAAGCAAGGCCTTTTAATAGTAAGATAAATCAGCTTACCAACCATTCTCCTATAGAGAGTGATATCCCCAAATGGCTCATTAGCAATCTCCCCCTCTCTTGTGACTTTGTAGCCTTCTTTAAGAGGTGTCTTGGCTGCCTTTGCTTTGAGCTTACCTGCTTCACTCAACAAATCAAGAGTGTACTTCCTTTGTGATAAGAAGAGGCCTTCCTTAGAACGGCACACTTCTATCCCTAGGAAGTACTTTAGTTCTCCAAGGTCTTTAATATCAAACACTGATTTCAAATGATCTTTACAACCTTGAATTCCTACCTTGTCATTCCCTGAGATGATGATATCATCCACATAAATAAGAATGACAACAACACCTTCTTGTCTTGATTGAGTGAAGAGGGTATGATCAGCTTCTGATCTCCTAAAGCCCCTTTCCATGAGACTAGTGCTCAGCTTGTGATACCAAGCTCTAGGAGATTGTTTCAGCCATAGAATGCCTTCTTCAACCTCAAAACCTTTCCTGGTGTAACCATGCCTTCAAGACCAGGAGGTGGAGTCATATAAACCTCATCCTCTAGCTCTCATTGAAGGAATGCATTCTTGACATCCATCTGCCACAAATCCCACTCCAAGTTTGTTGCTAAGGATAGGATGACTCTTACTGTGTGAAGCTTAGCTACTGGTGCAAATGTATCTCTGTAATCCTCTCAATAAGTTTGTGTAAACCCTCTTGCAACCAGTCTAGCTTTGTACCTTTCTATCTCTCCATTGCTTTTGTATTTGATAGTGAAAACCCATTTAGAGCTCACTGCCTTCTTCTTTCTTGGCAAATCTGTCTCATACCGAATGTTGTTGTTCTCCATTGCCTTGATCTCATCTCCCAATGCATCTGTCCACTCCTTATGCTCCTTAGATTCTTCATGTTAGAATTTATAGATTAGGAAGAGTTCTTGATGAGAGAAGCTCTTGTACCCGATTAGGGTTTTAAGAGTGAGAGAGAGAGTGAACCGAGAGTATTAGAGAGAGATGAACTTAGGAAGTAAATCCTTAAGTGTTTATTGATGTTCAGAGCTTACAATACATATATAGAGAAGCAACTTGGGTTTTGTGTACAATAAACAATGCATAAATAAGAAGAAGACAAAGTAGGTGCAACGGCTCCAATGTAGATAGCGACATCACCTTGAGGAGAGATAACAGCCTTTCTGACCTAGGGATCAGTCTCCTGTGCCTCTATCTGCTCCAGACTGGTTGTACTATAGTTGGGAACATAAAAAACTCATTTAGGACCGAGATCACATATTTAAATATGTCATAAAGTCCCCAACTTTGCACAAGACCGAACCGGCTCATTTCCTTGTGTTACACTCTAACTTCTTTCTTCTTCATTTCAATACTCCCCCTCAAGCTTGATCATGGAGATCGAGTGATCAAGCTTGGAACCGTGAATACTTACCTCATTAAAAACCTTGATATAGAAAAACCACTAGGGATAAAAACTATATCAAGGGAAAAAGAGTATAAGATCCATGGCCTAGGGTTCTTCATGCTTGAGAGAGGTCAATGAGTCCAAGCTTTAGATGAATGAACTCACAAACCTTCAAGCTAGCAGCCTTGGTGAATATGTCTATTGATCCGAACTTCTTGTGTAGCAAGGTAAGATCACACCTTCTTGAACCTTCTGCCTCACCTTGTGACAATCCACCTCTATGTGCTTTGTTCTCTCATGAAACACTGAGTTGGAAGCTATGTGTATTGCTGCTTGATTATCAAAATGCATTACGATTGGAGTTGGTTGATCAATCCCCAAGTCTTGAAGCAAAGCCTTCAGCCATGTTAACTCATTAGTTAGCTTCCTCATTGCCCTATATTCTGCCTCAGCACTTGAACAAGATACCACCTTCTGCTTCTTTGTTTTCCAAGTCACAAGGTTGCCTCCAATGAATGTACAATAGCCTGAAGTAGACCTCCTATCTTCTCTATCACCTGCCCAATCCGCATCACAGCATCCTACTATCTATGTGCTTTGATTGCAACCCATCCATATCCCTTGGCCAGGAGCTCTATTGAGGTACCTTAGAATGCGGTCCACCATGTTCCAATGATGCATCATTGGGGCCTGCATATGCTGGCTCACTTGGTTCACTGCAAAACACAAGTCAGGTCTTGTAATGGTAAGATAAATAAGCTTACCAACCATTCTCCTATAGAGAGTGATGTCTTCAAATGGTTCCTTTGCAATCTCCCCCTCTCTTGTGACTTTGTAGCCTTCTTCAAGAGGTGTCTTGGCTGTCTTTCCATTGAGCTTACCTGCTTCACTCAACAAATCAAGAGTGTACTTCCTTTGTGATAAGAAGAGGCCTTCCTTAGACCGGCACACTTCTATCCCTAGGAAGTACTTTAGTTCTCCAAGGTCTTTAATATCAAATACTGATTTCAAATGATCTTTGCAACCTTGAATTCCTACCTTGTCATTACCTGAGATGATGATATCATCCACATAAATAAGAATGACAACAATACCTTCTTGGCTTGATTGAGTGAAGAGAGTATGATCAGCTTCTGATCTCCTAAAGCCTCTTTCCACGAGTGTGGTGCTTAGCTTGTGATACCAGGCTCTAGGAGATTGTTTGAGACCATAGATTGCCTTCTTCAACCGCAACACCTTTCCTTGTGTAACCATACCTTCAAGACCAAGAGGTGGAGTCATATAAACCTCATCTTCTAGCTCTCCTTGGAGGAATGCATTCTTGACATCCATTTGCCACAAATCCCACTCCAAGTTTGTTGCTAAGGATAGAATAACTCTCACTGTATGAAGCTTAGCTACTGGTACAAAGGTGTCTCTATAATCCTCTCCATAGGTTTGTGTAAACCCTCTTGCAACCAATCTGGCCTTGTACCTCTCCATCTCTCCATTGCTCTTGTATTTGATAGTGAAAACCCATTTAGAGCTCACTGCCTTCTTCTTCCTTGGCAACTCTGTTTCATACCAAGTGTTGTTGTTTTCCATTGCCTTGATCTCATCTCCTACTGCATCTGTCCACTTCTTATGCTCCTTAGCCTGTTCATAGGTTTTAGGAACCCATTCAGCATCAAGAGCACCCATAAAGACCTTGTGTTCAGTAGGAAAGTGAGCAAGTGTGCAAACAGCTTGTCTTGGATGAGCTACTGCCTGACTATTGTAGTAAACTCTTGTCTTTCTCCATTCAGATGGATCCTTTCTCTCTCTAGTACTTCTCCGTAGTACTTGCACCGGCTGATCAGTTTGCACTTCAGAATGTGCCTCCTCTTGTTGTTGCACCATTTCAGGTTGTTGTTGCATCATTTCAGGTTCTACATGCTCCATTTGATGCACATCCAGCTCTTCTTCTTCACCTTGATCATGTGTGGCATTATCAACATGTTGGTGATCAGTTTGAGATTCTCCATTGCCCCCTTCATGATCAAGGTGAGTAGACTCATCAACAATGTTAGTCTCCACAGCCGGTTTGTCCTCTTTGGTCTCCTCTCTCTTCTTTGGCTGAGTAATTCCAAGACTCTCTAGAATGATTCTCAAGTTGTTGGCACGGTCAGAGGGGTTATTAAGAAGGTCCTTAAGGCTCTCCCAACTCTTTTCCTCATAGAAACCCTTTGACTCCACAAACTTGACATCTCTAGAGACCAATACCTTTCTTGTTTCAAGTACATAGCACTTGTATCCTTTTTGATTTGTAGAATACCCAATAAACATTGCCTTAACACTCTTTGCATCCAGTTTATCTCTCTGCTCTCCTGGTTTTAAAACAAAACACAAACATCCAAACACACGTAAGTGATGAATTGAAGGTTTAGTTTTGTTCAATACCTGATATGGTGAAGCATCTTGAAGAACTTTGGTGGGTATCCTATTGATTAGATAGCAAGCAGACAGTACAACATAACTCCAAAACCTCTTAGGAACATTTGTATGGAACATGATTGATCTGGCCACCTCCATCAAGTGTCTATTCTTTCTCTCAGCCACACCATTCTGTTGTGGAGTGTATGAACAGCTTGTTTGGTGAATGATCCCATGTTTTGCAAGGTGTTGTTTGAATGCATTGCTTGTGTATTCCCCACCATTATCTGACCTAAGTATCTTAATCTTGGCATTGAAATTGTTAGATACATAGGTTTGAAAGTTTGTGAATGCTCTTAACACCCTATCTTTAGATTGAATCAAAGTTAACCAAGTATATTTGGATTTCTCATCTATGAATGTCACAAAATACTTATGATTCTCTCTGGAAACACATGGAGCAGTCCAAACATCAGAGTGAACAAGATCAAAACAGTTTGCATAAACAATTTTAGAACTAGGGAAGACTGATTTGCAATGTTTTCCAAGGATACAAGCTTCAAAATCATCATTCTTAAAGGAAACAAAAGGCAACATTAAACCTAAGGCACGAGAGTGAGGATGACCAAGTCTAGCATGCCAAACAGAATCATTAACTAGAGTAGAACTAAAAATAGAAGCAGATAATTCAGATGCAAGGTTGGTGTCTTCAAGCATGTATAACTCATCCTTTGTCACACCCTTTCCAAGAAACTTACTTGTCTTAATATCCTGAAAAACCACATCATTAAGACTGAAGATAACATTGCATTGAAGATCAGTAGCTACTCTCTTAACACTTAACAAGTTTGATGTAAAACTAGTGATATAGGATCAGTAGGTGTTGATCTCACATATGGATGGAGTGATGAGGTTTATCAATGGTTGTAGAACACTCTTGACAGAACCAGTGGATGAAGATGGATTGAAGGTGGGCTGAGATGGAGAATCAACAAAGGAACGTACGGTTCTCCTTGTTGCTTATGTTGGATGGGATGAACTTGATCAGGAGATCAAGGATGGATTGATAGACGCCACACAACCTGATGGAGAAGGTAGTGATAAGTATGGGCTCTCTGATCTCTCAAGGAATCACACACAAGAGAAAACACAGAAAATAAACTCTTTGCTTGCAAAGAAACTTGATTGAATACTAGGTAATTTCGTGTCTGATACAAGAGAAAGGCTAAAGCCTTATAAGGCAGAATGAAACTTAATGAAAAAGCAGATTTGATGGAAAATAAAATCAAAGTGAATGAAAAGTAGTCGTTGAGTCTTGATGGTGAATCTGTGTGTCTTCAGTTATGGCAAGTGTGATATTTCAAAGAATAGCTTGGAATTCTTTGCTCTCCTATCTTCTAGAAACTCATTTAATTGTCTGAGTCTCTGGCCCTCCTTATGCATTTCGAAATATGCTGAATATGGTAACTTCTTGCTGACCATGTAAAACCGGCAGAAAAGGCAGTGTTGATGTCTTCTGGTTAAAGTAGTCTGGTTCCTTTGGTTTCTTCTTAGATTGAACTTCCTCTTGTACCTTAAGATCCTCCTGATCCTTGGAAGTAAAGATTTCAAGTTCCCTTGCAAGTGGAGTCTTCAAACAGAGTTGGTCTTCAAGATAGATCTTCTCGGATGCATTGAGCAAAGTTATGCTCTCTGGTGCTTCTGGTTCTTCTATGGTGATCTGATGGCAGTAACCTTCCTTTGAGTTGTTGCATTGCTTGTCCTCAAAGTTTGGCGTGTAAATGGTCTTGAATTGGTGAGGTTCCTCCTTTGGTTCAGTTGGTGTCTCCTGCATAATCTCCAGCTTAAGTAGTTTATGTTTAAACTCTTCATGCTCCAAAAGTGTGATCAAGCTTTCAATTGAGTTGTTAAACTATTCCCTTAAGATCCTGGTGCCTGCTCTGGTCCTTGGTGTTTGCCTCATGGTTGGGATCTTGATCTCCTGCTCAGCTTCCTCGGTTGGGCTAATCTCCATGTCCTCATCATTCCCTCCCCCTTGGAAAGGTTCTGACCTCAGAACTGGTTCTCCTGCATTGAAACGAGCTAAGTCAGTAACATTGAAAGTGTTTGAAATGTTTAACTCACCTGGCAGCTCCAGCTTGTAGGCATTGTTGTTGACTCTTTCTAGAACTCTGAATGGGCCATCTTCTCTTGGTGCTAGCTTGGATCTTCTCTGGTTTGGGAATCTCTCCTGCCTCATATGCAACCTAACCCATTCTCCTGGTTCAAAGATGATTTCCTTGCGTCCCTTATCTGCTTGCAGCTTGTACTTCTTTGTTTTCTTCTCTAGGTTCTCTTTAACCCTCTTGTGCATCTTCTTGACAAACTCAGCTTTGGTCTCCCCAATTGTATTTGAATAAACAGCCCGTGGTAATGGTAACAAGTCTATAGGGGCCAATGGATTGAATCCATACACAACTTCAAAAGGAGACAATTTAGTAGCAGAATGTTTTGCATGGTTATAAGCAAACTCAATATAAGGTAAGCAAGATAACCAATTTCTCAGATTTTTACCCACTGTGGCTCTTAATAGAGCTGAGAGAGTGCGGTTCACCACCTCTGTTTGTCCATCAGTTTGGGGATGGCAGGTTGTAGAGAACAACAGCTTGGTACCCAACTTTTTCCATAGAGTTCTCCAGAAGTGACTTAGTGATATACCATGGATTTTAGGGATTTTAACCATGGTATATGTGTTATTTATCGAGTCTTTTACTATGTTTTGGAGTCTTTTCAGGTGTTTTACAGGTTTAAGGACATCTGGAGCCTAATTGGACGTTTTGGGAGAATTTGGAGCAATTTTGCACTATTTAGAGATCTCACAGAGTTCACTGGCTGTGTTTTCGCAGTGCAACGATCGTTGCAGTTCTGCACTAGGTCGACGCAGTTCTGCGCCCAAAAATCTGCATTTTGGAGAAATTACAGTTTTTGCCCAGAAACTTCCCAGACTTGCAAAAAGGCCCCCAGCCGACTTTAGACCAATATATTAGGGTTTTTAAGCCATTGTTTAGGCTACGCTTTATTTTATTCAGAGAGAGTTAGGGGCTGATCCGGCTTTCGAGAGAGAGAGGATTTTGAACCCCAGATCTTTACTTTGTTTTATGATATTTGGTTTTCTACTTATGATATTTTCTGTCTCGATGAACATGTCTGAGTAGTTTACCCGTTAAGTTGAAGAATTCTCATTAGGGATTTCATGGAACTATAGTTTAAATCAATCTGTAGGGATTCATATCTGCTAGTTCTTTGTTTAGGTTGTTCTTAATGCTTAATCTGAAGTAGCTAATCAGAATTATGATGTTAGGCTGATTAATGCAGCGAAAGTTGGTTAATTTAGCTAGAAAGAACCTAGATGAGCAATTAAACTTCTCGCAAACGAAAGTTTGGTTTAGGTTAATTGTGAACATATCAAACTTGGAATTTAATGCTGGTTTAATCTGTTAGTTCTCGCAAACGAAAGTTTGGTTTGCTGCACATAGACTTAGAGAATTATCGCAAAGGAATTTGGTTAATTCTATATCTGTGTTTTGAGTTCTAGAACAGTTTCTGATTAGATCCAGACTGATTGATTGCTTGTGTTCCTGATTTCCTGAGAACTCCTGAAACCTAACGCTTCGCTTCCTTGCTCACAAAACTCGCCTGCTACTGATTTACTTTTCTGCTCTGCTTTTAGTTTAATCACCTTTGCTTTCTCCTAGTTTAATCACTTATGTTCTTATCTATCGTTGATCGGAGTCCCTGTGGATTCGATACCCTAAGTACTACAACTACATCACTGTGCACTTGCAGTTAGAATAGGGATATAACTACACCTTTCAAGTTTTTGGCGCCGTTGCCGGGGACTCTTTTGAGTCTCCGATAGATTTGAACTTAGGGTTTAGACTAGGTTTTTCGTTTTTATTTTTTGCTACTAATTTTTTTTCTTTTCTGTTCTTGCGTTTCAGGTACGCCTGTAATCGCACTGCATCGATCGACACGGTCCTGTGTGTCGATCGTCACATCCTCGCGCTTGCATCGATCGACGCTTCTCCTGCATCGATCGACACATATCGTAAGAAAGATGTATGATTTCTTTAGTCCAGGGATTGATAATTCACAGATAGCTGGGTTGAAGAGTAAAGTTGACTATCTGTATAGTCTTCTACTTGGAAAGTATGCGCAAGAAGCTATCAACTGCGTTGGAGGGAATGAATTCTACAGTCAGGAATCAGCTTTTCAGGGACCTTTCCAGCAACAGGGCAATGCCTTCTCGAGGAACTATGGTGTTTCTTCTTACAAAGCACCGCCTGCACCTACACATAAGAGCAGATTAGAAGCTATGATGGAACAGTTTCTTGAGAGAGAACAACAGATCACTGTGTCCTTCAAATCAAGGATGGATGCATTGCATGAAGATCTGAATGAGAAGTTTGAATATTTGAGCACACATATGAAGAAGCTAGATGTCCGAGTTCAAACAGTTGAAACAATGCAAAGGCATAATGAAGCTAAGAGAGCTGAACGGAAGCTTCACATCAAAGCTGTGACCTTAGGGGATGAGATTGAGTTGCCAGGTGAAGAAGAGAGCATAATCTCGGATTTTCTGGATGAATATTGTCTGCCTGATACATGCATCGATCGACACCCCCTTAGTGTCGATCGACACGCCGTTCTGACGGCAATTTCGAGTTCTTTCGAGAAACAGAATCGCCTTGCATCGATCGACACACATTATGCAACGATCGACACAGAACGCAGACATGACCAGAAACCTGCAACAGTACCAGAACGAGTGTATAAGCCCCCTGTGCCATATCCTAAGGTTCCTAAACCTCCCAAACAAGAGCTAGAAGTGGCTAACTGCATGAAAGTGATAGATAAGAAGGTGAATAAAACACCACCAGTTGAAACTTCGCGATTTCATACAAAGAAGATGATATCCACTGATGGTCATCTGAAAGAAGATGTTCAGATTGGTGGAACTACAGTATCTGATAGTGGAAAGAAGAAGATGGCGGTTCCTCTTGAACCTGCTCTAACATCTTCAGTACCTACAACTGCTCATAAGCAGAAAGCTCCAGACATCAGATATACATCAAAGGTAAGGGAAAAATCACCTAAGCTTAAACCTTCTGATCACATTGTTTTGAAAGCAGGAAAACGCAGTAGACCACCCAAGCTTCGCTCCCGCCCTGATTCTGATTACTCTTTCCTTGGGAAGCCTCATGATCATAATGCCTATACACCTCCTTGGATGAATAGATACTCACAGAGGCATTCAAAGTCTCTGTTGAAACCGTCATGAATCCAATCTCTTTCCAATAGTCAAGCTAATGACTAAAAACAAGCGCTGAGTGGGAGGCAACCCACTGTTAGGTTTGTTTTTGTTTTTGTTTTTTCGTTTTGATTTGGTATTTTTAATTTTTCTGTTTAAGTGTGTTCAGAGCTGAGGGAAACAGGAATAATCGCATTGCATCGATCGACACATATAGTGCATCGGTCGATGCAGTCACGATTTGTGGTTTACCGATTCAATTGCGGTTCAGACACCGGTTATCTCAATAACCGCGAGCATATTCGCCTTGCATCGATCGACACCCTTGTGGCATCGATCGACACAGGGCGACGACAGGTAAGTAATCTGCAACTTTTCGGTTTGTTCTTCAATTTGATTATTCTTTCACCGAGCTCATGCTTTGATTACACTGGGGACAGTGTAGTTTAAGTGTGGGGGAGGAAGCTACAGACGCACGCTTTTGTTTTCTTAAGTTTTTCAAAAATTGTTTTATTGAGTCAAAATTTGTATGAAACTATGATTTTTCGAGGAAAATTTTCGCTTAAACAGGAACTAAGTGACCATTGGACAGACTTGCAGAGCCTCTATGACTATTAGAAAACCCCAAACAGATCAGCCTACTGAGGACACCCACATCACTTCAGGTATCAGAGGATCCTTTTACTGACTTCAACCTTAATACTGACTTAGATTTCTCACCTAAGGGCTTGGTATACTTTGTGTCGGATTCCCTTGTTAGTTCTGACACAGCATGTAAACCTGTCCTATTTAGTTCCCTTCTCCCCTTCCATAAAAAAAAAAAAAGATAATAAACTGAGGATGAGTTAGTAACTCCGAAGTGGTCACAGGAGTGGTAGAGACCCCTATTATCTCCTGTGCGATCCATGGAATGTGTCCAAAGTACACCCCATAACGGGAAGAACACTGATAAAAAAAATAAAATGATACCCAATGTGGGAAAAATCAGTTGTTAAGGAAGGGAAAGAGAAGAAAGGGACTAGAGAAAGATAGTATGGTGGTCTAGAGCTGATAAGGTAAGAATCCATGTGCCTTTGATCGATACTCCTTAGGTGAGACCGCACTTAAATACTTGCAGAAGTCAGTAGGGTGAATTTGAATGCGTGCATGTGATTGTGGAGTTTACTTAGGACAGTTGCTAAGTGTG
This sequence comes from Orychophragmus violaceus, assembly GCA_030180135.1. Classification (NCBI taxonomy): domain Eukaryota; kingdom Viridiplantae; phylum Streptophyta; class Magnoliopsida; order Brassicales; family Brassicaceae; genus Orychophragmus; species Orychophragmus violaceus. The sequence goes on along the minus strand of CM058232.1, from coordinate 62,201,672 downwards.
GGGGAAGTTCATTGTGGTCTTGAGTTCTGTAGGAAAGTTTTCAGTGGCTTACTAAGTGAATGTGATTGTGAAAGTTCCTGGGATGAAAAGAGTTTCTGTGTTTTCAAACTTCTTTTCTTATGCTTTGGTTCTTTACTTGCTTGAGGACAAGCAAAGGCTAAGTGTGGGGGAGTTGATATACCATGGATTTTAGGGATTTTAATCATGGTATATGTGTTATTTATCGAGTCTTTTACTATGTTTTGGAGTCTTTTCAGGTGTTTTACAGGTTTAAGGACATCTGGAGCCTAATTGGACGTTTTGGGAGCATTTGGAGCAATTCTGCACTATTTAGAGATCTCACAGAGTTCACTGGCTGTGTTTTCGCAGTGCAACGATCGTTGCAGTTCTGCACTAGGTCGACGCAGTTCTGCGCCCAAAAATCTGCATTTTGGAGAAATTACAGTTTTTGCCCAGAAACTTCCCTGACTTGCAAAAAGGCCCCTAGCCGACTTTAGACCAATATATTAGGGTTTTTAAGCCATTGTTTAGGCTACGCTTTATTTTATTCAGAGAGAGTTAGGGGCTGATCCGGCTCTCGAGAGAGAGAGGATTTTGAACCCCAGATCTTTACTTTGTTTTATGATATTTGGTTTTCTACTTATGATATTTTCTGTCTCGATGAACATGTCTGAGTAGTTTACATGTTAGGTTGAAGGATTCTCATTAGGGATTTCATGGAACTATAGTTTAAATCAATCTGTAGGGATTCATATCTGCTAGTTCTTTGTTTAGGTTGTTCTTAATGCTTAATCTGAAGTAGCTAATCAGAATTATGATGTTAGGCTGATTAATGCAGCGAAAGTTGGTTAATTTAGCTAGAAAGAACCTAGATTAGCAATTAAACTTCTCGCAAATGAAAGTTTGGTTTAGGTTAATTATGAACATATCAAACTTGGAATTTAAAGCTGGTTTAATCTGTTAGTTCTCGCAAACGAAAGTTTGGTTTGCTGCACTTAGACTTAGAGAATTATCGCAAAGGAATTTGGTTAATTCTATATCTGTGTTTTGAGTTCTAGAACAGTTTCTGATTAGATCCAGACTGATTGATTGCTTGTGTTCCTGATTTCCTGAGAACTCTTGTAACCTAACGCTTCGCTTCCTTGCTCACAAAACTCGCCTGCTACTGATTTACTTTTCTGCTCTGCTTTTAGTTTAATCACCTTTGCTTTCTCCTAGTTTAATCACTTCTGTTCTTATCTATCGTTGACCGGAGTCCCTGTGGATTCGATACCCTAAGTCTTACAACTACATCACTGTGCACTTGCAGTTAGAATAGGGATAAAACTACACCTATCACTTAGGAACTTTGTGTCCCTGTCTGAAACTATGGTCCTTGGAACTCCATGTAACTTCACTACTTCTTTGAATAATAGGTCTGCCGTCTGTGTTGCATCATTGGTCTTGTTGCAAGGAATAAAGTGAGCCATTTTTGAGAACATGTCTACCACTACAAAGATAGAGTCTTTGTGGTTGATCTTGGGCAGTCCTAAAACAAAGTCCATAGATATATCCACCCAAGGCATGTTAGGAATAGGTAAAGGCATGTATAAACCATGTGGATGTAACCTGGACTTGGCTTTGAGACATGTTATGCACTTAGCACATAACCTCTCCACATCTCTCTTCAGTTGAGGCCAATAAAAGTGCTCCATCAGTACACTCAAAGTCTTGTCTCTGCCAAAGTGTCTCATTAAGCCTCCTCCATGGGCTTCTCTGGTTATCAACTCTCTCATGGATCCTTGTGGTATGCACAGCCTCTTCTCCCTGAATAAGAACCCATCTTGTTGCTAAAAGACTCCATAGGCACCTTTGGTGGTTTCTGCGTAAGCTTCTTTGAAGTCTGGATCTTCTTGATAGTTGTCCTTCATGTGGTCAAACCCATAATCTTAGCTTCCATAGTGGTGATAAGAGAATATCTCCTTGACAAAGCGTCTGCCACTATGTTTTCTTTTCCCTTCTTGTACTTGATCACATAGGGGAAAGTCTCCACAAACTCTAACCATCTAGCATGTCTTCTCTTGAGTGTTGTCTGCCCTCTTAGATGCTTGAGTGTTTCATGGTCTGTATGAATGACAAACTCCTTGGACAGAAGGTAGTGTTGCCAAGTCTCTAAGGATCTCACCAATGCATAGAGTTCCTTGTCATATGTAGGAGAGTTCAGAGCAGCTCCACTAAGCTTCTCACTGAAATATGCTAGTGGCCTTCCTCCTTGAGTTAGAAAAGCTCCAATACATGTTCCTGATGCATCACACTCTATTTCAAATGTTTTAACAAAGTTTGGCAATACCAGTACAGGAGCATGGGTGAGGCTGTCTTTCAGCTTGTGGAATGCCTCTTCTTGAGCTGGTCCCCATTCAAATGCAACATTCTTCTTGATCACAGAAGTTAGGGGTGCTGCAATGGTGCTGAAATATTTGACAAACCTTCTATAGAAGCTGGCCAATCCATGAAAGCTCCTTACATGTCCAATGTTTCTTGGTGTTGGCCATTCTTGGATTGCTTTAATCTTTTCCTCATCTACTTTGAGCCCCTGTGAACTTACAACAAAGCCTAAAAAGACCAATTGATAAGTGCAAAACATGCATTTCTTCAGGTTTGCATATAGGTGCTCCTGGCGCAGTGTGTTCATAACCAACTCTAGATGTTTCAAATGATCAATCAAGCAAGTACTATAGATGAGAATATCATCAAAGTAGACAACTAAAAACTTACATATGTAGGCACGAAGGACATGGTTCATCAGCCTCATGAATGTGCTTGGTGCATTTGTTAAGCCAAATGGCATGACCAACCATTCATATAAACCCCTCTTAGTCTTGAAGACTGTTTTCCATTCATCTCCTTCATTCATCCTCAATTGATAATAGCCACTTTTTAAGGTCAATTTTTGAGAAGATTGTAGCTCCACTTAACTCATCCAACATGTCATCTAGCCTTGGGATGGGATGTCTGTACTTAATGGTGATGTTGTTGATGGCTCTACAATCAACACACATCCTCCAAGTACCATCCTTCTTAGGTACTAGCAAGACTGGAACATCACAAGGACTTAAGCTCTCTCTTATGTACCCCTTAGCCATTAAATCTTGCACTTGCCTCTCCAACTCTTTGGCCTCCTCTGGATTAACTCTGTATGCTGGTCTATTGGGTAATGGTTCTCAAGGAACAAGGTCTATTTGATGCTCTATTCCCCTGATTGGTGGTAGACCTGGTGGTATATCTTCTGGAAAGATGTCCTTGAACTTGTCCAGAAATGTAGTCATCTCCGTGGGTAGCATTCTGTCCTCTGTTTCTGCAAGCAAACCTTCCTTAAAGATCATGAGTACTACCTGTGTCTTTGATTCAATAGCTTTAAGGACAGTATTAGGTGTAATATACAAGTTGGTTTTACTTATCTTTGCACCCTTTGCCATTGTGGTATGCATCTCATGAACCTCCTGTAGTGTGAGTGGTGCTAGATTGTGCTTCCTGTTGTTATGAGTGAAGCTGTAGAAGTTGGTACGTCCATTGTGCATTGTCTCTTTGTCAAACTGCCATGGTCTTCCAAGGAGCAGATGACCAGTTTGCATAGGAACTACATCACACTTCACTTGATCACTGTACTTTACTACTTTACAATGGTGAACGGCACCATGACCTGCTCAGAAATCTTCAACTCTGTCTCATCATTCAACCACTTCAATCTGTAGGGTCTTGGATGCTTAGTTGTTTTCAGGTTCAGCTTATCCTCTAGATACTTGCTGGCTACATTGGTGCAGAATCCTCCATCAATGATGAGACTGCATACTTTGTTGTCAATGCTGCACCTTGAGTGGAAGATGTTTTCCCTCTGAATGGTTTCTGGATCAAAGAGTGCACTAAGAGCTCTCCTCACAACCAGCAGCTCTCCCATTTTAGGATAATCCACAACATCTTCTCCTTCTGATCCTGCTTCCTCTTCTTCAGGTTCATCTTCTGATTCATACTCCCCATTAGCTTTAAGAATCATTACTCTCTGATTTGGACACTCTCTTGCATAATGTCCTTTCCCTTGGCACTTGAAGCATGTAATATCTCTAGCTCTCCGGTTTTGAAGCTTGTTTTGTTCAGCCTTTACTCCCTTAGATGCTTCTGGTCCAGACGGCTTGAACTTGGATGTTTCACCAGTCTTGTTCTTGTCAAAGCTTCTTTGTGGTTGTGGTGTCCATGAGGTCTTGTTTCTGGTTGTTGAAGTTGTTTTCCTCTTAATGTGTTGTTCTGCTTGAACAGATAAGTGCAGAAGCTCTTCAAGATCTCTATAGATTTGCCTTTCCACCTTCCTGGAAATCCTATCATGCAAACCATCCAGAAACTGGGCCATTAGAGTTTCTTCTGAATCCTCAAGCTCCAAACGGTTTTTCAGTGTTTCAAACTCCTCAAAGTACTCCTCAACTGACTTGGTTCCTTGGGAAAGCTTTCTGAACCTCTTCTGCAAGTCTCTATGGTAGTATGCAGGTACATATCTCTTCCTCATATGATACCTCATATCTTCCCAAGTGTTGATATGCCCATGTCTGTGCCTTCTCCTCTCACTGACCTCTCTGTCCCACCATGCTAGAGCATTGTCAGTAAGTTGTGCTGCTGCTAATGTTACCATCCTAGCATTGGTGTATTGATAGTACTCAAAGATGTACTCAATTCTTCTCTCCCAATCTAAGTAAGCTTCTGGATTAACTTTACCAGCAAATGTAGGAGGTGTCAGCTTGAGATCTTTTCTACTATGCCATGGTCTGTCATCTTCATGATCTCTATCTCTGGACCTTCCTCTCTGTCTTTCCTTCTCATGCCTCCTTGGTGGTGTATCAGCATCATCCTCTAAGCTGGGCATGTCTTCATCAGTCTCTTCATCAGCTCTTCTTTGGTTCTGCCCAACAGCTGCACCACGGATAGGACCTCTTCTAGCTGGTGCTTGCCTCTGTTCCAAGGCTGTCATGCGTGCACTGATGTTTTGCTAAGCTTCTAGCATCTGAATCATAGTAAGTTGGCCATTGTTTGCTTCTTCACCCATTTGTATGGTTGTTCCTGCGTGTACACAGTTTAAGAAGTATCAACGGTCGAAATGAAAGTCTAACAATGCCTTTATTAGAAGAAATATGTCTACTGAATGTCAATGAGTCTATTCTCTGGTCAGATAGAACAAACAATTCGAAAAAAATGCAAGGAAAATTCAAATATGCAAAGAATATGTTGTTTCCTAAAGTGATGAAAACTGTGTGATGTTTAAGGTATGCAACAACTATAATTTTTTTTTTTTTTGATATAATTTTCGAAATCTAAGCAAATATGGAATGACAGAACAAAGACAAACAAATTTTTTATGGGTTTTGTGTAGAAAAATCGGATCAAACAAAGAAACCAAACAAAAATGGTATGAACTAGCTTTTTCTGGTTTTCGAATGACAATGACACAAAAGCAAAGAACTTGATGCAGAATGATTTTTTTTGACTTTTCTGATGCAAGGTTTAACTGGAATAAAAGGTAAACAAATGAATCTAATATGCAATGATTTTATTTTTGTTTTTTTTTTATAATGGATGAATAGAATATAAACAAAATAGAACAGAATGAAAAGCAATAAGACTAATCGTAATGGAATAGATAACACCTGATTTGGAGCCTAGGATCTGATACCAGATGATGTAGGATCAGCAGGTGTTGATCTCACAGATGGATGGAGTGATGAGGTTTATCAATGGTTGTAGAACACTCTTGACAGAACCAGTGGATGAAGATGGATTGAAGGTGGGCTGAGATGGAGAATCAACAAAGGAACGTACGTTTCTCCTTGTTGCTTCTATTGGATGGGATGAACTTGATCAGGAGATCAAGGATGGATTTATAGACGCCACACAACCTGATGGAGAAGGTAGTGATAAGTCTGGGCTCTCTGATCTCTCAAGGAATCACACACAAGAGAAAACACAGAAAATAAACTCTTTGCTTGCAAAGAAACTTGATTGAATACAAGGTGATTTCGTGTCTGATACAAGAGAAAGGCTAAAGCCTTATAAGGCAGAATGAAACTTAATGAAAAAGCAGATTTGATGGAAAATAAAATCAAAGTGAATGAAATGTAGCCGTTGAGTCTTGATGGTGAATCTTTGTGTCTTCAGTTATGGAAAGTGTGATATTTCAAAGAATAGCTTGGAATTCTTTGCTCTCCTGTTTTCTAGAAACTCATTTAATTGTCTGAGTCTCTGGCCCTCCTTATGCATTTCGAAATATGCTGAATATGGTAACTTCTTGCTGACCTTGTAAAACCGGCAGAAAAGGCAGTGTTGATGTCTTCTGGTTAAAGTAGTCTGGTTCCTTTGGTTTCTTCTTAGATTGAACTTCCTCTTGTACCTTAAGATCCTCCTTATCCTTGGAAGTAAAGATTTCAAGTTCCCTTGCAAGTGGAGTCTTCAAACAGAGTTGGTCTTCAAGATAGATCTTCTCGGATGCATTGAGCAAAGTTATGCACTCTGGTGCTTCTGGTTCTTCTATGGTGATCTGATGGCAGTAACCTTCCTTTGAGTTGTTGCATTGCTTGTCCTCAAAGTTTGGCATGTAAATGGTCTTGAATTAGTGAGGTTCCTCCTTTGGTTCAGTTGGTGTCTCCTGGATAATCTCCAGCTTAAGTAGTTTATGTTTAAGCTCTTCATGCTCCAAAAGTGTGATCAAGCTTTCCATTGAGTTGTTAAACTCTTCCCTTAAGCTCCTGGTGCCTGCTCTGGTCCTTGGTGTTTGCCTCATGGTTGGGATCTTGATCTCCTGCTCAGCTTCCTCGGTTGGGCTAATCTCCATGTCCTCATCAACTAGGCATGTAGAAAGCTTTTGATTCTCTATCAAACAACTTAACATTTCCTATGCCTTTAATTGGAATCCTTTCACCATTACCAATCACAACATTTCCTAAAGCAGGTTTAACCTTCTTAATCAAGTTTAAATCACTAATCATGTGATGTGAAGCCCCTGAATCTACTATTAATGGTTTATGATCAGCTATCAAGGACTTGTGATTGATTAAAGCATGAAAGGAACTACCAAAGACATTACCAGAACTCTCCTGAAGGCTTTGATGAGGGCATCAAGGTCTGACCTCCTCACCAACTCATTTTGAGGCACCACATTAGGAGCAGGAGCATAGGCTGGTACCATCTCCCTACATTCATTTCCAGGCCGGTTTGAAGAAGTAGAAGCACCAGGAGCACCAGCAGCAGGAGCAAAGGTTGATTCATTTGAGTAATGTGCTCTCTGGTCCTTGAACTTGTTGGTGAAAGCCGGTTTGAGATGAGGATGAAGCAGCCATCATTTGTCCTTGAAATGCCCCTTCCTCTTGCAATGATCATATACACCAGGGATCCTCCTCTCCTCAGGCATGTAAGCACCCTTGTGAGCAGTAGCAAGCTCACCTTTCCTTCCAAACAACCCAAAGGAACCTTGCTCCTTCTGAATTTGTGCACACACTTCATCTAAGTTGGGAAGAGTTTCTTCCCTTAACATGTGTGTGATCAAGCTGTTGTAAGCCGGATTGAGGGTTAGCAAGAGTGCAAACACCTTGTCTTGTTCCCTCCTTTCATTTAGAACCAGTGGATCAATTGTTGGTGGTCTTAGCATCTCCAACTCTGCCCACAATGATCTAAACTTCCCAAAATGTTGCTTGAACTCCATGTCTTCTTGGCTCAGGTTGTTGATGGCCAACTTCACTTCAAACACTCTACTTAGGTTAGCCATATTTCCATAGACCTTTTGCAGAGTGTCCCATAAGTCCTTAGAGCTCTCACAGTAAGAGTAAGCCTCCAACAGAGACGGCTCAAGGGAGCTTTGAAGAATGGACAGAACATATTGGTCCCCTTGAGTCCATGCTTCTTCATCTTCAAGAGCTGCTTCTTCAACAGATTCTTCATCAGCCTTAGCCTCAGCTTCAGCTCCTCCTTTAGCAGCTTCACCTTTGGGCTCAGCCTTCATCATCTCCATTGGAGCAGTGTCGCTTAAGACATGCTTTCACAAGCCTCTCCCACCGAGAGCACTTTTGGCCATTCTAGCCCACACCAAGTAGTTGGCTCCTTTAAGATTCACTAAAATGATTACCCTTGAGTTCTCCATGACTGAGTAAGGAGTGAGTTTCAAGAGAAAAGAGTTTCAAAGAGTTTAGAACAAGAGAGAAGGGAACCGGCTAGAAAGACCCGACTAGAGAATGAAGAACAAGAAGAGATTTAGGAGTAAGAACAAGAAGAATGAGTGAGTTTAAGAGTATCTGCGGAAGTGAGAATAGGTACAGGAGCTTTAGAGCTCTGATACCATGTTAGAATTTAGAGATTAGGAAGATTTCTTGATGAGAGAAGCTCTTGTACCCGATTAGGGTTTTAAGAGCGAGAGAGAGAGTGAACCGAGAGTATTAGAGATAGATGAACTTAGGAACTAAATCCTTAAGTGTTTATTGATGTTCAGAGCTTGCAATACATATATAGAGAAGCAACTAGGGTTTTGTGTACAATAAACAATGCATAAACAAGAAGAAGACAAAGTAGGTGCAACGGCTCCAATGTAGACAGCGACAGCACCTTAAGGAGAGACAACAAACTTTCTGACCTAGGGATCAGTCTCCTGCGCCTTTGCTCTGCTCCAGACTGGTTGTACTATAGTTGGGAACATAAACAACTCATTTAGGACCGAGATCACATGTTTGAATATGTCCTAAAGTCCCCAACTTTGCACAAGACCAAACCGGCTCATTTCCTTGTGTTACACTCTAACTTCTTTCTTCTTCATTTCAATACTTCATAGGTTTTGGGAACCCATTCAGCATCAAGAGCACCAATAAAGACCTGAAGTTCGGTAGAGAAATGAGAAAGTGTGCAAACGGCTTGACTTGGATGAGTTACTTCCTGACTATTGTAGTACACTCTTGTGTTTCTCCATTCAGATGGATCCTTTCTCTCCCTTGTGAAGGATCTTTTGGTGTTAATCCTGATTCAATTCATCAGATTAATAGATCCTAAACATGCCAGATCTAGGTTCTCTTGAATAGAAACATAATAGATCTCACCTTTTACCTGTTTGTTGCAGCGGAAGGAATAGAACAGGTCAGAGATCAGAGAGATACACCGAGGGATGAATCCTCCAAAGGTTCACACACGCTTCACAAGGAAATGGCTGCTAGACCGAGCAGGAGAGGAGGCGCAGAGAGAGGCTGTGGGTGGCGCAAATCAGCTGAAGAATTAGAGAGCTTTTAGGTCAAGTTTTATTCATTAAAACTCCCTTTAGTTCTCATGGGCTTTTGGGCCCAATTCTCAGTTCTGATTAAATCCCTTGGATTTAATCAGGCCCTTTAGTCTCTCCAAGTACCGTAAATGCCTAGCACTTTTACCGTACCTCTGCTAAACCGTTCCTTCGTATTTTCCCGTTAGCTTAGGCGTGTGACCCATATGGGATCATATAATAAAGGCAATAAGTCCAAGACTTATAGATCATGAGCGGACTCTAGCAAGCCATCATGACCCCCAGCATTATATGACTTATGTCTGATCATTGACATACTCTTACTTTCTAGAGACAGTACCGAGATTACTGGACACAATTCCAACACCTTGTACTTCTTCTTAGTACTTGCACCGGCTGATCAGAATGCACCTTCTCTTGTTGCTGTTCCATTTCAGATTGTTCAAGTTCCATTTGGTGCACATCTAGCTCTTCTTCTTCACCTTGATCATGAATGGCAGAATCATCATGTTGTTGATCAGTTTGTGATTCTCCATTGTCCCCCTCATGTTCAAGGTGAGTAGTTTTATCAACAATGGTATTTTCCACAGCCGGTTTGTTCTCCTTGGTCTCCTCCTTCTTCTTTGACTGGGTGATCCCAAGATTCTCTAAGATGATCCTCAAATTGTTGGCACGGTCAGAAGGATTGTTGGGGAGGTCCTTAATGTTATCCCAACTCTTCTCCTCATAGAAACCCTTTGATTCCACAAATCTGAGATCTCTAGAGACCAATACTCTCCTTGTTTCAGGTACATAGCACTTGTATCCTTTTTGGTTAGTAGAATAGCCAATGAACATTGCCTTGACACACTTTGCATCAAGCTTATCCCTTTCCTCTCCTGGTATTAAAACAAAGAACAAACACCCAAACACACGTAAGTGATGAATTGAAGGTTTGGTTTTGTTCAATACCTGATATGGTGAAGCATCTTGAAGAACTTTGTATTGAGATGAAGACATGGAGAAGTTAACAATGTGAAAAGTTGGGACACATTATTAATCTTAGGATGATCCGGGTCACATGTTTGCATTAAGGAAGAAGAGAGACAAGGTGACCGTTGGAGAATACAAACAAGATGGCTCAAGATCAGAGAAGTCTGAGGTTGGATCAGAGCTCAAGACAAGCTCAGTATGACCATTGGACAAGTCACTATCACCGAGACCAAAGCGCAAGCTGTCACTTTCCAAATTACCCGGATGGAATATCTCTTTCCTAAAGGGGTTCTTGTCTACATTCCATTTATGTATATTGATTGTTTGTACCTTAACCTAGTTGTAGCTCATTATAAATATGTTGTAACACTTCTGAATGAATATCAAGAGAGTTATTCTTCTCTTTGAGCCGCAACCCTAGTTTCTCTCTCCAACCGGCTTAGAACCCTAATCGGATTATGTGTCTCTTCTCTCATTATCTCATCAATCTCTCAACAAACTCTCAATCTAAACTTCATATTCTAACATGGTATCAGAGCCATAAGCTCCTATACCTATTCATTTCCGCATACTCTGATTCTTAAACTCTGTTTTTCTTGTTCTTGTTCATCTTGTTCTTGAAAGCTCCGGTTCTTACTCTTGAAATCTCTTAAGCTTTCAAGCATTTTTCTTTGGCCTATTGGCTCTTGTGCGTGTTCTCTGTGAGTTGAGAACTCTCCTGTTTGAAAATTTACCTTGAAAACTCCCTCCTTGCAACAAACCAGTCTTAGCAATGGAGAGCTCAAGGGTAATCATTCCGGTGACACTTAAAGGTGCCAACTACATTGTTTGGGCCAGGATGGCGAATTCTGCACTTGGAGGCAGAGGTTTATGGAAGTACATCACGAGGAGCACAGCTCCAAAGAAGGTGATGAAGGCTAAAGCTAAGGTTGGAACCGAGGCTGAAGCTAAAGAAGATGTTGGGTCTCATGAAGAGACATCTGAAGCTGATGAAGAAGCGTGGATACAAGGGGACCAGAATGTGCTCTCTATACTTAAAAGCTCACTTGACCAGCACCTGTTGGAGGCTTACTCCTATTGCGTGACTTCCAAGCAGCTGTGGGATACTATTGAGAAGGTTTATGGGAATAAATCAAACCTAACCAGAGTCTTTGAAGTTAAGCTGGCCATCAACAATCTCCAACAAGAAGATATGGAGTTAAAAGCTCACTTTGGAAAGTTTAGCTCTCTGTGGTCAGAGTTAGAGATGTTGAGGCCACAAAGCAGTGACCCTTTGGTGTTACAAGAAAGAAGAGAGCAGGATAAAGTCTTTGCTCTTTTGCTCACCTTGAACTCATCGTACAATGGGTTGATTAAGCACATTCTAAGGGCAGATACTCTACCTGACTTAGATGATGTGTGTGGACATATTCAGAAAGAGCAAGGCTCATTTGGGTTGTTCAAAGGCAAAGGTGAGTTGGTAACCACCAACAAAGTGATGCATAAGGCTGAGGAAAGGCAGAACTATGGAGGTGACAAGAGAGGAGTCTTGATGTGTAATTTTTCTAGAAGAATGGGCATTTGAAGGATAGATGCTGGCGCCTTCATCCAAACCTCAGACCCTCATCTCACCCCAACCGGTTCAAAGATCAAAGGGCAAACTACTCCTATGGTGAAGCTGGACCAGGTTCTTCTTCACTGCAGCAATGTGAAGAAGGAAGAGCAATGGTGGTTCATCAAGCTCCAGCCATAACTGATCAAAGTGATGTGGTAAGAAGGTCAGACCTTGAGGCTCTCATCAAAGCCCTCAAGGAAAACTCTGGTATGGCTCTTGGTACTTCACTCTTTGCATCAAATAAAATCAGACCTTTGATCATTGATTCAAGAGCCTCTCACCATATGATCAGTGACCCTAAGTTGATAGAAAATGTTAAACCAGCTTTAGGATGTGTAGTTATTGCAAATGGTGATAAGGTTCCAATTCAAGGCATAGGAAATCTGAAATTGTTTAACAAAGAATCCAAAGCCTTCTTTATGCCTAGTTTCACATCCAACTTAGTATCTGTGAAAAGAATAGCCACTGATCTAAATTGCAATGTTGTTTTCAGTCCTAATGATGTTGTGTTTCAGGATATTAAAACAAGTAAGTTGATTGGGAAAGGTGTGACAAAGGATGAGCTCTACATGATTGAAGACACCAATCCTTCTTCTGATTCATCTACTGCTTTATCTATTGCTTTATCTACTTGTGTTGGTGTGGATGATTCTACTTGGCATGCTAGACTAGGACATCCACAACCGTACCTATGTGTCAAGGGATGTTAAGTTCATTGAGGGGCAGAGATACTATGAGAAAAGAGATTGGTAAGGTTTGAAGGATATCTCAAGATCACCTTCTGATTTGGCTACAAGTTTGAAGTACTTATTGGATCACTTGGTCAATGATCATCCACGGCAAAAGGAGCCTAATACAACTACCCAAGAAGCTCAACAAGAGGATGCTGAACCAGCAACACACGCACATGAACCGGCTCAAGCTCAAGAGGACACTCTACCTCAAGATCAGAACCAAGTGGACTTGGACATGAATGAGGATGAGATGGTTTATCAAGAGGAAGAAGGTAATGTGGAGGTGGCTGATCAACAGGTTCAACAACTCAGGAGAAGCACAAGGGAAAAGAAAGATCCATCAGAATGGATGAAGACAAGAGTCTACTACAACAACCAAGCAGTAGCTCATCCTAGTCAGTCTACTTGTTCTATTGACTTGCTACCATCTAGTCACAAGGCCTTTCTTGGAAATATTGATCTAAACAAGGTACCTAAGACTTATGAAGAGGCTAAGGATATCAAGGTATGGATGGATGCAGTAAAGGATGAGAAAGAAGCTATGGAAAGGAATCATACTTGGAATGTGGAGAAGTTACCAAAGGGTAAGAAGACTGTTAGCTCAAAGTGGGTCTTCACAATCAAGTATAGAAGCAATGGATACATAGAGAGGTACAAGGCAAGGCTAGTAGCAAGGGGATTCACTCAAACCTATGGAGAAGACTATACGGATACCTTTTCACCAGTTGCTAAACTTCATACAGTAAGAGTCACATTAAGCTTAGCCACAAACCTCTCATGGAATCTATGGCAAATGGTTGTGAAGAATGCCTTTCTACAAGGAGAACTTGAAGAGGAAGTGTATATGACTCCACCACCAGGATTGAAACACTTGTGTGAAGATGGTGAGGTATTGAGACTAAGATGGGCGATCTATGGCTTGAAACAATGACCAAGGGCATGGTACCACAAGCTCAGTCATACACTCATGGACCATGGTTTCAAGAAGTCTCAATCTGATCACACATTGTTTACTCTTCAAAGTGCTCAAGGAGTGGTGGTAGTTCTGATCTATGTGGATGATTTGATCATCACAGGAAGTGATACTGATGGGATTCAATCCACAAAGGCATTTCTCAAGAGTTCCTTTGACATCAAAGACCTTGGTGAATTGAAGTATTTCTTGGGCATTGGAGTATGCAAATTCAATGATGGATTGTTTCTGTCCCAAAGGAAGTATGTTCAAGACTTGTTGACATAAACAAGTATGCATGATTGCAAGATAGCAAAGACTCCTCTTGAAGATGGCTACCAAGTCAATAGAAAGGGGGAAAAATCAGATGAAGTCAAGTTCAAGGATGTAGCCTTGTATAGGAGGCTGGTTGGGAAGCTTATCTATCTCACACTCACAAGACCAGATTTATGCTTTGCTGTGAATCAAGTTAGCCAACATATGCAATCACCCACAGTTTATCATTGGAGTTTGATTGAGAGGATCCTCAGATATCTCAAAGGATCAACAGGACAAGGCATTTGGATGGGTAAGAATGATAGCACTGAGATTGTTGGCTATTGTGATGCAGATTGGGCTGGTGATAAGAGTGATAAGAGATCAACAACCGGCTATTGTACCTTCATTAGAGGCAACTTAGTGACTTGGAAAACAAAGAAGCAGAAGGTGGTGTCTTGTTCTAGTGCTGAAGCTAAGCATAGGGCAATGAGAAAGCTTGCAACAGAGTTAACTTGGCTGAAGGCTCTGCTTAAAGACTTTGGCATAGAGCAATCAAGTCCAATCACCTTCCATTGTGACAACCAGGCTGCTATCCAAATTGCTACAAACTCTGTGTTTCATGAGAGGACCAAATACATGGAGATTGATTGTCACAAGGTAAGGGAGAAGATTGAAGATGGAACCATTCTGCCTTGCTACACAAAGAGTGAAGATCAGCTAGCAGATATCTTCACTAAGGCCGCCAGCCTTAAGGTTTGCACTTATGTCTTTAGCAAACAAGGGCTTGTGGCTATTCATGATTAGAACTCTCCTGATTCATGTGCAGCATACTCTTTTTCCCTTGATGTGGTTTTGTCCCAAGTGGTTTTCCACATCAAGGTTTTTAATGAGGTGTTGCCATGATCATTCCAAGTTCAGTCTTTAGGGTGATTCCAAAGTCTGAACTTGAGGGGGAGTATTGATCATGATGAGAACAATGTGCAAAGGTTGTGCACTATCCAAATATGCACAAGTCTTGCACATTGGTAAAGTTCAAAATCAGGGACACTTGAATGTGTTCATCAAAGTGTCTGTCTAAACAATGTGCAAAGTTGGGGACTTGATCAGACCATTGAAGATCAGACTGTTAGAGAGTAAAACAAGGACAGCATGGGCAGGTCTGGCGCAAGGAAGGACCACATTCAGAAGTGGTCCCAACCGGCCTTACATGGTTCAGAAATGACAGCCTGTTTTTTCTTTAGCTAGTCCTTGTCTTATTCCAATTAGGTTAATTCTTTATGCTCTTTGTCCCTCATATAAAGCATTGTAAAGACTGAAACATAATGAATTAAGGGTTTTGAAGCCTCATTCTCTCTCTCTCTCTATCTTTGCGCCTCCTCTCTTACATTCAAGAACCCTAAATGTTGATTCTCTAAAACCAACAAGAAAGAGAGAATGTAGCTTAGGAAAATGATTCCTTAAGTGTATATTTGATGTTCATAGGTTACATGCTTTATATAGAGAGACAACTATTGAAATGGAGATCATGAAGTTCACATCACAACCTTGTGCACAAATTGTGCATTGAGTGTTAAGGAGTCCGGTTACATTATGGCACATTACTTAGACTTATCACTGTGGAAAGTGTGTGTGCATTCTTAACCTGGCCGAAATCTATTTGAGGAAAGTCAAGGGAGGTACATAACTCTGATGCACAGACCAGACAAGTCACTCTCACCTTGGGACAAGCATTGGAGCTGTCACTATCCAACATAGCCGTTGGAGTCTCTTGGTCACAACACTCCTTTGTCTTCATCTCTCTTATTCTTTCTTTATTCTAGTTGTAGCCCTAGCATCTTACATATATAAACATTGTAAATCTCTTATGAATAAACTAGTTGGGAATTACTCTTCCCTCTTACAACCGTAAACCCTACACTATCTCTCTCTAGCCGCCAAGAACCCTAATCGTGTTCAAGGCTGTTCTCTTGCAATATCTCTCATTCTAACTTAATCTCTTACTCTAAATCTCATATTCTAACATGGTATCAGAGCTATAAGCTCCTATACCTTTACTACTTCCGCAAATCTTACTCTACAAAACTCTAAACTCTGTTCTTGAAACCCTGTTTCTGTTCTGAAAGGTTCAAGCTCTTAAGCGCTTCTCTCCTTCTTGTTTACTTCTTGTGTGTTCTCTGTGAGTTGAGAACCTTTCTACCATTAAACTTTTCATCTTGAATACTCCCTCCTTGCTAGAAATCAGAGGCAATGGAGAACTCAAGAGTTTTTATCCCTGTGATTCTCAAAGGCTCCAACTACATAGTGTGGGCTAGAATGGTTAAGTCTGCTCTTAAAGGCAGAGGTCTGTGGAAGTACATCATGAGGAATACTGCTCCACAGAAGGTGATGAAGGCTGAAGCTAAGGCTGGAACCGAGGCTGAAGCTAAAGATGGTGGTGAGTCTCATGAAGAGACAACTGAAGCTGATGAAGAAGCATGGACACAAGGAGACCAAAATGTGTTGTCCATACTTCAAAGCTCACTTGACCATCACCTATTGGAAGCCTATTCTTATTGTGTGACTTTCAAGGAGCTGTGGGATACTATTGAGAAGGTTTATGGAAATAAATTAAGCTGGCCATCAACAACCTCCAGCAAGAAGATATGGAGTTTAAAGCTCACTTTGGAAGGTTTAGCTCACTGTGGGCATAGTTGGAGATGTTGAGGCCACCAAGAAGTGATCCTTTGGTGTTACAAGAAAGAAGAGAGCAGGATAAAGTCCTTGCTCTTCTTCTCACCTTGAACTCATCTTACAATGGTTTGTGATGTGATCTTAATGGAGAAGATCCTTGCCCTTGAATGCACTTTGTGAGTCTGGTTGTTTGATGGATGAAGAACAGAATTGATGGAAAGATTATAGAGTTTAGAAACAGTGGATTGAAATAAACTTCCTGAAGCTGCGGAATCACTTCAAGACTTTCGAACTCTGTGAAGGATTGTTTAGTATATCCTGATTCAATTTCTCATTGATTGATCCTACTAAACATGCTTGGATCTAGGTTCTCTTGCTGAATCATAAAAGATCTCACCTAATACCTTATTATGCAGCGGAATGGAGAGGTATGAGTCAGAGATCAGCAGAACCGCCAAGAGACAGCTCCTCCAAAGGTTCACACACGCACACTTCAGGAAGTTGGCTGCTAGACCACATGGAGGGAGGTGCAGAGAAGAGAGAGGGAGGCGCAGACTTCTGAGAAAAATTAGAGAGCTAGGTCAAGTTTTATTCATTAAAACCCCTTTTAGTTCTCATGGGCTTTTGGGCCCAAGTCTTAAATCCCTTAGATTTAATCAGGCCCTTTAATCTCTCTAAGTACAGTAAATGCCTAGCACTTTCACCGTACTCCTGCTGAACCGTTCCTCCATATTTTCCTGTTAGCTTAGGCGTGTGACCCATATGGGATCATATAATAAAGGCAATAAGTCCAAGACTTATAGATCATGAGCGGACTCTAGCAAGCCATCATGACCCCCAGTATTATATGACTTATGTCTGATCATTGACATACTCTTACTTTCTAGAGACAGTACAGAGAATACTGGACATAATTCCAACAATCTCCCACTTGTACTGGAATCTCTGTATTCATATTCCTTTTGTCTCAATATCTCGATTAGTTATAAGGCAAGATGAGTGTCATCCTTATAAAGCCTAATCTTGTTCATCGGACTCTAATTTGATACTGACAATCCAAACGACTCGGGACAGTCCGTTTGAGCATGGCCATGCATTTTCCAGTATTCAAATCTCCGATTGGCCTAGAGATATTCACTCCATTTATATTGGAGGGACAAATCCCGTCTTGTTCCATCACTGTAAACTACTCATTTCATAATACACCCAAACAGGGTCCTTATAACTATCGCTTAACGACAGTGTTAGACAATGATCAAAGTGCATCAGTTCATGTGCAGTCACATGCATGCGAACTCAGGTCTAAGGACTATACTCTATAGTCGTAGTAAGAATCTCTTATGACACAGATATAAATATCCTGAAGAGTTCTTATAAGCGGGTCTTGTCCGGTCGTATGTACCCCAACATACACCTATGTACTGACTTTGATGTCGTGCATCTATGACATCCTGAGACTTCGTCATAAGTCACATACCAATCTAGTCTCGCGCGGTTGTTGGTGTTCCAATTTCAACAACCTTCGACTAGGGACAGGATGATATAAGCCATCTATCAAATATAGGGTCTCATGATCAAGCTAAATGACTTTGATGACTCAAGATCAAGTCACTTACTTCGATGACCTATAAAATGGTTCATATCATTTTGGAACGATTATTTCATCACAGTTAAAATAATCTTGAAATAATAATTTTATTATTAAACATCTCAAATGTTTTACAAGAACATATCAATAACTAAATAAAGCCCTCAAACTCCCACTCAAATTTAGATTACATTTCAATGTCTCTAATGCCTACAGCTTCAGTCAGGAACTCGAGCTTAGGTCTTGGGAGTGGCTTTGTCAATGGATCAGCGACGTTATCATCTGTCTGAACTCGGCTGATCTTGACTTCCTTTCTATTAATGATGTCACGTATCAAGTGAAATCTTCTTAGTACATGCTTGGATTTCTGGTGTGATCTTGGTTCCTTTGCCTGAGCAATAGCACCATTGTTATCACAAAACAGTGCCAGAGGCTCAGCCGCATTTGGTATCACACCTAGTTCAATAATGAACTTTCTTATCCAAACAGCTTCCTTCGCTGCTTCCGAAGCGGCGATATATTCAGCTTTTGTAGTGGAATCAGCAACGGTGTCTTGCTTGGAGCTTCTCCAACTGATTGCACCGCCATTCAGACAAAAGATATAACCGGACTGTGACCGGAAATCATCTTGGTCTGTCTGGAAACTTGCGTCCGTGAATCCACTGACTTCAAGCACATTACTTCCGCCGTACACCAAGAACTTATCCTTAGTATGTCTTAGATACTTCAGGATATTCTTGACGGCAATCCAGTGGCTTTCACCTGGATTTGACTGGTACCTACTCGTCATGCTCAATGCATAAGCAACATCAGGACGAGTACAGATCATGGCATACATGACAGATCCTATTGCAGATGCATAAGGAATATTCTTCATGCGCTCAAGCTCAGCAGCCGTCGTAGGGCTCTGCTTTTTGCTTAGCGTTGTGCCATGTACCATTGGCGTGAAGCCCTTCTTGGAATCTGCCATGCTGAATCTATGTAGGACTTTGTCAATGTATGAATCTTGACACAAGCCTATCAGCCTTTTAGATCTATCCCGGTAGATCCGGATTCCAAGAACGTATGCGGCTTCACCCATGTCTTTCATGGAAAAACAACTTCCAAGCCAGTCCTTTACGGACCTCAGCATTGGTACGTCGTTTCCGAGAAGTAGTATGTCATCGACATACAGAATAAGAAATACTATCTTGCTCCCACTAGTTTTCTTATACACGCATTGTTCTTCTTCGTTTCTGATGAAGTCAAATTGCTTGATCGCTTCATCAAAACGAAGATTCCAGCTCCTCGATGCTTGCTTCAATCCATAAATGGATTTATGAAGCTTGCATACTTTCCCAGCATTCTTTGGATCTATGTAACCGTCAGGTTGTGTCATATACACATCCTCTTCCAAAATACCATTCAGGAAGGCGGTTTTCACGTCCATCTGCCAAATTTCATAATCATGAAAAGCTGCAGTTGCTAGTAGAATCCGAATAGATTTCATCATAGCCACTGGGGAATAGGTTTCATCATAATCCACACCGTGAACTTGTCTGAAACCTTTTGCCACCAACCTGGCTTTATAAATCTGGACATTTCCATCCACGTCAATCTTCTTCTTGAAGATCCATTTGCACTCGATGGCGTTTACACCAGTGGGTAAGTCAACCAACGAAAACACTTGGTTGACCGACATGGAGTCCATTTCGGAATCAGTGGCCTTATGCCACTTAGAGGAATCTGGGCCCATCATGGCTTGAATGAAGTTCGATGGTTCATCACCATCAATGATCAGAAGATCATGACAGTTAGTCACGAGGAATCCTTGATATCTCTCGGGTTCGTGACGGATCCTCCCGGATCTTCGAACTTCAGGTACCACAGGTTCAGGCTCTACAATTTCTTGTAGGTCCTCCTGCTGCTCTTCCTCATTAGGTTGAGCAGTATCCTGTTCATCTTGAATTTCTTCAAGCAGTACCTTACTCCCACTGTTTTTCTTAGAGAGAAACTCCCTCTCAAGAAAATTACAATCCCGGGCAACAAAGACCTTGTTCTCGGATCGTAGGTAGAAGTAATAAGCCTTGGTCTCCTTCGGATAACCAATGAAATAGCATTTATCAGACTTTGGTGTAAGCTTGTCAGAGATCAATCTCTTGACATAGGCTTCACAACCCCAAATTCTAAGATAAGACAGCACTGTAGCTTCCCCAGTCCATAATTCATATGGTGTCTTAGCTACTGCTTTTGATGGCGCTCTATTTAGAGTGAACACTGCTGTTAGCAGAGCATATCCCCAAAGGGATATTGGAAGGTCTGTGTGACTCATCATAGACCGAACCATATCCAATAAGGTCCGATTCCTCCTCTCAGACACACCATTCCATTGAGGTGTTCCAGGAGGAGTGAGTTGGGAAATTATCCCACACTCTCTTAGATGATCACTGAACTCTTGGCTCAAGTATTCTCCTCCTCGGTCGGACCGAAGAGCTTTAATGCTTTTGCCAAGTTGGTTATGTACTTCATTTTGGAATTCTCTGAATCTCTCAAACGATTCAGACTTATGTTTCATTAAATAAACATATCCATACCTACTGAAATCATCAGTGAAGGTAATGAAGTACTGATAGTTTCCTCTTGCATTTGTGGACATTGGGCCACACACATCTGTGTGTATCAGGCCCAATAAGTCACTGGCCCTCTCGTTAGGTTTATTAAAGGGGGCCCGCGTCATTTTGCCCATCAGACAGGATTCGCATTTCTCACATGACTCAAAGTCAAACGAGCCAAGAAGTCCATTCGTATGGAGCCTCTTAATGCGTTTCTCGCTGATGTGCCCTAAACGACAATGCCATACAAACGTTCGGTTCTCCTCATTAGGTTTGAACCGTTTGGTATTAATGTTATAAATTGGCGCGGATTGATCAAGTATATAAAGCCCATTCGTAAGAGGGGCACAACCATAGAACAAATTGTTGCGATTGAAGGAACATAATTTATTCTTAACTGAAAAATCATAACCTTCCAAATCCAACAATGAAATTGAAATAATATTTCTACTTATCGCAGGTACAAAATAACAATTATTGAGTTCTAAAACCAATCCCGAAGGTAAAGACAACAAGTATGTGCCTACAGCTAGTGCAGGAACTTTCGCTCCATTCCCAACTCGTAGCTCCACTTGTCCTTGCTTCAGCCTCCTACTGTTGCTGAGTGCCTGCATATTAGTACAAATATGAGCCCCACAACCAGTATCCATAACCCATGAGGTATTATCAGAAGTAGTTGTATTAACTTCTATAACAAAAATACCTGATGAAGAAGTCTCCAGAGTCTTCTTCTTCAATTCCTTTAGACCTTCCAGGAATTTCTTACATTCTCTCCTCCAATGCCCTGGTTCTTTACAGAACCTGCAGATGTCAGTAGGCCCAGCCTTGGACTTGGGCTTGGGCTTTGGCGTGTCCTTGTCCGAGACTTGAACAGCCTTAGCCTTTCCCTTGTCCTTGGCAGAGGATTTCTTAAAGCCCTTGCCCTTTTTCACCATAAGCACATTGGGGTCCTTGGCTTTCCTCAAGTTGGGCTCTGCAGTCTTGAGCATTCCGTGAAGCTCAGGCAATGTCTTACTCAAGCCATGCATATTGAAGTTCAGGATGAACTGATCATAGCTTGCAGGTAAAGACTGCAGAACGATGTCGCAGGCAAGTTCCTGGCTGATAGGGCAGTCGAGTTTCTGAAGATGATCGAGATAACCCATCATCTTCAAGACATGAGGACTCACTGCCGCATTTGCAGCCATCTTACAGTCTAAGAGGTTCTTAACTGTCTGGAACCTCTCAGTCCTTGCCTGCTCCTGAAAAAGCGATTTCAGGCTTGCCATTATCTCGATGGGCGACAGCACACTCTCGAACTGCATTTGTAGCTCAGGAGTCATGGTCGCCAACATCAGGCAATAGACATCATTTTCATCTGACGAATGCTTTTCCCAAGCATTATGCAGATTTCTGGCGGCATTGTTAGGAGGCCTCTCGGGGAGGGGATCACGAAGGACATATTCCTTCTTCTCCTGCTTGAGGACCAGCCTCAAGTTCCTTGACCACGTCAGGAAGTTCGTTCCAGTCAGCTTCTCCTTGTCGAGAACAGACCGGATTGAGAATGTGTTTTGAGTGCTTGTTGTAGTCATAGCTGAATTATAAGATAAAAGGATTTTAGTTAATATGTTCAATATGATTAATCTCGCATTATATTCAATAACATCAGTTACCCTCAATAGAATATAATGATTCCAAGATCCACATATAACTAAGATCAAAGTGGGCCACTGGCCGTCACCCAACCTTAGCTTATATCGGTAAGCCCTATCTCGGCTAATTATATCCGTGATATAACTCTTGGTTGTGAATCTGGGCCCGAGGCCCAATCCACTCTGATGTCTCAAGGCCCGGGACTCCCGATGGCCTAGTCAAGAAAAACCAGATTATACAGTCATGTAATCACTAATGTCTGGGACTCCCAATGACATCAATGAATCACAAACTGTCTTACCCACGCAAAAGATAGACACCCTCACACTGTAAGGCCGTGTGTACGATTGAATGGGCTTCAACAGCTGACATAATCTGGACAAGACATCCAACGCTTGATATTATTTGAGGTTTGTAGGTTTTTCTTAAAATTTCATCCCAAAATAGAAAATTACTATTTTGGGAAACTTTCCATTTTTGGAAACCTACTATTTTGGAAACTTTCTAAAATTGGAAACTTCCTAAAATTGGAAACTTTCTAACTATAGAAATTTCCTATAATCCAAAACATGCAAATCTAGAAACTTCTATTCTAAGAAACTTTCTAATTTGAAATTTTGGAAACTGATTAATTTAAAATCAAATTTTAATTATTAAATAAAATTTTAAATTCAATCTGAAGAAAAGACTCAAATAATTGGCCCAATTGTTTTAACTTCTTGGCCCATGGCCCAAGAATTGGTCTATGTCCAAGACATAACCCAATTGTCCAATTAAATGACATAACCGGTCTGGTTCATTAAAATTGGTCTAACCAAAATTAATTACTACGATGACCACAATTGTCAACCGGTTATTTACTAAACCGGATTTTCTCAATTTATTTGGTCCAACCAAATCAAATTAGAAAACCACTGGTTTAGGCACTAAATCCAATTTTACGACTTTGGATTTCTTATCACGGTTTAACCAGATCTAATAAATTTTATTAAATCTGTAATTATTAAACCGTGACGATTAAGTTTTAATTATCTTAAACCGAGCCACAAACCAAACCGCAACGATCGATGCTCTTACCATCGATCTGGAATCGATCGATGCTCTCACGCGATCGATCGGAACAGCTTGGGTCGTGCGATCGGGACGAGAGGCGACGGGACGAGAGCATGACGCGATCGTGTCCATGCGATCCGCCTTGCGGATCAGCCCATCGAATCGATCGATGCTCTCGCGCCTCACGTCTGACCGGTATGACCACGCAACACGATCCTTGATCGGTTCGTGCGTCATTCCGATGCATCGGTCGATGCAATTTTAGTTTAGGGTTTCGAACTTTATGTTTCTTAAGTGTTTTCTTATCAAAGATTGATTCATACACTTCTAAACAACCTAAACATGATTCTAAACAAGAAATCCTAATAGAACCAATGGCTCTGATACCACTGAAGGATTGTTTAGTATATCCTGATTCAATTTCTCATTGATTGATCCTACTAAACATGCTTGGATCTAGGTTCTCTTGCTGAATCATAAAAGATCTCACCTAATACCTTATTATGCAGCGGAATGGAGAGGTATGAGTCAGAGATCAGCAGAACCGCCAAGAGACAGCTCCTCCAAAGGTTCACACACGCACACTTCAGGAAGTTGGCTGCTAGACCACAGGGAGGGAGGCGCAGAGAAGAGAGAGGGAGGCGCAGACTTCTGAGAAAAATTAGAGAGCTAGGTCAAGTTTTATTCATTAAAACCCCTTTTAGTTCTCATGGGCTTTTGGGCCCAAGTCTCAGTCTGATTAAATCCCTTAGATTTAATCAGGCCCTTTAATCTCTCTAAGTACAGTAAATGCCTAGCACTTTCACCGTACTCCTGCTGAACCGTTCCTCCATATTTTCCTGTTAGCTTAGGCGTGTGACCCATATGGGATCATATAATAAAGGCAATAAGTCCAAGACTTATAGATCATGAGCGGACTCTAGCAAGCCATCATGACCCCCAGTATTATATGACTTATGTCTGATCATTGACATACTCTTACTTTCTAGAGACAGTACAGAGATTACTGGACATAATTCCAACACTCTGATCTTCTAGGAGATGAAACACCAAAAGAAGAATCAAAGATGAATGGATATTACACACCATTCAGATCAAACAATCTCGAAAAGTTTTGATAAAAAGAAGTTTGATAAAAGTTCAGAAATGACTACAAAGTGTTTTAAATGGAAAAATGCAACAAGGCTGCATGAACAACAATTAATACACCTAGGAAATAACACAAAGACTAATTAAACACTTAGAATTTCTAAATCCAACTTTAAAATAGGTTATGGGGCTTATGGATCAGTAATGGGTAAAGGTAATAATAGCATGTGGGCTTGCCTCATTAAAAACCTCTCTTGGAAAACCCATTGGGACAAAACCAAGAGGAGGGAAAAAGAGTACAAGTCCACACACCTCCATTACTGATGACTTAAGTGGCTTGAATCACAACCAAGGTGGCTGGATTAGCACACTCAAGTTGCCCTTGGACGTGGTGTAGAAGGGTGTAGAAGGCTTGCTTGAATTGCTTTGCCTTAGCTCTGGTCATTGGTCCAATTGGTATATGCAAAGCTTTTGATCCTTGCCCTCCTTTCTCCTCTGGTTCAAGCTGCTCCTTAGCTCCATTCTCCTCAGATACAAGCTGCTTCTCAGCTCCATTCTCCTCTGGTTCAAGCTGCTCAATCTCCTCAGGTTCCAAGCTTCCCATGATCACATCATCCCCTCCCTCTTGAAAAGGATTTGACTTCAAATCCGGTTCATCTGTAATAAAAGGAACCAAGTCATGAACGTTGAAGCTTGAACTCACATTATACTTACCTTGCAAGTAAATTTGGTAGGCATTGTCATTGATCCGTTTGATGATCTTGAATGGTCCATCAATGCGTGGCATCAACTTGGATTTTCTCTCATTAGGAAACCGCTCCTTCCTCAAATGTATCCAGACCATGTCTCCTTCCTTGAATATCGTCTCCTTCCTGCCCTTGTTGGCATACTTAGCATAAAGCTTTGTC
This sequence comes from Orychophragmus violaceus, assembly GCA_030180135.1. Taxonomy (NCBI): domain Eukaryota; kingdom Viridiplantae; phylum Streptophyta; class Magnoliopsida; order Brassicales; family Brassicaceae; genus Orychophragmus; species Orychophragmus violaceus. Next base: position 62,176,366 of record CM058232.1, on the reverse strand, counting down.
TTCTCCTCAATGTTGATCCTAGCTTTCTCATGAATCTGCTTGATGTAATCTGCCTTTTTCTTTCCATCCATACTAGCTCTTTCACTCAAAGGTAAAGGCATCAGATCCAAAGGTGATAAAGGATTGAAACCATAAACAATTTCAAATGGAGAGAACTTAGATGCAGAATGTTTAGCATGATTATAAGCAAATTCAACATGTGGCAAACATTCTTCCCATGTCTTAAGGTTCTTTTTGATCAATGCACGCAGAAGAGTAGACAATGTCCTATTAACTACTTCAGTTTGCCCATCAGATTGTGGATGACAAGTAGTAGAGAACAACAACTTAGTACCTAGCTTAGACCAAAGTGTCTTCCAAAAATAACTAAGAAACTTAGTATCTCTATCAGAAACAATAGTCTTAGGCATGCCATGTAATCTCACATCATCAGTTTTGTGGCATGAAATGAAATGAGCCATTTTAGAGAACCTATCTACCACAACAAATATGGAATCCTTCCATGTTTTAGTCCTAGGAAATCCAACAACAAAATCCATAGAAATATCATTCCAAGGATGCAAAGGAATAGGTAATGGAGTATACAAACCGTGAGGTTGGACTTTAGACTTAGCTAGTTTGCAAGTAGAACACCTTTCACAAGCTTTCTCAACGTCCCTCTTCATGTGTGGCTAATGGAAGTGTTCTTGCATCACCTTAAGTGTCTTAGCAACACCAAAGTGTCCCATTAATCCCCCACCATGTGCTTCCTTAACAAACAAATCTCTCAAAGAAGAATTAGGAACACACAAGCGGTTTTCATAAAACAAGAACCCATTATGCCTATAGTACTTTTCAAATGCAAATTTCTCACAAGATGAATAGATCTTTCCGAAATCAGAATCATTTGCATAAAGAGACTTAATATGTTCAAACCCAAGTAACTTAGTCTCAAGAGAAGTCAGTAAGACATACCTTCTTGACAATGCATCAGCAACTACATTATCCTTCCCTTTCTTGTATTTGATCACGTATGGGAATGTCTCAATGAATTCAACCCACCTGGCGTGTCTCTTGTTGAGTTTCTGCTGACCTTTTAGATGCTTAAGGGACTCATGATCAGTGTGTATGACAAACTCCTATTAGAGAGGAAGAAGGAATGGAGAGGCAAGGCTGGACATAACTAAGGAAGGCCGAAGACTCTCCTCCTCAACCTGCTTTGGTGTGTCAAGAAAGAAAAGCAGCCTTTGAGATGAAGCCCAAAGAAGTGAACAATCAATGTGCAAAATCAGGGACTTCATCTCAAAGTGCAAAAGTAGTGCACAGAAGACTCATCCGTCAATGTGCAAAATTCGGGACATCTAAAAATGCATTATCAAGGCATAAAGGAGATGTGCAAAATCAGGGACATCCTGGTCACTATCAAAGTGCAAAATCAGGGCACAAAAGAAGGGCGTCTGGTTATTTGCAAAATCAGGGACTTAAGGAGAAGAAGTGCAGAATAAAAGGATGTGCAAAACAAGGGCATAAGAGACAAATAAGGCTGAGGAATTCGAATAAGGTCTTGGCAGAAGTCACAAGGAGTACTAGGAGGATCAGAAGAGTCAGAATTATGGTCCCCACACCTTGGAGACAAGACCAGACCTGTCCCTTTCCTTCATACCAGTTTGTACTCTTGCTCCAGCCTGTTGTTGGTTGTTTCCTAGCTACATTTCGAATTTCCCTTAGGGTTTCACTCTGATTTGTGTCTATATAAGACTTGTATGACCCCTTTGTAACAATTAGAGTGAATAAGAAATACTTTGAGAGAGTTTTATTCATCTTACAATTTGAAATCCTCTCTAGCTCTTCATTGTGTTCAAAATAATGAATACAATGTAGATATAATCTGAGGACGTGTTTAGGGTTGTATTTAGGCTTTCATAGTCTCCTAAGACTCCCTAAACACGGTTGTTAAGCTAACAATCCATCAAAGGATGTTAAGCTCTTTTATCTTCTCTCATTGATTCTTCTTCTTCCTCATTGTGTTTCTCTTCCAAACACAATAAAACACATGATGAGTCTTGGTTCAAGGAAGCTTTAATTCTCCTGTTTGTGCTCTTGATTAGCTCTTCCACAGCTAAATCAAGAGCTAACACAAACCGGCTAACATCTTAAGAACAAACACCTTCTACTTACTGATTCTCTTAATCCTCATGAGTAAACACACTCTATAAGTGATGTTAAGCTCCTGGATAAGTCTCAAATAGATTGGTGCTCTTGTCAAAGCTAAGTAGAACCGGTTCTCACCAAGACAAACTTGGTGCGGTTCACTTATGCTCTCTCTCTCTAAACCATTAGGGTTTGGAACAATCTTAAGGTCTCTCAACATGATTCCATGGTCATGATTGTGAAATCCCAACATGGTATAAGAGCAGCAAGTTTCTTGACTGCTAATTCAAAGAAAAACAGAGCAAAACTCTGTCCCTTTCTCCTTTAAAGCTTCCGCAAAATCAGAAGATCAAACTGAGAAAAACTCAGTCCATGTTCTTCCCTTCATTCTCTCATTCTTCATTCTCTCATTCTCTGTCACATACTCTCTTAATATGAGTTTATGTGTCTATTCTCTCATTCTCCACATATTCTTTATTATCCTGCCACTTATACTTCATTCATTCTCTCATAGTTCTCTCCTAGAAGTTCCTTCTCTCACAATAACTTAAAAATCAGAATGCATAGTTCCTGATCAAAACTGTGTTATTTTGAGGATTGTTGTGTGGTTTTCTTGGTTTTTTTAGGTGGAATGACGAATCTGCTAGTGAGGACAGATCACAAAAGGGCTGGAGTTCAGTTTCTAAGTGTTTGTTTCCACTGGTTTTGAGCTTACCCAAGAAGAAAATGGCGTCCAGTAGCTGCTGCAACAAGTTAGTCAAGATTCAACAACACTGATTTCTTGAAAGATCAAGTCTTGAAGCTGTTTCAAGAAGAGGCAGTGATGTAAGCTTGGGTTCAAGGCTCAGTGTGCATCATGGTTTAGAAGATCAGTCTTGAAGTTGCTCTAAGATGGAGTAATGATGGAGGATTGGCTCTAAGCTTGGTGTGGCTAAGCTGAAGCTAACAAAGGGGCGGTTAAGGTGTCCATACTAAAGGGAGGCTACAAGTTTATCAACCCATCAAGGCTGTTAAGTTGTCACATAGCTCTAAAGGCCACAGAAGAGTCACAAGGACCAGCCAATCTGATTGCAACCGATGAATCAACTCACATCTCAAATGGTTCTTCCGGCTTCAAGATGGCTTAAGGGAAGGTTCAAAGGCGTGCTTAAAGGCCAGGTCTAAAGCCAACAAGCTTGGGGGAAGCTTAACAGTCCGGGGGAGGTGTAACACCTCAAAGAAAAGGAGTAAACCGAAGAGGAACTCTAAAATCAGACTCTTCTCAAAGCACAACCAAAGATTGAAAAGGCTAAACTCCTAAACTCTCACTGTTTTTTTTTTTTAAGTCTTCATTCAGTCAATTAAATTCCTTGAGTTACTTATCCATTGCTTAATCACATACCTAAAACTCATGGCATTTTAATTTAACAAGTCTTCCTTGAATCTTTGATGTGAAAGTTCATTAGGAGACCTAAAAGGAGGAGTAAGACCGTGGGCAGATTGGGTGACATAGAAAGGATTCAAGGAATGGCATGATGGAAGGCTAAGACTTGAGTCAAGGTCATGGAAGGTACAATGGAGAAGCTTGATCCAAGATGGAGAAGGCAATCTAAAGAACCGGCCAAATCATATACACAAAGGAACAATGGTCAAAGCTTACATCAAGGGCATGTGGAAGCTATACTCTTTTTCCCTCCTTAGGGTTTTATCCCATGAGGTTTTCCTTAAGGAGGTTTTTAATGAGGTAGCTCCCGCATCTCCAAGATTGGCCTTGTTAAAATATGAGATTTAGAGTGAGAGAATAAGGTAGAATGGTGAAGAATGTAAGAATATTAGAATTAGAGAGTTATCTTAGAGATTTAGCAAGAGAGAAAGGAAGAAGAAGAATTGCACAAGAGGAGTATGAGGAAAAAGCTTTCCCAAGTCTGTATTTTTCTTATTGATATTACAATGAATATATAGACAAAAAATAACTCAATTTCGTGGCTACTACTTTCAAATTCAAACTCTAATGACAAAATAATTCTAAAGACACCTTTGGACAAAAGGGTGAAGCAAGTAGGGAAGGGAATCTCCATTTGAATTTGAATCTTGTCTCCTGGTACTGTTCATCCGTGGAGTCAAGCTTCTAGAAGATCTTTGACTTGGTTAATGGTAATTTATCCTCTTAGCACTTAACCATAAGATTAAACTCTCTCCCTTTTACTTATTTACCTCTTCGTCTTCTGATCGGATCAAAGGACTTCACATTGATCTGAACACTTAAGGTGTTCATCTCAATACTCAATACATTGATCATATTGCATACTTTGGATCTTCTTCTCAATACTCCCCCTCAAGCTTGAATTCAAGAGTTGAATCAAGCTTGGAATGACAATGGAGACCCACCTCATTAAAAACCTTCATGAAGAAAACCACTTGGGATAAAACTTCATGAAGGGAAAAAGAGTGTAGACTCCACAGTTTTAGAGGATTCGGGAAGCTCCATGAGTCCAAGCTTAGTGTGAATAGACTCACACACCTTCAAACTAGCTGCCTTTGTGAACACATCAGCTAGTTGTTCTTCACTCCTTGTAAAGCAAGGCAACACCACTCCTTTCTCAATCATCTGCCTCACTTTGTGACAATCCACTTCTATGTGCTTGGTCCTTTCATGGAAGACTGAATTTGAAGCAATGTGAATGGCTGCTTGGTTATCACAATGCATGGTGATTGGTTTTGAAGTCTCAATCCCCAAATCTACAAGAAGAGCTTTGATCCACGCCAATTCTGTTGCTAGCTTCCTCATTGCTCTATATTCAGCTTCAGCACTTGAACATGACACTATCTTCTGCTTCTTGCTCTTCCAAGTAACAAGTTTGCCTCCAATGAATGTGCAATATCCAGTAGTAGACCTCCTGTCCACTCTATCTCCTGCCCAATCATCATCACAATACCCAACTATCTCTGTGCTTTGATTGCAACCCATCCAAATGCCTTGACCAGGAGCACCACTTAGGTATCTAAGTATCCTTTCAACCATGTTCCAATGATGCATCTTGGGTGCTTGCATATGCTGGCTTATTTGGTTCACTGCATAACACAAATCAGGTCTGGTTATGGTTAAGTAAATGAGCTTACCAACCATCCTTCTATACTGAGTAATGTCCTCAAATGGTCTATCCTCAAGCTCCCCCTCTCTTATGACTTTGTACCCTTCCTCAAGAGGTGTCTTAACCGGTTTTGCTCCTATCTTTCCTGCTTCAGATAACAAATCAAGTGTGTACTTCCTTTGAGATAAGAAGAGTCCATCATTAGATCGACAAACTTCTATCCCAAGGAAGTACTTTAGAGTACCAAGGTCTTTAATATCAAAAACAGATTTGAGATAAGCCTTAGTGTCTTGTATACCTGACTTGTTACTCCTTGATATGATAATGTCATCAACATAAACAAGGATGACAATGATACCTTCCTGATCCTGAAGAGTGAACAAGGTGTGATCTCCTTCAGACCTCTTGAATCCTCTTTGCATAAGTGTTGAGCTCAGTTTATGATACCAAGCTCTAGGTGACTGCTTTAATCCATAGATAGCCTTCTTGAGTCTTAACACTTTCCCTGGTTTCACAATGCTTTCAAGACCAGAAGGTGGTGTCATGTATACCTCATCTTCAAGCTCCCTTGAAGGAATGCATTCTTGACATCCATTTGCCAAAGTTCCCAATCAAGATTTGTTGCTAAAGACAAGATGATCCTAACTGTGTGAAGCTTAGCTACTGGTGCAAAGGTATCTAAGTAATCCTTTCCATAGGTTTGAGTGAAGCCTCTTGCAACCAACCTTGCTTTGTATCTCTCAACTTCTCCATTACTTCTATACTTGATGGTGAAAACCCATTTAGAAGTCACTGCCTTCTTTCCTTTAGGAAGTTCTGCCTCATACCAAGTCTCATTGTTTTCCATTGCTTTGGTCTCTTCATCCACAGCTTGCATCCATCTCTTATCTCCTTTGGCCTCTTCATTGGTTGTTGGTACATGTTCTTGATCCAACTTCCCAATGAACACTTGATGTTCCAAAGGTACATGAGCTAAAGTGCAAGTAGCTTGAATAGGATGAGCTACTGCATTGCTGTTGAAGTAAACCCTAGTCTTCTTCCATTCTGATGGATCCTTTTTCTCCCTTGTGATCCTCCTTAATAATTGAACTGGTTGTTCATGTAGAACCGGCTAATCCATCTCTTCATTTTGATGATCCAACTCCTCAGCTTCTATCTCGTGTTCTTCATGTTCCTCAATACCAGCTTGATCATGTGTAGTAGAATCAGGTTCTTGCGGTTCTGGTGCTAATTCATGAGTGTCCCCCTCATGATCAGGATGGGGATGTTGAGGAGCTTCTAAAGTTGTAGCAGGGACTGAAGAGGCAGGACTTGTCTTGGCCGGTTGTGGAGGCATACTAATACCAAGGTTTTCCATGATCATCCTTAGGTTAGCAGGTCGGTCTGATTGAGATTTGGGAAGATCCTTCAAGCTATCCCAATTCTTCTCATCATAGAAACTTCTTGTCTCCATAAATTTCACATCTCTTGAGATCAAAACCTTCCTTGTTTCAGGCACATAACACTTGTATCCTCTTTGTGTTGTGGAATATCCAATGAACATGGCTTTGGTGCTCTTAGCATCCAACTTATCCCTTTGCTCTCCTGGTATTAACACAAACCAAATACACCCAAACACGCGTAAGTGATCAACCAATGGATTTGTTTTGTTTAGTACCTGAAATGGAGATTGATCCTTAAGAACTCTTGTGGGAGTTCTATTGATCAAGTAGCATGCAATCATGACTGCATCTCCCCAAAACCTCTTAAGAACATTCCTATAGAACATCATGGACCTTGCCACCTCTATTAAGTATCTGTTCTTTCTCTCAGCCACTCCATTTTGTTGTGGAGTGTAAGAGCAGCTTGCTTGATGAAGAATCCCATGTTTGGACAAGTGTTGTTTGAAGGCATTGCTTGTGTACTCACCACCATTGTCTGATCTAAAAATTTTGATCTTAGCATTGAAATGGTTAGTAACATGACTTTGAAAGTTCATAAAAGCTTCTAACACTCTATCCTTAGTTTGCATCAATGTTATCCAAGTGTATTTAGATTTTTCATCAATGAAAGTGACAAAGTACTTATGATTCTCTCTAGACATACAAGGAGCAGTCCACACATCAGAATGAACAACATCAAAGCAACTTTCGTAAGTAGTTTTAGAACTTGGAAAAACAGATTTGCAATGTTTCCCAAGAATACAAGCCTCACAATCATCATTCTTAAAAGAAACAGAAGGTAATAAGAGTCCTAAAGCCCTAGAGTGTGGATGTCCTAGTCTAGCATGCCAAATAGAGTCATCCACACCAACACAAGTAGATAAAGCAGTAGATAAAGCAGAAGATAATTCAGAAGAAGGGTTGGTGTCTTCAATCATGTAGGGCTCATCCTTTGTCACACCTTTCCCAATCAACTTACTTGTCTTAATATCCTGAAACACAACATCATTAGGACTAAAAACAACATTGCAATTTAGATCAGTGGCTATTCTTTTCACAGATACTAAGTTAGATGTGAAACTAGGCATAAAGAATGATTTGGATTCTTTATCAAACAATTTCAGATTTCCTATGCCTTGAATTGGGATCTTATCACCATTTGCAATCACTACACATCCTAAAGATGGTTTAACATTTTCTATCAACTTAGAGTCCTTGATCATATGACGAGAGGCTCCTGAATCATTGATCAAAGGTCTGATTTTATTTGAAGCAAAGAGTGAAGTACCAAGAACCATACCAGAGTTTTCCTTGAGGGCTTTGATGAGAGCCTCAAGGTCTGACCTTCTTACCACATTACTCTGATCAGTTATGGCTTGAGCTTTATGGACCACCATTGCTCTTCCTTCATCACATTGCTGCATTGAAGAAGAACCTGGTCCAGCTGTTGGAATTATGTTCGGTAATCTCTGTACTGTCTCTAGAAAGTAAGAGTATGTCAATGATCAGACATAAGTCATATAATACTGGGGGTCATGATGGCTTGCTAGAGTCCGCTCATGATCTATAAGTCTTGGATTTATTGCCTTTATTATATGATCCCATATGGGTCACACGCCTAAGCGAACAGGAAACTATAAGGGAATGGTTCAGCAGAAGTACGGTAAAAGTGCCAGGCATTTACTGTACTTAGAGAGATTAAAGGGCCTGATTAAATCTAAGGGATTTAATCAAATTGGGACTTGGGCCCAAAAGCCCAAAAGGAACTAGACATAAGTTTTATAATTAAAACTTAACCTAGCTGCTCTTTTGGTCAACTCTTCTTGCGCCTCTCTCTCTCTCTCTCTCTCTGCGCCTCCCTCTCTGTGGTCTAGCAGCCTTCTTCCTGTTAGTGTGCGTGTGTGAGCCTTTGGAGGAACAACCTCTTGGTGGTTCTGCTGATCTCTGACTCATACCTGATTCTTCCGCTGCATAACAAGGTATTACTGAGATCTCTTTATGATTATGCAAGAGAACCTAGATCCAATATGTTTAGGTGAGTTTAATCTGAATGAATTGAACCAGGATAAACACTAAACAATCCTTCAGTGGTATCAGAGCCATTGGTTCTATTAGGATTTCTTGTTAGAATCATGTTAAGGTTTTTTAGAAGTGTTTGAATCAATCTATGCTTGAAATTGATAAGAAAACACTTAAGAAACAAAAGAATTAAAACTATAAAACCCTAATCAAAAACCGCATGAACCGATCGATTTGGATCAGTATGCGTCGGAGCGTCGGATCGGTACATGACGCACGGACCGATCTTGGATCGTGTCGCGTGGTCATGAGCGATGAAGCGCGAGAGAGATGGACCGCCTGCATCATGCGATCGCGTCCCGCTCTCGTCCCGCTCTCGTCCCGATCGCACGTCCCGAGCCGTCCCGTGCCGTCCCGATCGCGTGATGCTTGCATCGCGTGATGCTTGCGGCTGTCCCGATCGTTTAGGTCTTGGGCGTGATCGGTTCAAGTGACCAATCATTCGGTTCGGTTTTGGTTTTGTGGTTCGATTAAAAATTCTAATCGTCACGGTTTACAGACTTAATAAAATTTATTAAATCTGGTTAAACCGTGATAAGAACTCCAATGTCGAAATTAAATTGGATTTAGTGCCTAAACCAGTGGTTTTCTAATTTGATTTGGTTGGACCAAATAAATTGAGAAAATCCGGTTTAGTAAATAACCGGTTAACAATTGTGGTTATCGTAGTAATTAATCTTGGTTAGACCAATTTTAATGAACCAGACCGGTTATGTCATTTAATTGGGCAATTGGGTTATGTCTTGGACATAGACCAATTCTTGGGCCTTGGGCCAAGAAGTTAAAACAATTGGGCCAGTTATTTGAGTCTTTTCTTCAGATTTATTTTAAAATTCATTTAATAATTAAAATTTGATTTAAAATTAATCAGTTTCCAAAATTTCAAATTAGAAAGTTTCTTAGAATAGAAGTTTCTAGATTTGCATGTTTTGGATATTTAGGAAATTTCTATAGTTAGAAAGTTTCCAAATTTAGGAAGTTTCCAATTATAAAAGTTTCCAAAAACAGTAGGTTTCCAAAAATGGAAAGTTTCCAAAATAGTAATCTTATATTTTGGAATGAAATTTTAAGAAAACCTATAAACCTCAAATAATATCAAGCGTTGGATGTCTTGTCCAGTCTATGTCAGCTGTTGAAACCCATTCAATCGTACACATGGCCTTACAGTGTGAGGGTGTCTATCTTTTGCGTGGATAAGACAGTTTGTGATTCATTAATATTATTGGGAGTCCCAGACATTAGTGATTACATGACTGTATAGTCTGGTTTTCTTGACTAGGCCATCGGGAGTCCCGGGCCTTGAGACATCAGAGTGAATTGGGCCTCGGGCCCAGATTCACAACCAAGAGTTATATCACAGATATAATTAGCCGAAATAGGGCTTACCGATATAAGCTAAGGTTGGGTGAAGGCCAGTGGCCCACTTTGATCTTAGTTATATGTGGATCTTGGAATCATTATATTCTTTTGAGGGTAACTTACGTTATTGAATATAATGCGAGTTTACTCATATTGAACATATAAACTAAAATCCTTTTTATCTTAAATTTCAGCAATGACTACAACAAGCACACAAAACACATTCTCAATCCGGTCTGTTCTCGACAAGGAGAAGCTGACTGGAACGAACTTCCTGACGTGGTCAAGGAACTTGAGGCTGGTCCTCAAGCAGGAGAAGAAGGAATATGTCCTTCGTGATCCCCTCCCTGAGAGGCCTCTAAACAATGCCGCCAGGAATCTGCACAATGCTTGGGAAAAGCATTCGTTAGATGAAAATGATGTCTATTGCATGATGTTGGCTACCATGACTCCTGAACTGCAAATGCAATTCGAGAGTGTGCTGTCGCCCATCGAGATAATGGCAAGCCTGAAATCGCTTTTTCAGGAGCAGGCAAGAACTGAGAGGTTTCAGACAGTTAAGAACCTCTTAGACTGCAAAATGGCTGCAAGTGCGGCAGTGAGTCCTCATGTCTTGAAGATGATGGGTTATCTCGATCATCTTCAGAAACTCGACTGCCCTATCAGCCAGGAACTTGCCTGCGACATCGTTCTGCAGTCTTTACCTGCAAGCTATGATCAGTTCATCCTGAACTTCAATATGCATGGCTTGAGTAAGACATTGCCTGAGCTTCACGGAATGCTCAAGACTGCAGAGCCCAACTTGAGGAAAGCCAAGGACCCCAATGTGCTTATGGTGCAAAAGGGCAAGGGCTTTAAGAAATCCTCTGCCAAGGACAAGGGAAAGGCTAAGGCTGTTCAAGTCTCGGACAAGGACACGCCAAAGCCCAAGCCCAAGTCCAAGGCTGGGCCTACTGACATCTGCAGGTTCTGCAAAGAACCAGGGCATTGGAGGAGAGAATGTAAGAAATTCCTGGAAGGTCTAAAGGAATTGAAGAAGAAGACTCTGGAGACTTCTTCATCAGGTATTTTTGTTATAGAAGTTAATACAACTACTTCTGATAATACCTCATGGGTTATGGATACTGGTTGTGGGGCTCATATTTGTACTAATATGCAGGCACTCAGCAACAGTAGGAGGTTGAAGCAAGGACAAGTGGAGCTACGAGTTGGGAATGGAGCGAAAGTTCCTGCACTAGCTGTAGGCACATACTTGTTGTCTTTACCTTCAGGATTGGTTTTAGAACTTAATAACTGCTATTTTGTACCTGCGATAAGCAGAAATATTATTTCAGTTTCTTTGTTGGATTTGGAAGGTTATGATTTTTCAGTTAAGAATAAATTATGTTCCTTCAATCGCAATAATTTGTTCTATGGTTGTGCCCCTCTTACGAATGGGCTTTACATACTTGATCAATCCGCGCCAATTTATAACATTAATACCAAACGGTTCAAACCTAATGAGGAGAACCGAACGTTTCTATGGCATTGTCGTTTAGGGCACATCAGTGAGAAACGCATTAAGTGGCTCCATTTGAATGGACTTCTTGGCTCATTTGACTTTGAGTCATGTGAGAAATGCGAATCCTGTCTGATGGGCAAAATGACGCGGGCCCCCTTTAATAAACCCAACGAGAGGGCCAGTGACTTATTGGGCCTGATACACACTGATGTGTGTGGCCCAATGTCCACAAATGCAAGAGGAAACTATCAGTACTTCATTACCTTCACTGATGATTTCAGCAGGTATGGATATGTTTATTTAATGAAACATAAGTCTGAATAGTTTGAGAGATTCAGAGAATTCCAAAATGAAGTACAGAACCAACTTGGCAAAAGCATTAAAGCTCTTCGGTCCGACCGAGGAGGAGAATACTTGAGCCAAGAGTTCAGTGATCATCTGAGAGAGTGTGGGATAGTTTCCCAACTCACTCCTCCTGGAACACCTCAATGGAATGGTGTGTCTGAGAGGAGGAATCAGACCTTATTGGATATGGTTCGGTCTATGATGAGTCACACAGACCTTCCAATATCCCTTTGGGGATATGCTCTGCTAACAGCAGTGTTCACTCTAAATAGAGCGCCATCAAAAGCAGTAGCTAAGACACCATATGAATTATGGACTGGAGAAACTCCAGTGCTGTCTTATCTTAGAATTTGGGGTTGTGAAGCCTATGTCAAGAGATTGATCTCTGACAAGCTTACACCAAAGTCTGATAAATGCTACTTCATTGGTTATCCGAAGGAGACCAAGGCTTATTACTTGTACCTACGTTCCGAGAACAAGATTTTTGTTGCCCGGGATTGTAATTTTCTTGAGAGGGAGTTTCTCTCTAAGAAAAACAGTGGGAGTAAGGTACTGCTTGAAGAAATTCAAGATGAACAGGATACTGCTCAACCTAATGAGGAAGAGCAGCAGGAGGACCTACAAGAAATTGTAGAGCCTGAACCTGTAGTACCTGAAGTTCGAAGATCCGGGAGGATCCGTCACGAACCCGAGAGATATCAATGATTCCTCATGACTAACTGTCATGATCTTCTGATCATTGATGGTGATGAACCATCGAACTTCAATCAAGCCATGATGGGCCCAGATTCCTCTAAGTGGCGTAAGGCCACTGATTCCGAAATGGACTCCATGTCGGTCAACCAAGTGTTTTCGTTGGTTGACTTACCCGCTGGTGTAAAAGCCATCGAGTGCAAATGGATCTTCAAGAAGAAGATTGACGTGGATGGAAATGTCCAGATTTATAAAGCCAGGTTGGTGGCAAAAGGTTTCAGGCAAGTTCACGGTGTGGATTATGATGAAACCTATTCCCCAGTGGCTATGATGAAATCTATTCGGATTCTATTAGCAACTGCAGCTTTTCATGATTATGAAATTTGGCAGATGGACGTGTAAACCGCCTTCCTGAATGGAATTCTGGAAGAGGATGTGTATATGACACAACCTGACGGTTACATAGATCCAAAGAATGCTGGGAAAGTATGCAAGCTTCATAAATCCATTTATGGATTGAAGCAAGCATCGAGGAGCTGGAATCTTCGTTTTGATGAAGCAATCAAGCAATTTGACTTCATCAGAAACGAAGAAGAACAATGCGTGTATAAGAAGACTAGTGGGAGCAAGATAGTATTTCTTATTTTGTATGTCGATGACATACTGCTTCTCGGAAACGACGTACCAATGCTGCGGTCGGTAAAGGACTGGCTTGGAAGTTGTTTTTCCATGAAAGACATGGGTGAAGCCGCATACGTTCTTGGAATCCGGATCTACCGGGATAGATCTAAAAGGCTGATAGGCTTGTGTCAAGATTCATACATTGACAAAGTCCTGCATAGATTCAGCATGGCAGATTCCAAGAAGGGCTTCACACCAATGGTACATGGCACAACGCTAAGCAAGAAGCAGAGCCCAACGACGGCTGCTGAGCTTGAGCGCATGAAGAATATTCCTTATGCATCTGCAATAGGATCTGTCATGTATGCCATGATCTGTACTCGTCCTGATGTTGCTTATGCATTGAGCATGACGAGTAGATACCAGTCAAATCCAGGTGAAAACCACTGGATTGCCGTCAAGAATATCCTGAAGTATCTGAGACATACTAAGGATAAGTTCTTAGTGTACGGCGGAAGTAATGTGCTTGAAGTCAGTGGATTCACGGACGCAAGTTTCCAGACAGACCAAGATGATTTCCGGTCACAGTCCGGTTATATCTTTTGTCTGAATGGCGGTGCAATTAGTTGGAGAAGCTCCAAGCAAGACACCGTTGCTGATTCCACTACAGAAGCTGAATATCTCGCCGCCTCAGAAGCAGCGAAGGAAGCTGTTTGGATACAAAAGTTCATTATTGAACTAGGTGTGATACCGAATGCAGCTGAGCCTATGGCACTGTTTTGTGATAACAATGGTGCTATAGCTCAGGCAAAGGAACCAAGATCACACCAGAAATCCAAGCATATACTAAGACGATTTCACTTGATACGTGATATCATTAATAGAAAGGAAGTCAAGATCAGCCGAGTTCCGACAGATGATAATGTCGCTGATCCATTGACAAAGCCACTCCCAAGGCCTAAGCTCGAGTACCTGACTGAAGCTGTAGGCATTAGAGACATTGAAATGTAATCTAAATTTGAGTGGGAGTTTGAGGGCTTTATTTAGTTATTGATATGTTCTTGTAAAACATTTGAGATGTTTAATAATAAAATTATTTTTCAAGATTATTTTAACTGTGATGAAATAATCGTTCCTAAATGATATGAACCATTTTATAGGTCATCGAAGTAAGTGACTTGATCTTGAGTCATCAAAGTCATTTAGCTTGATCATGAGACCCTATATTTGATAGATGGCTTATATCATCCTGTCCCTAGTCGAAGGTTGTTGAAATTGGAACACCAACAACCGCGTGAGACTAGATTGGTATGTGACTTATGACAAAGTCTCAGGATGTCATAGATGCACGGCATCAAAGTCAGTACATAGGTGTATGTTGGGGTACATACGACCGGACAAGACCCGCTTATAAGAACTCTTCAGGATATTTATATCTGTGTCATAAGAGATTCTTACTACGACTATAGAGTATAGTCCTTAAACCTGAGTTCGCATGCATGTGACTGCACATCAACTAATGCGCTTTGATCATTGTCTAACGCTGTCGTTAAGCGATAGTTATAAGGACCTTGTTTGGGTGTATTATGAAATGAGTAGTTTACAGTGATGGAACAAGACGGGATTTGTCCCTCCAATATAATGGAGTGAATATCTCTAGGCCAATCGGAGATTTGAATACTGGAAAATGCATGGCCATGCTCAAACGGACTGTCCCGAGTCGTTTGGATTGTCAGTATCAAATCAGAGTCCGATGAACATTATTAGGCTTTATAAGGATGACACTCATCTTGCCTTATGACTAATTGAGATATTGAGACAAAAGGAATATGAATACAGAGATTCCAGTACAAGTGGGAGATTGTTGGAATTATGTCCGGTAATCTCTGTACTGTCTCTAGAAAGTAAGAGTATGTCAATGATCAGACATAAGTCATATAATACTGGGGGTCATGATGGCTTGCTAGAGTCCGCTCATGATCTATAAGTCTTGGATTTATTGCCTTTATTATATGATCCCATATGGGTCACACGCCTAAGCGAACAGGAAACTATAAGGGAATGGTTCAGCAGAAGTACGGTAAAAGTGCCAGGCATTTACTGTACTTAGAGAGATTAAAGGGCCTGATTAAATCTAATGGATTTAATCAAATTGGGACTTGGGCCCAAAAGCCCAAAAGGAACTAGACATAAGTTTTATAATTAAAACTTAACCTAGCTGCTCTTTTGGTCAACTCTTCCTGCGCCTCTCTCTCTCTCTCTCTGCGCCTCCCTCTCTGTGGTCTAGCAGCCTTCTTCCTGTTAGTGTGCGTGTGTGAGCCTTTGGAGGAACAACCTCTTGGTGGTTCTGCTGATCTCTGACTCATACCTGATTCTTCCGCTGCATAACAAGGTATTACTGAGATCTCTTTATGATTCTGCAAGAGAACCTAGATCCAATATGTTTAGGTGAGTTTAATCTGAATGAATTGAACCAGGATAAACACTAAACAATCCTTCACCAGCTGCACCATAAGAGAAGTTTGCCCTTTGATCTTTAAACCGGTTGTTGTGAGATGAGGGTCTGAGGTTTGGGTGAAGGCGCCAGCATCTATCTTTCAAATGCCCACTCTTCTTGCAAAACTCACACATCAAGACTCCTCTCTTGTTACCTCCATAGTTCTGCCTCTCGTCAGCCTTATACATCCCTTTGTTGGCAGTTAGCAGCTCTCCTTTCCCTTTGAACAGCCCAAATGAGCCTTGCTCTTTCTGAATTTGTCCACACACATCATCCAAGTCAGGTAAAGTGTCTGCCCTTAGAATGTGCTTAATCAACCTATTGTAAGATGAGTTCAAGGTGAGCAGAAGAGCAAAGACTTTATCCTGCTCTCTTCTTTCTCTTAGCACCAGAGGATCACTACTTGGTGGCCTCAACATCTCCAACTCTGCCCACAGTGAGCTAAACTTCCCAAAGTGAGCTTTAAACTCCATGTCTTCTTGCTGGAGGTTGTTTATGGCCAGCTTAACCTCAAAGACCCTGCTTAGGTTTGATTCATTTCCATAAACCTTCTCAATGGTATCCCACAGCTCCTTGGAAGTCACACAATAAGAGTAAGCTTCCAACAGGTGCTGATCAAGTGAGCTTTGAAGTATGGAAAGCACATTCTGGTCCCCTTGTATCCAAGCTTTTTCATCAGCTTTATTGAATTGGAGATCACAAGTTAGACATGTGCATTGTGTTACAAGGAACCGAGAAGGAGTGGTGTGCAAGCTAGGGTTTCTCACTCTAAAACCTAATACAAGTCTCGGTTCTACACTATTTGGGAGCTACTATTTGAATTCTACTATTTGGAACTATTTGGTCTCACCTACATCTCACCTACCTTTCACCTACTTACCTCATTGGAACCATGGAAATCAGCGGGTCCTCTCTCTCTCTCCATGACCGAGATGGTTGTGTCCACACTTGTTACACTTTCTTAACCTAGTCTTATTGCTTATATATACTCTTGTAAGTTCTTTGTTAATATACATTGAGAGTTATACATCTCAAACTCGCCATCTCTCTTACTCTCTCTCTACCGGCTCATAAACCCTAATCGGGTGCCGAGTCTTCTCTCTACATTCTCTCTTCATTCTCTCTTCAATCTAAGTTGTTTTCTTGTTCTAAACACTATATTCTAACATGGTATCAGAGCTATAAGCTCCTAGACCTATTCATTTCCGCATACTTTGTGTTTCAAAACTTATTACTCTCGGTCATTAAAACTTGTTCTTGTAACCGGTTCTAAAAAGGTTCTTGAGCTTGTTCTTGAATATTCTAAAGCTCTCAAGCATTTCTCCTTCTTGTTTATTGTTATGTGCATTCTCTGTGAGTTGAGAATACACTAGTTTCAAAGCTTACCTTGAAAACTCCCTCCTTGCATTAAACCGGTCTTAAGCAATGGAGAACTCAAGGGTAGTCATTCCTGTGATTTTGAAAGGTGCCAACTATATTGTTTGGGCCAGGATGGTGAAGTCTGCTCTTGGAGGCAGAGGTTTATGGAAATACATCATGAGGAGCACGGCTCCAGAGAAGGTGATAAAGGCTAAGGGTGAAACCGAGGCTAAAGAAGAAGGTGAGTCTCATGAAGAGACATCTGAAGCTGTTGAAGAAGCGTGGCTTCAAGGGGATCAACATGTCCTCTCTACACTCCAAAGCTCACTTGACCAGCACCTATTGGAAGCATACTCCTATTGCGTGACTTCCAAGCAGCTGTGGGATACCATTGAGAAGGTTTATGGAAAGAAATCAAACCTAACGAGAGTCTTTGAAGTTAAGCTGGCCGTTAACAATCTCCAACAAGAAGACATGGAGTTTAAAGCTCACTTTGGGAAGTTTAGCTCACTATGGTCAGAGTTGGAGATGTTAAGACCACCAAGCAATGATCCTTTGGTGTTGCAAGAAAGAAGAGAATAAGATAAAGTCTTTGCTCTTCTGCTCACCATGAACTCATCCTACAATGGGCTGATTAAACACATCCTAAGGGCAGATATTCTCCCTGATATTGATGATGTGTGTGGACAGATTCAAAAAGATCAAGGCTCATTTGGGTTGTTCAAAGGGAAAGGAGAGTTGGTAACCGCCAACAAAGGAGTGTTTAAAGCTGAGGAAAGGCAGAACGATGGAGGTGACAAGAGAGGAGTCTTGATATGTGATTTTTGCAAGAAGAGTGGGCACTTGAAGGATAGATGCTGGCGCCTTCACCCAAACCTCAGACCATCATCTCACAACAACCGGTTCAAGGATCAAAGGGCAAACTACTCATATGGTGCAGCTGGACCAGGTTCTTCTTCTATGCAGCAATGTGATGAAGGGAGAGCAATGGTGGTTCATCAAGCTCCAGCTATGACTAATCAGAATGATGTGGTAAGAAGGTCAGACCTTGAGGCACTCATCAAAGCCCTCAAGGAAAACTCTGGTATGGACCTTGGTACTTCACTCTTTGCATCAAATAAAATCAGACCTTTGATTATTGATTCTGGAGCTTCTCATCACATGATCAGTGACCCTAAGTTGATAGAAAATGTTAAACCAGCTTTAGGATGTGTAGTGATTGCAAATGGTGATAAAATTCCGATTCAAGGCATAGGAAATTTGAAATTATTTGATAAAGAATCCAAAGCTTTCTTTATGCCTAGCTTCACATCCAACTTAGTATCTGTTAAAAGAATAGCCCTGATCTAAATTGCAATGTTGTTTTCAGTCCTAATGATGTTGTGTTTCAGGATATTAGAACAAGTAAGTTGATTGGGAAAGGTGTGACAAAGGATGAGCTCTACATGATTGAAGACACTAATCCCTCTTCTGAATTATCTCCTGCTTTATCTACTGCTTTATCTACTTGTGTTGGTGTGGATGACTCTATTTGGCATGCTAGACTAGGACATCCACACTCTAGGGCTTTAGGACTTTTATTACCTTCTGTTGTGTTTAAAAATGATGAATGTGAGGCTTGTATTCTTGGGAAACATTGCAAGTCTGTTTTTCCTACTTCTAAAACTACTTATGAAAGTTGCTTTGATCTTGTTCATTCTGATGTGTGGACTGCTCCTTGTTTGTCTAGAGAGAACCATAAGTATTTTGTCACTTTTATTGATGAAAAATCTAAGTATACTTGGATAACAATAATGCAAACTAAGGATAGAGTGTTAGAAGCTTTTATGAACTTTCAAAGTCATGTTACTAATCATTTCAATGCTAAGATCAAAATGTTTAGATCAGACAATGGTGGTGAGTATACAAGAAATGTTTTCAAACAACACTTGTCCAAACATGGGATTCTCCATCAAACAAGCTGTCCTTATGCCCCACAACAAAATGGAGTGGCTGAGAGAAAGAACAGACACTTAATGGAGGTGGCAAGGTCCATGATGTTCTACAGGAATGTTCCTAAGAGGTTTTGGGGAGATGCAGTCATGACTGCTTGCTACTTGATCAATAGAACTCCCACAAGAGTTCTTAAGGATCAATATCCATTTCAGGTACTAAACAAAACCAATCCATTAGTTGATCACTTACGTGTATTTGGGTGTATTTGCTTTGTGTTAATACCAGGAGAACAAAGAGATAAGCTGGATGCTAAGAGCACCAAAGCTATGTTCATCGGTTACTCCACAACACAAAGAGGATACAAGTGTTATGTACCTGAAACAAGGAAGGTTTTGATCTCAAGAGATGTGAAGTTTATGGAAACAAGGAGTTTCTATGATGAAAAGAATTGGGATAGCTTGAAGGATCTTCCCACTTCTCAATCATATAGAGTAGCTAACCTAAGGATGATCATGGAAAACTTGGGTATTAGTATGCCTCAGCAACCGGCCAAGACAAGCCCTACCACTTCAGTCCCTGCTCCAACTTCAGAAACTCCTCAACATTCCCATCTTGATCATGAGGGGGACAGTCATGAATCAGCTCCATAACCGCAAGTATCTGATCCTTCTGCACATGATCAAACTGAAAATGAGGAGCCTGGGGAACATGAGGAAGAACATGTTGAAGAATCTGAGGAGTTGGATCATTAAGTTGAGGAGCCGGTTATGAATGAGCAGCAACAAGTTCAAGTGTTAAGAAGAAGTACAAGGGAGAAAAAGGATCCATCTGGATGGAAGAAGACGAGGGTTTACTTCAACAACAATGCAGTAGCTCATCCCATTCAAGCTGTTTGCAGTTTAGCTCAAGTACCATTGGAGCATCAAGTGTTCATTGGGAAGTTGGATCAAGAATATGTACCAACAACCTATGAAGAAGCAAAGGGAGATAAGAGGTGGATGCAGGCTGTGGATGAAGAGATAAAAGCAATGGACAACAATGGGACTTGGTATGAAGCTGAACTTCCTAGGGGAAAGAAGGCAGTGACTTCCAAATGGGTTTTCACCATCAAGTACAGAAGTAATGGAGAAGTGGAGAGATACAAAGCAAGGATGGTTGCAAGAGGCTTCACTCAAACTTATGGAAAGGATTACTTGGACACCTTTGCACCAGTAGCTAAGCTTCACACAGTTAGGATCATCTTGTCTTTGGCAACAAATCTTGATTGGGAACTTTGGCAAATGGATGTCAAGAATGCATTCCTTCAAGGGGAGCTTGAAGATGAGGTATACATGACTCCACCCTCTGGTCTTGAAAGCCTTATTAAAACAGGGAAAGTACTAAGACTCAAGAAGGCCATCTATGGGTTAAAACAATCACCTAGAGCTTGGTATCACAAGCTGAGCTCAACACTTATGCAAAGAGGTTTCAAGAGGTCTGAAGGAGATCATACATTGTTCACTCTCCAAGATCAGGAAGGTATCATTGTTATCCTTGTTTATGTTGATGACATTATCATATCAGGGAGTAACAAGTCAGGTATACAAGAAACTAAAGCTTATCTCAAATCTGTTTTTGATATTAAAGATCTTGGTACTCTAAAGTACTTCCTTGGGATAGAAGTTTGTCGATCTAATGATGGACTCTTCTTATCTCAAAGGAAGTACACACTTGATTTGTTATCTGAGGCAGGAAAGATTGGATCAAAACCAGCTAAAACACCATTGGAGGAAGGCTACAAAGTCATAAGAGAGGGGGAGCTTGAAGACAGACCATTTGAGGACATTACCCAATATAGAAGGATGGTTGGTAAGCTTATTTACTTAACCATAACCAGACCTGATTTGTGTTTTGCAGTGAACCAGGTAAGCCAACATATGCAAGCACCAAAGATGCATCATTGGAATATGGTTGAGAGGATACTCAGATATCTAAGTGGTGCTCCTGGTCAAGGCATTTGGATGGGTTGCAATCAAAGTACAGAGATAGTTGGGTATTGTGATGCTGATTGGGCAGGAGATAGAGTGGACAGAAGATCTACTACTGGATATTGCACATTCATTGGAGGAAACCTTGTCACTTGGAAGAGCAAGAAGCAAAAGATAGTGTCATGTTCAAGTGCTGAAGCTGAATATAGAGCAATGAGGAAGCTAGCAACAGAATTGGTGTGGATCAAAGCTCTTCTTTTGGATTTGGGGATTGAGACTTCAACACCAATCACCATGCATTGTGACAACCAAGCAGCCATTCACATTGCCTCAAACTCAGTCTTCCATGAAAGGACCAAACATATTGAAGTGGATTGCCACAAAGTGAGGCAGTTGATTGAGCAAGGAGTTGTGTTACCTTGCTTCACTAGAAGTGAAGAACAAATAGAAGATGTGTTTACCAAGGCAGCTAGCTTAAAGGTTTGTGAGTCCATTCACACCAAGCTTGGACTCATGGAAATCCCGGAATCCTCTAAGGCCATGGAGTCTACACTCTTTTTCCCTTCATGAAGTTTTATCCCAAGTGGTTTTCTTCATGAAGGTTTTTAATGAGGTAGATCTCCATTGTCACTCCAAGCTTGATTCAATCCTTGAATTCAAGCTTGAGGGGGAGTATTGAATTGGAGATCACAAGTTAGACATGTGCATTGTGTTACAAGGAACCGAGAAGGAGTGATGTGCAATCTAGGGTTTCTCACTCTAAAACCTAATACAAGTCTCGGTTCTACACTATTTGGGAGATACTATTTGAAGTCTACTATTTGGAACTATTTGGTCTCACCTACATCTCACCTACCTTTCACCTACTTACCTCATTGGAACCATGGAAAGCCGCGGGTCCTCTCTCTCTCTCCATGACCGAGATGGTTGTGTCCACACTTGTTACACTTGCTTAACCTAGTCTTATTGCTTATATATACTCTTGTAAGTTCTTTGTTAATATACATTGAGAGTTATACATCTCAAACTCGCCATCTCTCTTACTCTCTCTCTACCGGCTCATAAACCCTAATCGGGTGCCGAGTCTTCTCTCTACATTATCTCTTCATTCTCTCTTCAATCTAAGTTGTTTTCTTGTTCTAAACATCATATTCTAACAAGCTTCAGACGCCTCTTCATGAGACTCAACACCATCTTTAGCCTCTGCCTCGGTTCCTACCTTAGCTTCAGCCTTCATCACCTTCTGTGGAGCTGTACTCCTCATGATATACTTCCAAAGTCCTCTGCCTCCAAGTGCAGACTTAACCATTCTGGCCCAAACAATGTAGTTGGCACCCTTAAGAATCACAGGAATGATTAACCTTGAGTTCTCCATTGCTGAGACTGATTTGTAGCAAGGAGGGAGTTTTCAAGGCAAGATTCTAAACAAGAGAGTTCTCAATTCACAGAGAAAACACACAAGAGTAAACTAGCCCAAAGAAATGACTTAAGAGCTCAAAGATTTCAAGAACAGGAACAAACTTTCAAGAACAGATTTTAGAACAAGAAAATCAGAGTTTTAGAACAAGATTGCGGAAATGAATAGGTACAGGAGCTTATAGATCTGATACCATGTTAGAATATGAGATTTAGAGTGAGAGAATAAGGTAGAATGGTGAAGAATGTAAGAATATTAGAATTAGAGAGTTATCTGAGAGATTTAGCAAGAGAGAAAGGAAGAAGAAGAATTGCACAAGAGGAGTATGAGGAAAAAGCTTTCCCAAGTCTGTATTTTTCTTATTGATATTACAATGAATATATAGACAAAAAATAACTCAATTTCGTGGCTACTACTTTCAAATTCAAACTCTAATGACAAAATAATTCTAAAGACACCTTTGGACAAAAGGGTGAAGCAAGTAGGGAAGGGAATCTCCATTTGAATTTGAATCTTGTCTCCTGGTACTGTTCATCCGTGGAGTCAAGCTTCTATAAGATCTTTGACTTGGTTAATGGTAATTTAACCTTTTACCACTTAACCATAAGATTAAACTCTCTCCCTTTTACTTATTTACCTCTTCTTCTTCTGATCGGATCAAAGGACTTCACATTGATCTGAACACTTAAGGTGTTCATCTCAATACTCAATACATTGATCATATTGCATACATTGGATCTTGTTCTCAATAGGCCTTTGGTCCTTTAGTGTCCCGACGACCAAGCTTGCGGGGGAGTATTAGAGACGAAGAAGGAATGGAGAGGCAAGGCTGGACATAACTAAGGAAAGCCGAAGACTCTCCTCCTCAACCTGCTTTGGTGTGTCAAGAAAGAAGAGCAGCCTTTGAAATGAAGCCCAAAGAAGTGCACAATCAATGTGCAAAATCAGGGACTTCATCTCAAGGTGCAAAAGTAGTGCACAGAAGACTCATCCGTCAATGTGCAAAATTCGGGACATCTCAAAATGCATTATCAAGGCATAAAGGAGATGTGCCAAATCAAGGACATCCTGATCACTATCAAAGTGCAAAATCAGGGCACAAAAGAAGGGCGTCTTGTTATTTGCAAAATCAGGGACTTAAGGAGAAGAAGTGCAGAATAAAAGGATGTGCAAAACATGGGTATAAGAGACAAAGAAGGCTGAGGAATTCGAATAAGGTCTTGGTAGAAGTCACAAGGAGTACTAGGAGGATCAGAAGAGTCAGACTTATGGTCCCCACACCTTGGAGACAAGACCAGACATGTCCCTTTCCTTCATACCCGTTTGTACTCTTGCTCCAGCCTGTTGCTGGTTGTTTCCTAGCTACATTTCGAATTTCCCTTAAGGTTTCACTCTGATTTGTGCCTATATAAGTCTTGTATGACCCTTTGTAACAATTAGAGTGAATAAGAAATACTTTTAGAGAGTTTTATTCATCTTACAATTTGAAATCCTCTGTAGCTCTTCTTTGTGTTCAAACTAATGAATACAATGTAGATATAATCTGAGGACGTGTTTAGGGTTGTATTTAGGCTTTCATAGTCTCCTAAGACTCCCTAAACACGGTTGTTAAGCTAACAATCCATCAAAGGATGTTAAGCTCTTTTATCTTCTCTCATTGATTCTTCTTCTTCCTCATTGTGTCTCTCTTCCAAACACAATGAAACACATGATGAGTCTTGGTTCAAGGAAGCTTTAATGCTCCTGTTTGTGCTCTTGATTAGCTCTTCCATAGCTAAATCAAGAGCTAACACAAACCGGCTCTTCATGAACATCTTAAGAACAAACACCTTCTACTTACTGATTCTCTTAATCCTCATGAGTAAACACACTCTATAAGTGATGTTAAGCTCCTGGATAAGTCTCAAATAGATTGGTGCTCTTGTCAAAGCTAAGTAGAACCGGTTCTCACCAAGACAAACTTGGTGCGGTTCACTTATGCTCTCTCTCTTTAAACCATTAGGGTTTGGAGCAATCTTAAGGTTTCTCAACATGATTCCATGGTCATGATTGTGAAATCCCAACAACTCATTTGGCCATAAGTAGTGCTGCCATGTCTGCAATGCTCTCACCAATGCATAGAGTTCCTTATCATATGGATAGTTGAGTGTTGCTCCTCCTAGCTTCTCACTGAAGTAAGCAATTGGTCTCCTTTCCTGCATAAGCACAGAACCTATACCAATACCAGAAGCATCACATTCGATTTTAAGAGTTTTAGAAAAATCAGGAAGTGAAAGAACATGTGAATGAGTAAGCTTCTCTTTCAAGGTTTGGAATGCTTTTTCCTAAGCCTGCTCCCACTTAAAACCCACGTTTTTCTTGATAACCTCAGTGAGTGGAGCTGCTAGAGTGCTAAATCCTTCACAAATCTCCTATAGAAACCGGCTAGGCCATGGAAGCTTCTCACTTCTCCAACTGTCATTGGGGTTGGCCATTCTTTGATAGCTTTCACCTTCTCTTCATCAACCTTGATTCCATCTGTACTCACAACAAAACCTAAGAACACAAGGTTATCGGTTCCAAAAGTACATTTCTTATAGTTGGCATAAAGGCTTTCTTTCCTTAACCCTTCAAAGACCAAGCTAAGATGCCTAACATGCTCTTGTAGGTTTTGACTATACACTGGGATGTCATCAAAGTACACAACAACAAAATGCCCAATGAATGATCTAAGAACATGATTTATCAGTCTCATGAATGTACTAGGTGCATTAGTTAATCCAAATGGCATCACTAACCATTCATATAGCCTCTTTCATTCTAATCATATGATATCCACTCTTAAGATCAACCTTAGAAAAGATGCTAGAACCATGCAATTCATATTGAGAAGAAGATCCAAAGTATGCAATATGATAAATGTATTGAGTATTGAGATGAACACCTTAAGTGTTCAGATCAATGTGAAGTCCTTTGATCCAATCAGAAGAAGAAGAGGTAAATAAGTAAAAGGGAGAGAGTTTAATCTTATGGTTAAGTGGTAAAAGGATAAATTACCATTAACCAAGTCAAAGATCTTCTAGAAGCTTGACTCCACGGATGAACAATACCAGGAGACAAGATTCAAATTCAAATGGAGATTCCCTTCCCTACTTGCTTCACCCTTTTGTCCAAAGGTGTCTTTAGAATTATTTTGTCATTAGAGTTTGAATTTGAAAGTAGTAGCCACGAAATTGAGTTATTTTTTGTCTATATATTCATTGTAATATCAATAAGAAAAATACAGACTTGGGAAAGCTTTTTCCTCATACTCCTCTTGTGCAATTCTTCTTCTTCCTTTCTCTCTTGCTAAATCTCTCAGATAACTCTCTAATTCTAATATTCTTACATTCTTCACCATTATACCTTATTCTATCACTCTAAATCTCATATTCTAACATGGTATCAGAGCTATAAGCTCCTGTACCTATTCATTTCCGCAATCTTGTTCTAAAACTCTGATTTTCTTGTTCTAAAATCTGTTCTTGAAAGTTTGTTACTGTTCTTGAAATCTTTGAGCTCTTAAGTCATTTCTTTGGGCTAGTTTACTCTTGTGTGTTCTCTATGTGAATGGAGAACTCAAGGGTAATCATTCCTGTGATTCTTAAGGGTGCCAACTACATTGTTTGGGCCAGAATGGTTAAGTCTGCACTTGGAGGCAGAGGTCTTTGGAAGTATATCATGAGGAGTACAGCTCCACATAAGGTGATGAAGGCTGAAGCTAAGGTAGGAACCGAGGCAGAGGCTAAAGATGGTGTTGAGTCTCATGAAGAGGCGTCTGAAGCTGATGAAGAAGCTTGGATACAAGGGGACCAGAATGTGCTCTCCATACTTCAAAGCTCACTTGATCAGCACCTGTTGGAAGCTTACTCTTATTGTGTGACTTCCAAGGAGCTGTGGGATACCATTGAGAAGGTTTATGGAAATAAATCAAACCTAAGCAGGGTCTTTGAGGTTAAGCTGGCCATCAACAACCTCCAGCAAGAAGACATTGAGTTTAAAGCTAACTTTGGGAAGTTTAGCTCACTGTGGGCAGAGTTGGAGATGCTGAGGCCACCAAGTAGTGATCCTCTGGTGCTAAGAGAAAGAAGAGAGCAGGATAAATTCTTTGCTCTTCTGCTCACCTTGAACTCATCTTACAATGGGTTGATTAAGCACATTCTAAGGGCAGACACTTTACCTGACTTGGATGATGTGTGTGGACAAATTCAGAATGAGCAAAGCTCATTTGGGCTGTTCAAAAGGAAAGGAGAGCTGGTAACTGCCAACAAAGGGATGTATAAGGCTGATGAGAGGCAGAACTATGGAGGTGACAAGAGAGGAGTCTTGATGTGTGAGTTTTGCAAGAAGAGTGGGCATTTGAAAGATAGATGCTGGCGCCTTCACCCAAACCTCAGACCCTCATCTCACAACAACCGGTTTAAAGATCAAAGGGCAAACTTCTCTTATGGTGCAGCTGGACCAGGTTCTTCTTCAATGCAGCAATGTGATGAAGGAAGAGCAATGGTGGTCCATAAAGCTCAAGCTATAACTGATCAGAGTAATGTGGTAAGAAGGTCAGACCTTGAGGCTCTCATCAAAGCCCTCAAGGAAAACTCTGATATGGTTCATGGTATTTCACTCTTTGCTTCAAATAAAATCAGACCTTTGATCATTGATTTAGGAGCCTCTCATCATATGATCAGTGACCCTAAGTTGATAGAAAATGTTAAACCAGCTTTAGGATGTGTAGTGATTGCAAATGGTGATAAGATCCCAATTCAAGGCATAGGAAATCTGAAATTGTTTGATAAAGAATCCAAAGCTTTCTTTATTCCTAGTTTCACATCTAACTTAGTATCTGTGAAAAGAATAGCCACTGGTCTAAATTGCAATGTTGTTTTTAGTCCTAATGATGTTGTGTTTCAGGATATTAAGACAAGTAAGTTGATTGGGAAAGGTGTGACAAAGGATGAGCTCTACATGATTGAAGACACCAACCCTTCTTCTGCTTTATCTACTTGTGTTGGTGTGGATGACTCTATTTGGCATGCTAGACTAGGACATCCACACTCTAGGGCTTTAGGACTCTTATTACCTTCTGTTTCTTTTAAGAATGATGATTGTGAGGCTTGTATTCCTGGGAAACATTGCAAATCTGTTTTTCCAAGCTCTAAAACTACTTACGAAAGTTGCTTTGATGTTGTTCATTCTGATGTGTGGACTGCTCCTTGTATGTCTAGAGAGAATCATAAGTACTTTGTCACTTTCATTGATGAAAAATCTAAATACACTTGGATAACATTGATGCAAACTAAGGATAGAGTGTTAGAAGATTTTATGAACTTTCAAAGTCATGTTACTAACCATTTCAATGCTAAGATCAAAATTTTTAGATCAGACAATGGTGGTGAGTACACAAGCAATGCCTTCAAACAACACTTGTCCAAACATGGGATTCTTCATCAAGCAAGCTGCTCTTACACTCCACAACAAAATGGAGTGGCTGAGAGAAAGAACAGACACTTAATAGAGGTGGCAAGGTCCATGATGTTCTATAGGAATGTTCTTAAGAGGTTTTGGGGAGATGCAGTCATGACTGCATGCTACTTGATCAATAGAACTCCCACAAGAGTTCTTAAGGATCAATCTCCATTTCAGGTACTAAAAAAAACAAATCCAATGGTTGATCACTTACGAGTGTTTGGGTGTATTTGCTTTGTGTTAATACCAGGAGAGCAAAAGGATAAGTTGGATGCTAAGAGCACCAAAGCCATGTTCATTGGATATTACACAACAAAAATAGGATACAAGTGTTATGTGCCTGAAACAAGGAAGGTTTTGATCTCAAGAGATGCGAAATTTATGGAGACAAGAAGTTTCTATGATGAGAAGAATTGGGATAGCTTGAAGGATCTTCCCACATCTCAATCAGACCGAGTTGCTAACCTAAGGATGATCATAGAAAACCTTGGTATTAGTATGCCTCCATAACCGGCCAAGACAAGTCCTGCCTCTTCATTCCCTGCTACAACTTCAGAAGCTCCTCAACATCCCCATCCTGATGATGAGGGGGACACTCATGAATCAGCACCAGAACCGCAAGAACTTGATTCTACTACACATGATCAAGTTGGTATTGAGGAACATTAAGAACATGAGATAGAAGCTGAGGAGTTGGATCATCAAAATGAAGAGATGGAACAGCCGGTTCTACATGAACAGCCAGTTCAAGTATTAAGGAGGAGCAAAGCAATGGAAAACAATGAGACTTTGTATAAGGCAGAACTTCCTAAAGGAAAGAAGGCAGTGACTTCTAAATGGGTTTTCACCATCAAGTATAAAAGTAATGGAGAAGTTGAGAGATACAAAGCAAGGTTGGTTGCAAGAGGCTTCACTCAAACCTATGGAAAGGATTACTTGGATACCTTTGCACCAGTAGCTAAGCTTCACACAGTTAGGATCATCTTGTCTTTAGCAACAAATCTTGATTGGGAACTTTGGCAAATGGATGTCAAGAATGCATTCCTTCAAGGGGAGCTTGAAGATGAGGTATACATGACACCACCTTCTGGTCTTGAAAGCATTGTGAAACCAGGGAAAGTGGTAAGACACAAGAAGGCTATCTATGGATTAAAGCAGTCACCTAGAGCTTGGTATCATAAACTGAGCTCAACACTTATGCAAAGAGGATTCAAGAGGTCTGAAGGAGATCACACCTTGTTCACTCTTCAGGATCAGGAAGGAATCATTGTCATCCTTGTTTATGTTGATGACATTATCATATCAGGGAGTAACAAGTCAGGTATACAAGACACTAAGGCTTATCTCAAATCTATTTTTGATATTAAAGACCTTGCTACTCTAAAGTACTTCCTTGGGATAGAAGTTTGTCGATCTAATGATGGACTCTTCTTATCTCAAAGGAAGTACACACTTGATTTGTTATCTGAAGCAGGAAAGATAGGAGCAAAATCGGCTAAGACACCTCTTGAGGAAGGCTACAAAGTCATAAGAGAGGGGGAGCTTGACGATAGACCATTTGAGGACATTACTCAGTATAGAAGGATGGTTGGTAAGCTCATTTATTTAACCATAACCAGACCTAATTTGTGTTATGCAGTGAACCAAGTAAGCCAGCATATGCAAGCACCCAAGATGCATCATTGGAACATGGTTGAAAGGATACTTAGATACCTAAGTGGTGCTCCTGGTCAAGGCATTTGGATGGGTTGCAATCAAAGCACAGAGATAGTTGGGTATTGTGATGCTGATTGGGCAGGAGATAGAGTGGACAGGAGGTCTACTACTGGATATTGCACATTTATTGGAGGCAACCTTGTTACTTGGAAGAGCAAGAAGCAGAAGATAGTGTCATGTTCAAGTGCTGAAGCTGAATATA
The DNA here is from genome assembly GCA_030180135.1 of Orychophragmus violaceus. NCBI lineage: Eukaryota > Viridiplantae > Streptophyta > Magnoliopsida > Brassicales > Brassicaceae > Orychophragmus > Orychophragmus violaceus. The sequence continues at coordinate 62,146,572 of CM058232.1, read as the reverse complement.
GAGCAATGAGGAAGCTAGCAACAGAATTGGCGTGGATCAAAGCTCTTCTTGTGGATTTGGGGATTGAGACTTCAAAACCAATCACCATGCATTGTGATAACCAAGCAGCCATTCACATTGCTTCAAATTCAGTCTTCCATGAAAGGACCAAGCACATAGAAGTGGATTCTCACAAAGTGAGGCAGATGATTGTGCAAGGATTTGTGTTGCCTTGCTTTACAAGGAGTGAAGAACATTTAGCTGATGTGTTCACCAAGGCAGCTAGTTTGAAGGTGTGTGAGTCCATTCACACTAAGCTTGGACTCATGGAGCTTCTCGAATCCTCTAAAACTATGGAGTCTACACTCTTTTTCCCTTCATGAAGTTTTATCCCAAGTGGTTTTCTTCATAAAGGTTTTTAATGAGGTGGATCTCCATTGTCATTCCAAGCTTGATTCAACTCTTGAATTCAAGATTTAGGGGGAGTATTGAGAAGAAGATCCAAAGTATGCAATATGATCAATGTATTGAGTATTGAGATGAACACCTTAAGTATTCAGATCAATGTGAAGTCCTTTGATCTGATCAGAAGAAGAAGAGGTAAATAAGTAAAAGGGAGAGAGTTTAATCTTATGGTTAAGTGGTAAAAGGATAAATTACCATTAACCAAGTCAAAGATCTTCTAGAAGCTTGACTCCACAGATGAACAGTACCAGGAGACAAGATTCAAATTCAAATGGAGATTCCCTTCCCTACTTGCTTCACCCTTTTGTCCAAAGGTGTCTTTAGAATTACTTTGTCATTAGAGTTTGAATTTGAAAGTAGTAGCCACGAAATTGAGTTATTTTTTGTCTATATATTCATTGTAATATCAATAAGAAAAATACCGACTTGGGAAACCTTTTTCCTCATATTACTCTTGTGTAATTCTTCTTCTTCCTTTCTCTCTTGCTAAATCTCTCAGATAACTCTCCAATTCTAATATTCTTACATTCTTCACCATTCTACCTTATTTTCTCACTCTAAATCTCATATTCTAACAATTCATCTAACATATCATCTAATCTAGGTATAGGGTGGCGATACTTCACTATTATGTTGTTGATGGCTCTGCAATCTACACACATCCTCCAGCTACCATCTTTCTTTGGCACCAATAGTACAGGAACAGCACTGGGACTCATGCTCTCACGGATATGACCTTTCTCCATAAGCTCAGTGACTTGCTTCTCTAGTTCTTTGGTCTCCACTGGATTAGTTCTGTATGCAGGTCTGTTTGGTAAGGAGGCTCCTGGGATGAAGTCTATTTGATGCTCAACTTCTCTAATGGGAGGTAAACCTTCTGGATTTTCCTCAAGGAATACATCCTGGAACTCCTGCAAAAGTAATTCAATCTCGCTAGGCACAGCCTGCTTTGGGGCAGTTAAGTTCATATAACAACCTTTAAAAACAAGAAGCAAAGTTGTAGTATAACTTCCCTTTGGTTTCTGAAGCATGAGGTTGTTTGTTTGTTTAGTGGCAGGGGCTTATTGAGCTTTGGATGACTGAGCTTTGCTTTTCTTCATGCTAATCTGATCTTGATGCACTTCACTAGGAGTTAAATATACCAAGATTTTCCTTCTGCCCTTGAACTCAAAGGAATGGCGATTGGTGTAGCCATCATGAGTTGCTTTCCTATCAGATTGCCATGGTCTCCCAAGTAGTATATGGCTTGTATCCATTGGTAGCACATCACAAAGAACCTCATCTTCATATTTTCCAATAGACAAAGGAACCAACACTTGGCTGTCTACTTCAAGTTCTCCTTCATCATTCAGCCACTGAAGTTTATAAGGCTTAGGACGCTTCATCACTTGTAGCCCAAGCTTCTTAACCATTGATCCACTGGCTACATTGGTGCAACTACCTCCATCAATGATGAGACTAAATACTTTCTCTTGTACAATGCACCGAGTGTGAAACAAGTTCTCTCTTTGTTCATTTCCTTCAGTCTTGGCTTGCACATTCAAAGATCTTCTAGTGACCAGTAGTTCTCCTTTGGCTGCCATTTCCAATTCAACTTCCAATGGTTCAGATTCTGATTGCTCTTCTTCTGATTCAACCTCACCATTGTCTCTAATAATCATGATCTTATTGTTGGTGCATTCATTAGAGTAATGACCAAACCCTTGACATTTGAAGCACTTGATCTCCCTGGTCCTTGTAGAAGTCACCTTAGCCTTTCCTTTTGGATCATGCTCCTCACTTTTAACCTTTGGAAAAGGCTTGTAGTCTCTGCTGAATCCAGACTTCTCTTCCTTGTTATAGTTAGGTTTTCCAGAAACATAACTTGGCCTAGAAATCTTCCTTTTGAGTTTCTTTTCAAACATGACTGCCTTGTGCAACAACTCCTCTAACTCCACATAATGTTGAGTCTCCAGCCTGTCCAAGATGTCTCTGTTGAGGCCTCCCATGAATCTGGACATTGTAGCTTCAGTATCCTCTTGAATATCAGCTTTGAGCATCAAGGTTTCCAGCTCCTTATAATATTCTTCTACAGTTTTGCTCCCTTGAATACAGTTTCTCAGTTTATTGTGCAGCTCTCTGTGGTAGTGGTTGGGAACGAACCTCTTTCTCATAATTGTCTTCATTTGTGTCCAGGAATCCACTGGATAATCTCATGCACGTCTCCTAGCAGTAACCAATTGATCCCACCAACTCAGAGCATACTCTTTGAATTTTGTTGGTGCAACCTTCACTTTGCTTTCAGAAGTGTATTCTCTGCAATTGATCACAAGTTCAATCTTCTTTTCCCACTCCAGGTACTCTTCAGGGTCATTAGTTCCAAGGAAAGTAGGAATCTTAATCTTCAAGCCTGCTAAAGGATCTTTAGATGGAGTTCTTTCTTCCTGATCACGCCTTCTCCTTCTGCGGTGATTTGAATTGGATGAATGGCTATAATAGCTTGCTGTTGCATCATTCTCTGGTTGTTGGCTGTGTTCCTTCTTTGATTTATATGTTCCAGAGATATGAAGCTCTTCCCTAAACGCTGCAAGACTCTCATTCAACATCTTAGCCAAATTTGCAGTGACTGCTTCAACCAAGGCTTTATTTTCTCTGACACGGCTGTGTTCTTCCTGATCATCAGTGTTCACCATGTTTCCTGTCCACAAAGAAATCACAGAACAAGTAAGGAGTTCTTTGACACAAGGAAACATATCAGTTTTTACAGAAACAATGAGTTCAACACAAATCTGTTGCAGGGAACTCTAACAGACACAAGTATGAGTTCAGCCACGAAAATTGATACAACTTGAGTATTCTTCTTGCACAAAAATAGTTTAACAACAGATGATACTTTATGGGTATTGGATTTCGAAATTAAACTCTCAGCAATCATTAAATAGACAACAACAATCTGAAACAGGGTAAACTGCAGAAAACAGGAAACTTTAAAAACCTAACTGATCAGATAAGAAGCCCAAGAGTCAATTTCGAAATTAGAACAATTCCTTGATGATATGCAAGTAATACTCAGTCCTAACAAGTTATAGATTAGAGATTTAACAAGAACAAACCCTAGAACTAACAAATCAGACATAAACAAAAGATTCAGATCAGTAGAGAGATGAAAAGACACAATCTTTCACAAAGTGGCTCTGATACCACATGATGTGATCTTAATGGAGAAGATCCTTGCCCTTGAATGCACTTTGTGAGTCTGGTTGTTTGATGGATGAAGAACAGAATTGATGGACAGATTATAGAGTTTAGAACAGTGGATTGAAAGAGACTTCTTGAAGCTGCGGAATCACTTCAAGACTTTCAAACTCTGATCTTCTAGGAGATGAAATACCAAAAGAAGAATCAAAGATGAATGGATATTACACACCATTCAGATCAAACAATCTCGAAAAGTTTTGATAAAAAGAAGTTTGATAAAAGTTCAGAAATGACTACAAAGTGTTTTAAATGGAAAAATGCAACAAGGCTGCATGAACAACAATTAATACACCTAGGAAATAACACAGGGACTAATTAAACACTTAGAATTTCGAAATCCAACTTTAAAATAGGTTATGGGCCTTATGGATCAGTAATGGGCAAAGGTAATAATAGCATGTGGGCTTGCCTCATTAAAAAACCTCTCTTGGAAAACCCATTGGGACAAAACCAAGAGGAGGGAAAAAGAGTACAAGTCCACACACCTCCATTACTGATGACTTAAGTGGCTTGAATCACAACCAAGGTGGCTGGATTAGCACACTCAAGTTGCCCTTGGACGTGGTGTAGAAGGGTGTAGAAGGCTTGCTTGAATTGCTTTGCCTTAGCTCTGGTCATTGGTCCAATTGGTATGTGCAAAGCTTATGATCCTTGCTCTCCTTTCTCCTCTGGTTCAAGCTGCTCCTTAGCTCCATTCTCCTCAGCTACAAGCTGCTTCTCAGCTCCATACTCCTCTGGTTCAAGCTGCTCAATCTCCTCAGGTTCCAAGCATCCCATGATCACATCAGGTAGATTAAGCACATTCTAAGGACAGACTCTTTACCTGACTTGGATGATGTGTGTGGACAAATTCAGAAAGTGCAAGGCTCGTTTGGGCTGTTCAAAGGCAAAGGTGAGCTGGTAACCGCCAACAAAGTGATGTATAAGGCTGAGGAGAGGCAGAACTATGGAGGTTACAAGAGAGGAGTCTTGATGTGTGATTTTTACAAGAAGAGTGGGCATTTGAAGGATAGATGCTGGGGCCTTCACCCAAACCTCAGACCCTCATCTCACAACAACCGGTTTAAAGATCAAAGGGCAAAATACTCTTATGGTGCAGCTGGACCAGGCTCTTCTTCAATGCAGCAATGTGAAGAAGGAAGAGCAATGGTGGTCCATCAAGCTCCAGCCGTGACTGGCCAGAGTGATGTGGTAAGAAGGTCAGACCTTGAGGCTCTCATCAAAGCCCTCATGGAAAACTCTGGTATGGTTCTTGGTACTTCACTCTTTGCTTCAAATAAAATCAGACCTTTGATTATTGATTCGGTAGCCTCTCATCATATGATCAGTGACCCTAAGTTGATAGAAAATGTTAAACCAGCTTTAGGATGTGTAGTGATTGCAAATGGTGATAAGATCCCAATTCAAGGCATAGGAAATCTGAAATTGTTTGATAAAGAATCCAAAGCTTTCTTTATTCCTAGTTTCACATCTAACTTAGTATCTGTGAAAAGAATAGCCACTGGTCTAAATTGCAATGTTGTTTTTAGTCCTAATGATGTTGTGTTTCAGGATGTTAAGACAAGTAAGTTGATTGGGAAAGGTGTGACAAAGGATGAGCTCTACATGATTGAAGACACCAACCCCTCTTCTGAATCTAAATACTTTGTTCTATAGGAATGTTCTTAAGAGGTTTTCGGGAGATGCAGTCATGATATATTCATTGTAATATCAATAAGAAAAATACAGACTTGGGAAAGCTTTTTCCTCATACTCCATCCTTTGTCACACCTTTCCCAATCAACTTACTTGTCTTAATATCCTGAAACACAACATCATTAGGACTAAAAACTGAAGGATCTTCTGGTGTTAATCCTGATTCAACTCATCAGATTAATTGATCCTAATCATGCAGATCTAGGTTCTCTTGAATAGAAACAATATCAGATCTCACCTTTTACCTGTTTATGCAGCGGAAAGAGAGAACAGGTCAGAGATCAGCAGAACCACCAAGGGATGGATCCTCCAATGGCTCACACACGCACACCGCAGGGAATTTGGCTGCTAGACCGAAGGAGGGAGGCCGCAGAGAGAGGCTCAGTTGGCGCAGAAGGAGGCTTCAGAATTAAGAGAGCTAGGTCTGATTTTATTCATTAAAATCCCTTCTAGTTCTCATGGGCTTTTGGGCCCAATTCTCAATTCTGATTAAATCCCTTGGATTTAATCAGGCCCTTTAGTCTCTCCAAGTACAGTAAATGCATAGCACTTTTACCGTACCTCTGCTAAACCGTTCCTTCGTATTTTCCCGTTAGCTTAGGCGTGTGACCCATATGGGATCATACAATAAAGGCAATAAGTCCAAGACTTATAGATCATGAGCGGACTCTAGCAAGCCATCATGACCCCCAGCATTGTATGACTTATGTCTGATCATTGACATACTCTTACTTTCTAGAGACAGTACCGAGATTACTGGACACAATTCCAACAATCTCCCACTTGTACTGGAATCTCTGTATTCATATTCCTTTTGTCACAATATCTCGATTAGTCATAAGGCAAGATTGGTGTCATCCTTATAAAGCCTAATCTTGTTCATCGGACTCTGATATGATACTGACAATCCAAACGACTTGGGAAAGTCCGTTTGAGCATGGCCATGCATTTTCCAGTATTCAAATCTCCGATTGGCCTAGAGATATTCACTCCATTTATATTGGAGGGACAAATCCCATCTTGTTCCATCACTGTAAACTACTCATTTCATAATGTACCCAAACAAGGTCCTTATAACTATCGCAGAACGATAGCGTTAGTCAATGATCAAAGTACATCAGTCCATGGGCAGTCACATGCATGTGAACTCAGGTCTAAGGACTATACTCTATAGTCGTAGTAAGAATCTCTTATGACACAGATATAAATATCCTGAAGAGTTCTTATAAGCGGGTCTTGTCCGGTCGTATGTTCCCAACATACACCTATGTACTGACTTTGATGCCGCGCATCTATGACACACTGAGACTTTGTCATAAGTCACGTACCAATCCAGTCTCACACGGTTGTTGGTGTTCCAGTTTCAACAACCTTCGACTAGGGACAGGGTGATATAAAACATTTATCAAATATAGGGTCTCATGATCAAGCTAAATGACTTTGATGACTCAAGATCAAGTCACTTACTTCGATGACCTATAAAATGCTTCATATCATTTTGGAACGATTATTTCATCACAGTTAAAATAATCTTGAAATAATAATTTCATTAAACATCTTAAATGTTATTTCAAGAACATATCCAATAACTAAATAAAGCCCTTTAATAACTCCCACTGAAATTGAGACTACATCTTAATTTCACTTATCCTACAGCAACAGTCCGCGACTCGTGCTTAGGCCTAAGGAGTGGCTTCGTTAATAGATTAGCAACGTTCTCATTCGTTGAAACTTGCTGGTCTACTTAACATCTCTGTCATTTATCTCACGGAATAGGTTATATCTATCCTCAAGGTGTTTGGACATCTGATGTGCAGCTAGTCTCATCTATGCTGGAAATCACATCAAGTTCAGTGACGAACTCTTCTTTCCAAACAACCTCTTTCGCCGCTTCCCAAGCTGCGAAATGTTCAGCTTAAGTCATGGAGTCAGCAACAGTGCCTTGCACCGCCAGATAGACACAAGATATAACCGGACTGTGATCGGAAATCATCTTTGTCTATTGGAAACTTGCCTTTCAGACTCTATCGACTTGTAGCACCTCACTTTCTTCTTTACCTAAAGAACTTATCCTTAGTATTCTTCAAATACTTTAGAATATTCTTTACGGCAATCCAGTGATTCTTTGCTGGATTTGACTGGTCTTTACTTGTTTTGCTTAACATTAAAGCAATATCAAAACAAGTACGTGTCATGGCATACATGATAGATCCAATTGCCGTCGCAAATGAATCCTATCCATGCATTCAAGCTCAGCAGTTATCGTAGGACACTGCTTCTTGCTTAACGTATTGCCATGTGACATTTGCTTAAAAACCCTTCTTGGAGTGCTGAAAACGTGTAGGACTTTGTCAATTTTAAGAATCCTGACTTTGTCCTACCAGCTCTTCTGGATCTCTATCTTTAGATCCAGAATCCAAGACTTTCGTGGCTTTACCCATGTCAATCACTAAACCAACTCCCAAGCCAGTCCTTTACCGACTACAGCATTGGGACGTTATTTCCGAGAATCAGTATGTCATCGACATACAATATGAGAAATGCAATATCGCTCCCATTTATCTATTAGTAAACGCATAGTTCCATTTCGTTCCTGTTCAAGTCAAAACCTTGACTACTTCAACAGAACGAAGATTTCTATTCCGATATGCTTGCTTCCATCCATGAAGTGATCGATGAAGTCAACTTACATAAAATGTAATTTTCGGAGTCCGAGCTCACTTTCACTTCTTTGAACTTCGCAGATTCGTCGCTTTCTTTGATCATCAGATCATGCGAACTTTCAATGATCATCAGGTTCAACTAATGACGAGAAATCACTCTCGTATTAGTGACTGATTCTTTCATTTCTGCGAACTTCAGGCTCCACAGGTTTAGATTCTACAGAAATCTGTAAATCCTTCCGCTGCTCTCCCTCAATAGGTAGAGCAGCCTCCTGTATTTCTCGAATTTCTTCGAGTTGTACTTTTACTCCCACTGTTCTTCTTGGAAAGTAACTTCCTTTTTTAGAGAACAGAATGGTCGTAAAAGTACCGAGCCTTGGTTTCCCTAAGAAAACTTCGAGTTATGCTTTTACTCCCACTGTTCTTCTTGGAAAATAACTTCCCTTCTTAGAAAACAGATTGGACGTAAAAATAACAAGCTTTAGTTTCTCTAGGACAACCAGCGAAGTAGCACAACTACAAATACTCAGTAAAGACAAATTTGGATCGATTCCAATCCACATTGACGTGGTGTCTTTCAACTGATATTTGTGGAACTATTTCAGCGTAAACTTAGATATTTTAGAGCGTTATTCTTAAATAATATCATGGAAGATTCATGTGACTCATCTTTAATCATTTCTAATAAGATCTGATTCTTTCTCATAGAAACACCTTCAGGTTTTCAGGAGAAATGAGCTGTGAAACGATTTCACACTCATTAAGATGATCACACAATCAATGACTTAAGTATTCTCACTCGTGATTTAATCCAGAGTCTTAATACTTTTGTCACTCAGATCCTATACTTCATTCTGGAACTCTTTCGACCATGTCAAAGAATTCCGACTTGTGTATCATCAAATGAACACAGTTACACTCACTGAAGTAATCAGTAGAGACAATGAAGTACAGGAAATTTTTCTCTGGCATTACTGCTCATTGGGCCACATACATCAGTATGTTCCAGGTCCAATAAGCCTTTGGGCTTTTCTCTAGCTCGGCTAAGATAGGCCCTTTATCTTTTGGTCTAGTAAATAGAATTCAAGTCTCATAAGATATTTTATCAAATGAGCCCAACAGTGCATGACTATGGGATTTCTGAATCCGACTTACTCTATGTGACCAAGACTTTTATGCCAAGAAAAATCAGGTTTAATTCATCAGATTTAAACCAATTCGGTATTTATGTTACATTTAGGCACTCTTTGGTTTAATATATAAAACCCATTCCATGAATAGGGTGCTACAATTAATATTTCATTAAGATCAAAAGAACAAAACTTGTCTTTTATCAAAATGAAAAACATTCAAATTCTTACAAGAAAATGAAAGACAATTCTGCTTAAAGCAGGTACATTGTAGCAATTACTTAATACAAAACCAAGCCTAAAAGGGATCTATAAGTGAAAAACCTACAGCTGAGGCAGCATCCCAAGCTCCTTCCAGACATGTAGTTTCACTTGCCCTTCCTTCAACGTTCTACTGTTGCTTAGGCTCTGCATATTATCACGAATATCAGTGCCACAACCAGTATCCAATACCTTTAAGGACGTTCTACTGTTGCTTAGGCTCTGCATATTATCACAAATATCAGTGCCACAACCAGTATTCAATACCTTTAAGGTAGAACTTGAAGTAATAACATGAATACCTGAGGAAGTAGTCTTATACATCAACTTCAATTCCTCATAATCTTCCATGAATTTAATGCAATTTCTCTTCCAATGCCCTGTCTCTTTACAGTAGCAGCACTTACCAACGTAAGAGGTGTCTGACTCGGGCTCAGAAGACACACGCTTGCCATGATTCAAAATCTGGACAACTTTGTCTTCACCCTTGTCAGCATTAGGTTTAGTAAACCTACCCTTCTCATTCATGAGATTGTACAGGGTACTCTTCACGTTTGGCTCAACTGTCTTGAGCATATCATGCAGTTCAGTCAGCGTCTTCGTTAAGCCTTTCTTGATATAGTTCTTTCTGAACTTATCATAGCTTGACGGCAGTGACTGCAGAATGATCTCAGTTGCCAATTCTTGGCTAACTGGATAATCCAGTTTCCTCAGGTTATCAATGTAACCCATCATTTTACTGACATGAGGACTCACTGGATGATCATCTGGTAGCTTGCAGCTAGTGAGAGACTTAACCAACTGGTATCTCTCCACTCGTATCTGCTCCTGAAATTTCAATTTCAGGCTGCTGATCATCTCTATTGGCGACTCCATGTTCTCATATTGCTCCCGCAAGTCTGAGTCCATGGTAGCCAATATCAGACCACGCACATCTACCGCATCATTATAATGCTTATTCCAAACATCATATACTGCATGTGAAGCATTGGACCCGATCCTCACGGGGAGAGCTCTCTCAAGGACATAGTCCTTTCTCTCCTGTCTGAGGACTAGCCTCAGGTTCCGCGACCAAGTCAAGAAATTTGATCCGTTCAGCTTGTCCATCTTAAGGACAGACCGGATCGAGAAAGTGTTTTGGTTGTTTGTGCTAGTCATAACTGAAATATAAGATAAAAGGATTTTAGTTAATATGTTCAATATGATTAATCTCGTATTAAATTTAATATGATTAATCACGCATTATATTCAATAACATCAGTTACCCTCAATAGAATATAATGATTCCAAGATCCACATATAACTAAGATTAAAGTGGGCCACTGGCCGTCACCCAACCTTAGCTTATATCGGTAAGCCCTATATCGGCTAATTATATCCGTGATATAACTCTTGGTTGTGAATCTGGGCCCGAGGCCCAATTCACTCTGATGTCTCAAGGCCCGGGACTCCCGATGGCCCAGTCAAGAAAACCAGACTATACAGTCATGTAATCATTAATGTCTGGGACTCCCAATGACATTTATGAATCACAAACCGTCTTACCCACGCAAAAGCAGACATCCTCACACTGTAAGGCCATGAATACAATTGAATGGGCTTCGACGGCTGACATAGCCTGGACAAGACATCCAACGCTTGATATTATTTGAGGTTCGTAGGTTTATTAAAATTTCATCCCAAAATAGAAGATTACTATTTTGGGAAACTTTCCTTTTTAGGAAACTTTCCATTTTGGGAAACCTACTATTTTTGGAAACTTTCTAAAATTGGAAACTTTCTAAAACCGGAAACTTTCTAACTTTAGAAATTTCTTAAAAAATCCAAAACCCGCAAATCCAGAAACTTCTATTTTAAGAAACTTTCTAATTTCAAAATTTCGGAAACTTTAATTTAAAATCGACTTTATAATTTTATAAAATAAATTTTAAATTGATCTGAAGAAAGACTCAAATAATTGGCCCAATTGTTTTAACTTCTTGGCCCGAGGCCCAAGAATTGATCCATGTCCAAGACATGACCCAATTGTCCAATTAAATGACATAACCGGTCTGGTTCATTAAAATTGGTCTAACCAAATTTTAATTACTACGATGACCACAATTGTCAACCGGTTATTTACTAAACCGGATTTTCTCAATTTATTTGGTCCAACCAAATCAAATTAGAAAATCCCGGTTTAGGCACTAAATCCAATAATTCTTTCGACATTGGATTTCTTATCCCGGTTTAACCAGAATTTAATAAAATTATTAAATCTGTTTATTAAACCGTGACGTTGATTTTAATTGAAATTTTAAACCGAACCGAAGACACAATCCTTAAACGAGCCAATTAGGTCACGGCCGCAAACCTTACGGTCGGGATGAGCTTGGCTCATGGTCGGGACGGGAATGACCGAGAATTGCCGAGACTTGGCGTGATCACATCAGCCGATCGGTCCAACTCTCTCTCGATCGGTTCGACGAGGCAACCGGACGCGGCGTGATCCATGCTGTCGATCACGATGATCGATCCATGCGATCAACTCGTCCGATCCCGCGCCTTACGATCGTTCCTCATGATCGCTTGCTCATCCTCTCAATGCAAGCAATCGGCCATTCCACGCTCACGGTCGATCGGCTGATCATGCAATCGATCCAAGATCGATCCATGCATTCAAGCCATCGGCCGATCACAACAACATGTCATATAGCATGTTTTGCGATCTGATTAATGAGTTTAGGTTTCAAATTAAGTTTCTTAAGTGTTTTATCTTATCAGTAATTGATTCAAAACACTTCTAAACAAAATCAAACAACCTAAACATGAATCTAAAACAAGAAATCCTAAGAACCAATGGCTCTGATACCACTGAAGGATCTTCTGGTGTTAATCCTGATTCAACTCATCAGATTAATTGATCCTAATCATGCAGATCTAGGTTCTCTTGAATAGAAACAATATCAGATCTCACCTTTTACCTGTTTATGCAGCGGAAAGAGAGAACAGGTCAGAGATCAGCAGAACCACCAAGGGATGGATCCTCCAAAGGCTCACACACGCACACCGCAGGGAATTTGGCTGCTAGACCGAAGGAGGGAGGCCGCAGAGAGAGGCTCAGTTGGCGCACAAGGAGGCTTCAGAATTAAGAGAGCTAGGTCTGATTTTATTCATTAAAATCCCTTCTAGTTCTCATGGGCTTTTGGGCCCAATTCTCAATTCTGATTAAATCCCTTGGATTTAATCAGGCCCTTTAGTCTCTCCAAGTACAGTAAATGCCTAGCACTTTTACCGTACCTCTGCTAAACCGTTCCTTCGTATTTTCCCGTTAGCTTAGGCGTGTGACCCATATAGGATCATACAATAAAGGCAATAAGTCCAAGACTTATAGATCATGAGCGGACTCTAGCAAGCCATCATGACCCCCAGCATTGTATGACTTATGTCTGATCATTGACATACTCTTACTTTCTAGAGACAGTACCGAGATTACTGGACACAATTCCAACAAAAACAACATTGCAATTTAGACCAGTGGCTATTCTTTTCACAGATACTAAGTTAGATGTGAAACTAGGAATAAAGAAAGCTTTGGATTCTTTATCAAACAATTTCAGATTTCCTATGCCTTGAATTGGGATCTTATCACCATTTGCAATCACTACACATCCTAAAGCTGGTTTAACATTTTCTATCAACTTAGGGTCACTGATCATATGATGAGAGGCTCCTGAATCAATGATCAAAGGTCTGATTTTATTTGAAGCAAAGAGTGAAATACCATGAACCATATCAGATTTTCCTTGAGGGCTTTGATGAGAGCCTCAAGGTCTGACCTTCTTACCACATTACTCTGATCAGTTATAGCTTGAGCTTTATGGACCACCATTGCTCTTCCTTCATCACATTGCTGCATTGAAGAAGAACCTGGTCCAGCTGCACCATAAGAGAAGTTTGCCCTTTGATCTTTAAATCGGTTGTTGTGAGATGAGGGTCTGAGGTTTGGGTGAAGGCGCCAGCATCTATCTTTCAAATGCCCACTCTTCTTGCAAAACTCACACATCAAGACTCCTCTCTTGTTACCTCCATAGTTCTGCCTCTCATCAGCCTTATACATCCCTTTGTTGGCAGTTACCAGCTCTCCTTTCCTTTTGAACAGCCCAAATGAGCCTTGCTCTTTCTGAATTTGTCCACACACATCATCCAAGTCAGGTAAAGTGTCTGCCCTTAGAATGTGCTTAATCAACCCATTGTAAGATGAGTTCAAGGTGAGCAGAAGAGCAAAGAATTTATCCTGCTCTCTTCTTTCTCTTAGCACCAGAGGATCACTACTTGGTGGCCTCAGCATCTCCAACTCTGCCCACAGTGAGCTAAACTTCCCAAAGTTAGCTTTAAACTCAATGTCTTCTTGCTGGAGGTTGTTGATGGCCAGCTTAACCTCAAAGACCCTGCTTAGGTTTGATTTATTTCCATAAACCTTCTCAATGGTATCCCACAGCTCCTTGGAAGTCACACAATAAGAGTAAGCTTCCAACAGGTGCTGATCAAGTGAGCTTTGAAGTATGGAGAGCACATTCTGGTCCCCTTGTATCCAAGCTTCTTCATCAGCTTCAGACGCCTCTTCATGAGACTCAACACCATCTTTAGCCTCTGCCTCGGTTCCTACCCTAGCTTCAGCCTTCATCACCTTCTGTGGAGCTGTACTCCTCATGATATACTTCCAAAGACCTCTGCCTCCAAGTGTAGACTTAACCATTCTGGCCCAAACAATGTAGTTGGCACCCTTAAGAATCACAGGAATGATTACCCTTGAGTTCTCTATTGCTGAGACTGATTTGTTGCAAGGAGGGAGTTTTCAAGGCAAGATTCTAAACAAGAGAGTTCTCAATTCACATAGAAAACACACAAGAGTAAACTAGCCCAAAGAAATGACTTAAGAGCTCAAAGATTTCAAGAACAGGAACAAACTTTCAAGAACAGATTTTAGAACAAGAAAATCAGAGTTTTAGAACAAGATTGCGGAAATGAATAGGTACAGGAGCTTATAGCTCTGATACCATGTTAGAATATGAGATTTAGAGTGAGAGAATAAGGTAGAATGGTGAAGAATGTAAGAATATTAGAATTAGAGAGTTATCTGAGAGATTTAGCAAGAGAGAAAGGAAGAAGAAGAATTGCACAAGAGGAGTATGAGGAAAAAGCTTTCCCAAGTCTGTATTTTTCTTATTGATATTACAATGAATATATAGACAAAAAATAACTCAATTTCGTGGCTACTACTTTCAAATTCAAACTCTAATGACAAAATAATTCTAAAGACACCTTTGGACAAAAGGGTGAAGCAAGTAGGGAAGGGAATCTCCATTTGAATCTTGTCTCCTGGTACTGTTCATCCGTGGAGTCAAGCTTCTAGAAGATCTTTGACTTGGTTAATGGTAATTTATCCTTTTACCATTTAACCATAAGATTAAACTCTCTCTCTTTTACTTATTTACCTCTTCTTCTTCTGATCGAATCAAAGGACTTCACATTGATCTGAACACTTAAGGTGTTCATCTCAATACTCAATACATTGATCATATTACATACTTTGGATCTTCTTCTCAATATGTGCATTCTTAACCTGGCCGAAATCTATTTGAGGAAAGTCAAGGGAGGTACATAACTCTGATGCACAGACCAGACAAGTCACTCTCACCTTTGGACAAGCATTGGAGCTGTCACTATCCAACATAGCCGTTGGAGTCTCTTGGTCACAACTCTCCTTTGTCTTCATCTCTCTTATTCTTTCTTTATTCAAGTTGTAGCCCTAGCATCTTACATATGTAAACATTGTAAATCTCTTATGAATAAACTAGTTGGGAATTACTCTTCCCTTTTACAACCCCAAACCCTACACTATCTCTCTCTAGCCGCCAAGAACCATAATCGTGTTCAAGGTTGTTCTCTTGCAATCTCTCTCATTCTAACTTAATCTCTTACTCTAAATCTCATATTCTAACAACAACTAGGGTTCTTGAATTATTAAACACAATAAACAAACAAGAAGAAGACAAGAAGGTGCAACGGCTCCAAGAGAGAAAGCGATAGGTCCTAGCAGGTTCTGAGGAGAGAGAAGCGCCTTCTGACCTAGGGATCAGGCCTCCTGCTCTTCTGCTTTGCTCCAGACAAGTTGGTACTATGTTAGGGACATAAACAAACCATTTTATAACCGAGATCATTATTCTTAAAAGAAACAGAAGGTAACAGAAGGTAACATTAAGCCTAAAGCACGAGAGTGAGGGTGACCAAGTCTAGCATGCCAAACAGAATCATTAACTAAGGTAGAGCTAAAAACAGAAGCAGATAATTCAGATGCAAGGTTGGCGTCTTCAAGCATGTATAACTCATCATTTGTCACACATTTTCCAAGCAACTTACTTGTCTCAATATCCTGAAAAACCACATCATTAGGACTGAAGATAACATTGCAATTAAGATCAGTAGCTACCCTTTTAACACTTAATAAGTTGGAAGTAAAGCTAGGCATGAAGAAAGCTTTTGATTCTCTATCAAAAAATTTAACATTTCCTATGCCTTTAATTGGAATCCTTTCACCATTAGCAATCACAACATTACTTAAGGCAGGTTGCATATTCTTAATTAAGTGTGAATCACTAATCATATGATGTGATGCACGAGAATCAACAATCAAAGGTTTATGGTGAATGGATGCATTAAGGGAATTACCAACAACTTTACCAGAACATTCTTTGATGGCTTTGATGAGAGCATCAAGGTCTGACCTCCTCACCACATCATTTTGGGCCGCCATAACAGGAGCAAGAGCAAAGGCTGGTACCATTTCTTTGCACTCACTACCAAGCTGAGTTGAAGAGGATCCAGCTTTAGTTGTTCCATTTGATTAATGCGCCCTTTGGTCTTTGAACTTGTTAGAGAAATGAGGCTTGAGATGAGGATGTAGCAGCCAGCACTTGTCTTTGAAATGTCTCTTCCTCTTGCAGTGGTCACATACACCAGGGATCCTCCTTTCCTCATGCTTGTACAAGCCCTTATTTGCAGTGACAAGTTCTCCTTTTCTCCCAAACAAGCCAAATGAGCCTTGCTCCTTCTGAATTTGTGCACATACATCATCCAAGGTTGGAAGTGTCTCTGCCCCTAGCATATGCTGAATCAGGCTGTTGTAAGATGAATTTAGGGTCAGGAGGAGTGCAAACACCTTATCATGTTCTCTTCTCTCATTGAGAACAAGTGGGTCAACAGTAGCTGCTCTTAACATCTCCAACTCTTCCCACAAATATCTGAACTTCCCAAATGTTTCTTGAACTCCATGTCTTCCTGTTGGAGGTTGTTGATAGCAAGCTTCACTTCAAACACTCTGCTCAGGTTTGACATGTTCCCATAAACCTTCTTGAGAGTTTACCATAACTCCTTAGAAGTTTCACAATAAGAGTAAGCTTCCAAGAGAGAAGACTCAAGAGAACTTTGGAGAATGGATAACACATGCTGGTCTCCTTGAGTTCAAGCTTCTTCATCTACAGGAGCCACCTCCACGCCTCCATCTTGCACCTGCTGGGCTGGAGCCTCACTGCCAAGAACAAACTTCCACAGCCCACGGCATATTTTGCCATTCTTGCCCACACTAAGTAGTTGACCCCTTTAGGGTCACTGGTATGACAACTCTTGAGTTCTCCATGTCTAATAGGAGGGATTTTAAAGAGAGAAAGAGTTTGAAAAGGTTTTAAGAAGAGTAAAGACAAGACAGAACATATTTCACTCAAGAACAGTTTTTAGAACCGTTTGGAGAAAAGAGTAAGAACAAGAAAATAAGAGATTTGCAGAAGTGTAGAGAGGTACAGGAGCTTAAAGCTCTGACACCATGTAAGTTTTATGAGAGTAAATGAAGTATAGAAGGAGATTCAAGTGAAGAACACTCAAGAACCAAATTAGGGTTCTTGAGTGAGAGAGAGAGTTTGCGAGAGAGAGAATAAGAGAGACTTATGGAAAATAAATCCCAAAAGAGTGTATTTCGATAATAGATGATACGATACTTAAGTAGCCAGACAAATGGGGTTTTCAGACTCAACATAATACTAAACAAATTAGAAGAATACAAGAGGACAGCTTGCATAAATCCAACGGCTCTCTTTGATAGTGACAGGTCCTTTGTTGCTTCCAAGGAGAGAGAAACGTGGTCTGACCCTTCTGATCATTGGATCAGACTCTTTGCCATACTGACTTGCTCCAGCATAGTTTGGACCACTCTTGATACATAAATAAACTCCATAACACTCGAACTCCACAAGTTTATTTATGGCCCCAACTTTGCACATTGTCTGAACACTAAGGGTGTTCATCTCAATAATAGGTTTGAGTAAAACCTCTTGCAACCAGCCTTGCCTTGTATCTCTCAACTTCCCCATTGCTTATGTACTTGATAGTGAATACCCACTTAGAACTCACTGCCTTCTTTCCTTTGGGAAGTTCTGCCTCATACCAAGTCTCATTGTTTTCCATTGCTTTGGTTTCTTCATTCACAGCCTCCATCCATCTTTTGTCTCCCTTGGCTTCTTCATAGGTTGTTGGCACTTGTCCTTGATCCAACTGCCCAATGAACACCTGATGTGTTAGAATAATGATATTAGATGAAGGTATGAGGAGAGAATGATGAGAGAATGTAAGAGAGAAGCTTAGAATCCGATTAGGGTTTCACAGCCGTTAGAGAGAGAGTAAGGGTTGCGAATGTAAGAGAAGAATAAATCTCTTATCTAAATGATTCAGAGGTGTTTACATGACTTATATATGAGCTATACTAGGGCTACACATAATAAACAAAGAGAAAATAATGATATAAAGACAAGAACGGCGCGGAAGAAGAGAGAGATGGACAACGGTCATAAGGACAGTGATTGTCCTCTCTTTGTTCCATGAAGACAGTGAGATGTGTGCGTGGTCCAAGCCTTGGTATTAGGGTTCTGAGTTCCTTGATTCACCAAAGATTGATGTAGAGATAGATAAGAAGACTTATGTAGATGATCCTCAACTTTATACATTTGAAGAAGGCTTGTCCCGGTTGATGATTATCACCAAATGCACAATGTTTGCACATTGTGATTGTGCACTTTGAATCTCCATTTCAATACTCCCCCGCAAGCTTGAATTCATGGATTGAATCAAGCTTGGAATGACAATGGAGATCTACCTCATTAAAAAACCTTCAAGAATAAAACCACATGGGATAAAACATCATGAAGGGAAAAAAGAGTGTAGACTCCACAGCCTTAGAGGATTCAGGAAGCTCTATGAGTCCAAGCTTAGTGTGAATGGACTCACACACCTTCAAACTGGCCGCCTTGGTGAAGACATCAGCAAGTTGTTCTTCACTTCTTGAAAAAACATGGCAACACCACTCCTTGTTCAATCATCTGCCTAACTTTGTGACAATCCACTTCTATATGCTTGGTCATTTCATGGAAGACTGAATTTGAGGCAATGTGAATGGCTGCTTGGTTGTCACAATGCATGGTGATTGGCTTTGATGCTTCAACCCCCAAATCCACAAGAAGAGCTTTGATCCATGCCAACTCAGTTGCTAGCTTCCTCATTGCTCTATATTCAGCTTCAACACTTGAACAAGAGACTACCTTCTGCTTCTTGCTCTTCCAAGTAACTAAATTGCCTCCAATGAATGTGTAATATCCTGCGGTAGACCTCCTGTCCACTCTATCTCCTGCCCAATCAGCATCACAATATCCCACAACTTCTGTGCTTCCATTGCATCCCATCCAAATGCCGTGACCAGGAGCTCCACTTAGGTATCTTAGTATTTTTTCAACCATTTTCTAGTGATGTATCTTGGGAGATTGCATATGCTGGCTCACTTGGTTCACTGCAAAACATAAATCAGGTCTGGTTATAGTTAAATAAATGAGCTTACCAACCATCCTCATATATTGTGTGATGTCTCCGAATGGTTTGTCTTCAATCTCCCCCTCTCTTATGACTTTGTAGCCTTCCTCAAGAGGTGTCTTAGCCGGTTTGGATCCTAGCTTTCCTGCTTCAGATAACAACTCAAATGTGTACTTCCTTTGAGATAAGAAGAGTCCATCCTTAGATCGACAAACTTCTATTCCAAGAAAGTACTTTAGAGCACCAAAGTCTTTTATATCAAAAACAGATTTGAGATAAGCCTTAGTGTCTTGTATACCTGACTTGTTGCTTCCTCATATGATAATATCATCAACAAACACAAGAATGACAATGATACCTTCCTGATCTTGGAGAGTGAACAAGGTGTGATCAGCCTCAGACTTCTTGAATCCTCTTTGCATAAGTGTTGAGCTCAGTTTATGATACCAAGCTCTAGGTGACTGCTTTAATCCATAGATAGCCTTCTTGAGTCTTAACACTTTCCCTGGTTTCACAATGCTTTCAAGACCAGAAGGTGGTGTCATGTATACCTCATCTTCAAGCTCCCCTTGAAGGAATGCATTCTTGACATCCATTTGCCAAAGTTTCCAATCAAGATTTGTTGCAAAAGACAAGATGATCCTGACAGTATGAAGCTTAGCTACTGGTGCAAAAGTTTCCAAATAATCATTTCCATAGGTTTGAGTGAAACCTCATGCAACCAGCCTTGCTTTGTATCTCTCAACCTCCCCATTACGTCTGTACTTGATAGTGAAAACCCACCTAGAACTCACTGCCTTCTTTCCCTTGGGAAGTTCTGCCTCATACCAAGTCTCATTGTTTTCCATTGCTTTGGTTTGTTCATTCACAGCTTGCATCCATCTCTTATCTCCCTTGGCTTTGTCATAGGTTGTTGGCACTTGTTCTTGATCCAACTGTCCAATGAACACTTGATGTTCCAAGGGCACATGCGCTAGAGTGCACACTGCTTGAGAAGGATGAGCTACTGCATTGCTGTTTAAGTAAACCCTTGTCTTCTTCGATTCTGATGGATCCTTCCTCTCCCTTGTGCTTCTCCTTGGTGTTAGAATATGATGTTTAGAACAAGAAAACAACTTAGATTGAAGAGAGAATGAAGAGAGAATGTAGAGAGAAGACTCGGCACCCGATTAGGGTTTATGAGCCAGTAGAGAGAGAGTAAGAAAGATGGCGAGTTTGAGATGTGTAACTCTCAATATATATTAACAAAGAACTTACAAGAGTATATATAAGCAATAAGACTAGGTTAAGCAAGGGTAACAAGTGTGGACACAACCATCTCGGTCATGGAGACAGAGAGAGGACCCGCGGCTTTCCATGGTACCAATGAGGTAAGTAGGTGAAAGGTAGGTGAGATGTAGGTGAGACCAAATAGTTCCAAATAGTAGACTTCAAATAGTAGCTCCCAAATAGTGTAGAACCGAGACTTGTATTAGGTTTTAGAGTGAGAAACCCTAGCTTGCACATCACTCCTTCTCGGTTCCTTGTAACACAATGCACATGTCTAACTTGTGATCTCCAATTCAATACTTGGCACTTGAATTGGCTGGTTAGTTGGCTGTTCAGTCTCTTCATTGTGCGGATCATGATCCATCTGAACAGATTCTATTTCATGCTCCTCAACACCATCTTGTTCATGTATAACAGAATCAGATTGTTGTTGTTGTGGTTGTTCTGATTCTTGATTGTCCCCCTCATGATCAAGATGGGGTTCTTGTGTAGCTGTTGGAGATGCATCAGGGACTTAGGGTGTATGATCTTGAGCCTCCTTGGCTGGTTCCTTTGGCAAGCTGATCCCAAGGTTATCCATGATAAGCCTGAGGTTAGTGGCACGGTCTGATGGAGAATTGGGAAGATCCTTCAAGCTATCCCAATTCTTTTCCTCATAGAAGCTCTTGGATTCCATAAACTTGACCTCTCTTGATATCAACACCTATCTAGTCTCAGGAACATAACACTTATACCCTTTTTGTGTGATGGAGTATCCAATGAACATAGCATTAGTACTCTTAGCATCTAGCTTATCCCTTTGTTCTCCTGGTATCAACACAAAACAAATGCACCTAAACACACGTAAGTGATCAACTAATGGATTGGTTTTGTTTAGTACCTGAAAGGGTGATTGATCATGAAGAACTTTTGTAGGAGTTCTATTGATCAACTAACAAGCTGTCAAGACTGCATCTCCCCAAAACCTCTTAGGAACATTCTTGTAGAACATCATGGACCTTGCCACCTCCATTAAATGTCTATTCTTCCTTTCAGCCACCCCATTTTATTATGGAGTATAAGGGCAGTGTGTTTGATGGAGGATCCCATGCTTGGATAAGTGTTGCTTAAAGGCATTGCATGTGTACTCTCCACCATTGTCTGATCTAAAAAAATTGATCTTAGAATTGTAATGATTAGTAACATGGTTCTGAAAATTCATGAAAGCTTCTAACACTCTATCATTAGTTTGCAGCAAAGTTATCCAAGTGTATTTAGATTTTTCATCAATGAATGTCACAAAATACTTATGGTTCTATCTAGATACACAAGGAGCAGTCCACACATCAGAATGAACAAGATCAAAGCAACTTTCATAAGTAGTTTTAGAATTTGGAAAAACAGATTTGCAATGTTTGCCAAGAATACAAGCCTCACAATCATCATTTTTAAAAGAAACAGAAGGTAATAAGAGTCGTAAAGCCCTAGAGTGTGGATGTCCTAGTCTAGCATGCCAAATAGAGTCATCCACACCAACATAAGTAGATAAAGCAGTAGATAATTCAGAAGAAGAGTTGGTGTCCTCAAGCATGTAAAGCTCATCCTTTGTAACAACTTTCCCAAGCAACTTACTTGTTTCAATATCCTGAAAATCACATCTTTAGGACTGAAAATAACATTGCAATTAAGATCAGTAGCTACTCTTTTCACAGATAATAAGTTTGATGTAAAACTAGGCATATAGAAAGCTTTAGATTCCTTGCTAAACAACTTAAGATTTCCTATGCCTTGAATTGGAATCTTATCACCATTTTCAATCACAACATTACCAAGACCAGGTTTAATGTTTTCTATCAACTTAGAGTCATTGATCATATGACGGGATGCTCCTGAATCAATAATTAATGGTCTGGTTCTATTTGAAGCAAAGAGAGAGTTACCAAGAGTCATACCAGAGTTCTCCTTGAGAGCTTTGATAAGAGCTTAAAGGTCCGACCTCCTTACCACATCATTCTGAGCATCCATGGCAGGAACTTGATGAACCACCATTGCCCTACCTTCCTCACCAGACTGCATTGAAGATGAACCAGGTTCAGCAGCTCCATTGAAGAGGTTTGCTCTTTGGTATTTGAACCGGCTGAATGATGGTGGTCTGAGGTGAGGTTGAAGGCGCCAGCACTTCTCCTTGAGGTGTCCACTCTTCTTGCAATACTCACAAAACCATACTGCTCTCTTTTCACCACCATTGCCTTGCCTTTCTTCATGCCTGAATGTACTCGTATTGGCAGTTACTAGCTCACGCTTTCAACCAAAGAGCCCATATGATCCATGCTCCTTCTGAATTTGAGCACACACATCATTTAAGGTTGGGAGTGTCTCTGCCCTTAGCATGTACTGAATCAAGCTGTTGTAAGATGGATTCAGGGTTAGTAGGAGTGCAAACACCTTATCATGTTCGCTTCTTTTTTGGAGAACAAGTGGGTCAACAGTAGTTGGTCTCAACATCTCTCCAACTCTGCCCACAACGATCTGAACCTTCCAAAGTGTTGCTTGAACTCCATGTCTTCTTGATGGAGGTTGTTGATAGCAAGCTTCACTTTAAACACTCTGCTTAGGTTTGAAATGTTCCCATAGACCTTCTTCAGAGTGTCCCATAAATCCTTAGAGGTTTCACAATAAGAGTAAGCTTCCATAAGAGAAGACTCAAGAGAACTTTGGAGTATAGACAACATATTCTGGTCTCCTTGTGTCCAAGCCTATTCATCTGCAGGAACCACCTCCACGCCTTTAGCTTTCATTTGCTGGACTGGAGCTTCACTGCCAAGAACAAACTTCCAAATCCCACAGCCTCCAAGGGCAGATTTCACCATCCTTGCCCAAACTAGGTAGTTGGTGCCTTTGAGAATAACAGGAATTACAACTCTTGAGTTCTCCATTGCTGAGACTGATTTATAGCAGTAGGAGGGAGTTTCAAGATGAGAAAGCACAAATAGAAGTAAAGAAACCAATGGAGAGAGTTTAAGAACAGAATACTCTCAAGAACAGAACCGATTTATCAAGAACTTCAAGAACAGCTCAAAGAAAGGATTTAGAACTTTTAGAAAAGAGATTTGCGGAAGTAATGAAGGTATAAGAGCTTATTGCTCTGATACCATGTTAGAATAGTGAGATTAGGATAAGAGAATAAGAGAGAGAGAGAGAGAGATGCTTAGAACTCGATTAGGGTTCTTGAACCCGAGAGAGACAGAGAGAGTTGAGAGAAGAGAGATGGCGGCTCTTGGGAAGAATAAATCCCAATATATTCATGATAAGGCTTTACAAGATTATTTATAGTAATCCTTCTAGGGCTACACAACATTAAACAAAGAATAAACTAGATAGAAGACAAAGTGAGAATTGGTAAGAGAGAGAGGAGAGAAGTAACGGTCATGAAGGATGGTGACTAGTCATTCTCTTTGTCCCATACTAAAAGTGACTGGTCTGCGTGGTCCACACTCTTGGGATTGAGGTTCTGAGCTTCTTGATTCACCAAGGATTGATGTATATGTTCAAACATTCTTCTGAGCAGAAGATCCCCAACTTTGTACATTGTTGATATCCGGAACCAACTTCATTATCTTAGAGTGCACAATGTTTTCACAATGTTGTCTTGTGCATTAATGATCTCCAACTCAATACACCTTTCCCAAGCAACTTACTTGTTTCAATATCCTGAAAAATCACATCATTAGGCCTAAAAATAACATTGCAATTGAGATCAGTAGCTACCTTCTTCACAAATAATAAGTTTGATGTAAAACTAGGCATATAGAAAGCTTTTGATTCTCTGCTAAACAACTTAAGATTTATATGCCTTGAATTGGTATCTTATAACCATTTTCAATCACAACATTACCAAGAGCAAGTTTAATATTGTCTATCAACTTAGAGTCATTTATCATATGATGAGATGCTCCTGAATCAACAATTAAATGTCTGGTTCTATTTGAAGCAAAGAGAGAGTTACCAAGAGTCATGCCAGAGTTCTCCTTGAGAGCTTTGATAAGAGCTTCAAGGTTTGACCTCCTTACCACATCATTCTGAGCAGCCGTGGCAGGAGCTTGATGAACCACAAGAGCAAGCTATTCAACATTCAAGATGGACCAAGCATCAATCTAAGCCTGCTCACTGCCCATTCAACAAACAAAGAGAGCACAAAGGAGCTTACCATGTTTACCATACTGACAACTGTTAGGATATTGAGTTTAGAGTAGGAGAATAAGAGAGAACACACAAGAAACCGATTAGGGTTCGTGTGAGCCGTTAGAGAGAGAGAGTTGAAAGAGATGCGGTTTTTGAGAAGAATAATTCTCAATGTATATTCACAGAAGTGTTTACAAGAGTTTAAATAAGATATACAACTAGGGCAACAAGAGAATAAACAAGTATTAAGAGGTAAAAGCCAAAACTAAACTCAGCAGAAGAGAGAGAGGTGCAACGGTCACAATGGATAGTGACATGTCCTCCTCTGTCCCAAGCAGATAGTGACAGGTCTGGTATGCGGTTCAGATGTATGGGCAGGATGTTCTGGTCCTTAAGACTTTCCTTAAATAGGTGTGGACCGAGATAGGAAGGATTCATTCACACTTAGAGTGATATGCCTCAACTTTTCACTTGATACCATTCGGTCTTCTTATCACAGAATGCACAATATGTGCACATTGTTGAGTTGTGCATTCCATGATCTCCATTTCAATACTCCCCCTCAAGCTTGAATTCAAGAGATTGAATCAAGCTTGGAATACAATGGAGATCTACCTCATTAAAAACCTTCATGAAGAAAATCACAAGGGATAAAACTTCATGAAGGGAAAAAAGAGTGTAGTCTCCAAAGTCTTAGAGGATTCATGAAGGGTAATGAGCCCAAGCTATGTGTGAATGGACTCACACACCTTCATGATGGCTGCCTTGGTGAAGACATCAGCAAGTTGGTCTTCACTTCTTGTAAAACATGGCAGCACCATTCCTTGCTCAATCATCTGCCTAAAATTATGGCAATCCACTTCTATGTGTTTGGTTCTTTCATGGAAGACTGATCTTGAGGCAATGTGAATGGCTGCTTGATTGTCACAATGCATGGTGATTGGTTTTGAAGTCTCAATCCCCAAATCCACAAGAAGAGCTTTGATCCACGCCAATTCTGTTGCTAACTTCCTCATTGCTCTATACTCAGCTTCAGCACTTGAACATGAGACTATCTTCTGTTTCTTGCTCTTCCAAGTAACAAGGTTGCCTCCAATGAATGTGCAATATCCTGTAGTAGACCTCCTGTCGACTCTATCTCCTGCTCAATCACCATCACCATACCCAACTACTTCTGTGCTTCGATTGCAACCCATCCAAATGCCTTGACCAGGAGAACCACGTAGGTATCTAAGTACCCTTTCAACCATATTCCAGTGATGCATCTTGGGAGCTTGCATATGTTGGCTCACTTGGTTCACTGGAAAACATAAATTGGTCTTGTTATGGTTAGGTAAATGAGCTTACCAACCATCCTTCTATATTGTGTAATGTCCTCAAATGGTCTGTTAGAATTTCAGAAGCATCCATGAGGAAGCTCTGATCATCTAGTTTGGTTCATGAGACATTCATGAGAAGCTTTGAACCATAACTCAACACAAGAACAGAAACACTTAAAGAAGAACAAATGCAACCGGTTCTTCTCAAACAAAAGACAACTAGTTTGTACTTAAGAATGCCATTAAACTAGTTGTTTAAAGGAGTCCTTAGCTATATGAAAACACTTCCAAGAGCTTAACATCTCACCAAGGAGAGTCTACTCATAACATGGAAGAGAATCAGTAATTAGCTAAGAGAACATCCAAAAGAGAAGTAAAGATCTATCTATGAGCGATTCTCTCATCATACTTGGACTAACTATGGAAGAGTTCTCCAAGCATGATGAGAGGCTGCCTTAGCAGCCATAACCGTGGCTCTTTAAGGTCTACATTGAATATGAACTTGTATAAACAATGGAGACAAAGAGTGAAACCGGTCACAAGAAGAAGAGAGAAAGAGAGAAGAGTTTGTATCAAGAATCTTGGTGATTTCTTATCAAGTGACTTAGCAAAAACATTACAAATGTCGTGAGTGGCCTTTAAATAGGCATACAATTAGGTTAAACTCATTAACTAAGGCTTTGAATCAAAGACATTGATTTAATGGAGGGAAAACTAAGTTTGAATGAATGACTGGATCTTCTCCTCTTGTTCAGATCCGAATTGGGTGTGTTCACACCTTGATAGTGACTTGTCTTAGCCACTTGCTTCTGGAGAGAGAGAGTGCACACTCCCAAGAGTGAGTGTGACATGTCCTTGTAACCACTTTCCTCCTTAAACACACATGTGACTCTTCTTGAGTCTGATTCTTGACAGACTTCTGTTTGGCCCCAACTTTGCACATTCTTGATTGTCTGAATATATAAGTGCCCCAACTTTGCACTTCACAACTTTGGCCCTGACTTTGCACATGATGATCTTGCCCCAACTTTGCACATTGATCATCTGTCTGTGTCTGTGTCTGTGTCTGTGTCTGTGTCTGTCTCTGTGTCTGTGTCTGTGTGCCCCAACTTTGCACATCTTGATAGTTGCCTTTGTTGCTCACTTAAGCATTGCTTTGCTTTGCTTTGCTTGCTTGTTCTCAACACAAGTCTTCTTCATGGAATGAGGCTCGGCTTCTTCAGCCTCTCCTCTTCCATTTCATCTTCATCTCTAATACTCCCCCGCAAGCTTGGTCGTCGGGACTCCAAAAAACCAAAGGGAGAAGAGGACCAAAGGCCAAGCTTGGAGCTGTGAAACTAAACTACCTCATTAAAAACCTTCTTAAGGAAAACCTCTTTGGGATAAAACCTTAAGTAGGACAAAAATAGTATAGCCCACATACTCAAGATGTAACTTGACCTTGGCATATGAACATCTTGACCACGGCTACTCCATTCCATAACTCTTTCATTACTTAGCATTCCTTGACTTGACTTATCTTGATATGAGCTTCTTGATCTTGTTGTGTCTTTTGAAATTTGGACTCCATAGGGCTCCGTCCTTTAACCCCAACTTCCATCATCCTTCTCTTCTTGGAAGAACTTCAAGTCGGTCTCATCTTCCTGTTATATAGACTTCAAGGCTTGCGGATGCTCCTCATGGCTCCTTCACTTCCTAATGCTCCTTAAGCATGCCTTTTTCTTCTCCTTATAAACCTTCAACACAAAGGTTTAAAGGAAACTTGTTAAAGTATATGCAATGGCATTTAGGAACATTAGCTATGAATGAAACCTTTAGGTTTGAAACGTTTTAGAGAATAGATTGTTAAACGTTTTCACTTTGAGACACATGATCAGAACAAGATACAAAGAAAAGATTTAAGTCTGAAAACGTTTTGAGAATAAGGTTTGAAACGTTTTGATTTTGAAAGAATGAAACATGATCATAATCAAGAGAATCACAAGAGTTTGAACTTCAATAGGTTGCAAAACGTTTTGAGAATTGATTGAAAACGTTTTCAACACTTCAAACACAATCAAACTCTATCAAGTCTTTAGGCAACCTAATTAAATGAAATGAGAGGGTTTTAGAAGTAGCCTGATCATAGTAATGTGAGTTGCGGTTTGGATTTTAGCTTAAACTCCCCCGCACTCTTGAATTGTCCATGGCTCTTCACCATGAATTCACCATTGTGCAATCTGTCTTTGCACATCTATCCTCAAACACACTTGCTCTTAGGCACATATTAAAGCTCTCTAGCTCGTCTTGGCGCCATTTGAAGCTTTGAAAACGTGTGTGGCTCATCAGCCTTCATGAGGAACAAACAAGACCTCCTCTTCTTGAATGGACAGCTTATGAACTGCCATTACTCCTTGGGAAGATCCTTCAACAAGCACATCCACCAGCTTACTTCCAACTTGATGAATGCTCCAACCAAATGAGGATTTCAGTTAATCCACAACTATCCATGAGGATTTCAGCTAATCCACAACTCCATGAGCTCACTGATTTTGTTGGAGACTTCTTCAGCTCCTCAACCACACAACCCTTTAACTTCAGCATGAACCGCCTTTGAGACTGATCCTTACTGCCAACAACTCGCCATTCCTCCTAAGAACACCTAAACACAAAACAATACTCAAGCAACACAAGTTTGATCAGGACTAATGAGCTTGAATTAAGTTTCTGTGCAAGAATAAGATAGTTTTTAGGAGTAAACTTTAGAGTAAAATAGAAGTAACCAGAGTATAAATAGTATGGGATGTCACACAACTCAGATTAAGAGAGTGTGCACCAGAGAATGAGAGTGTAGAGAGTATGTGAGTTTGGAATGCAAAAACTCAGATTAAGAGCATGTAAACCAAACTCAGAGAATAGTAGAATGTGAAAATTGGAGAATGAACCTGAAACACATAAAATAAAAAATGTTAGAGAATATGTTTAAGTTCAGGGACTAAGATAGCTTAGTATAACTCAGAAACAAACACATGTTTAAGGTTCAGGGACTGAGTTTCTTGCTCAGTTTAACTCATAAACATTTCAAAAGTTCAGGGACTGAGTTTGCTCAGTTTGAAACAAGCAACAAGAACCAGAGAAGCAACAAAGAAAGACACAATCATATGCTCTTGTTCTTCTCTGATTTCTTAACAACAACTTGTTAACTCTTTAACAAGATAGAGAACAAGACTTTAGAAATAGGAACCAAGTAAATCAGAAGCTTGGTCCATGAAAAACATTGCGGAAGTAAAAGACTAAACAAGACAGAGTTTTCCTCTCTATCTTAAAACGTTTTTGCAGCCAAGAATCAAGATGCTCTGAAAGGCTGCCTTAGCACCCATAACCGTGGCTCTTTAAGGTCTACATTGAATATGAACTTGTATAAACAATGGAGACAAAGAGTGAAACCGGTCACAAGAAGAAGAGAGAAAGAGAGAAGAGTTTGTATCAAGAATCTTGTTGATTTATTATCAAGTGACTTAGCAAAAACATTACAAATGTCGTGAGTGGCCTTTAAATAGGCATACAATTAGGTTAAACTCATTAACTAAGGCTTTGAATCACAGACATTGATTTAATGGAGGGAAAATGATATACCATGGATTTTAGGGATTTTAACCATGGTATATGTGTTATTTATCGAGTCTTTTACTACGTTTTAGAGTCTTTTCAGGTGTTTATTAGGTACAAGCACATTTGGAGCATATTTGGTGATTTTGGCACTTTCTGGAGCTAATTGGAGCATTTGGCCGAGAGATAGAGTTCACTGTCCGAAACAGAGAAAGGTGTCGATCGTTGCATACCTAGCATCGATCGATGCACCAGCGAGATGGGCCAAACGACGGTTTGATGAAGAATGATGACATTGCAATTCTGCCCAGAAGTTCCTGATATTTACAAAGAAGCCCCAAAACGTGTTTTAGGTTATAAATAGAGTTTTAAAGCCAATGTTTAGGCTACGCTTTGACACGCTTTACTTTACTTTTATTGTATTTAAGAGAGCCTTAGGGGCTGATCTTGCTCTCGAAAGAGACTTGATTTCGAACCCCTGTTGATTATTCTGTTGAATGATATTTGGTTTTCTACTTATGATATTTTATGTCTCGATGAATATGTCTGAGTAGATCACCTGTTAGGTTGAAGGATTCTCATTAGGGATTTCAGAGAATTATAGTTTAATTAATCTGTAGAGATTTATATCTGCTAGTTCTTTATCTAAGTTGTTCTTAATGCTTAATCTGAAGTAGCTAATCAGAGTTATGATGTTAGGTTGATTTATTTCAGCGGAAGTTGGCTAATTTAACTAGAAAGAATTTAGATAAGCAATCAAACTATTCGCAAACGGAAGTTTGGTTCAGGTTAATTGTGAACTTATCAAACTTGGAATTAATGCTAGTTTAATCTGTTAGTTCTCGCAAACGAAAGTTTGGTTTGCTGCACTTAGACTTAGAGGATTATCGCAAAGGAATTTGGTTAATTCTATATCTGTGTTTGAGTTCTAGAACAGTTATTGATTAGATCTAGATAGATTGATTGCTTGCGTTCCTGATTTCCTGAGAACTCCTGAAACCTAACGCTTCGCCTTCTTGCTTACAAACTCACTTGATTTACTTTGCTATTTCGTTTACTGTTTTCACATCTGCTTCGCTTAATTAAATCTGAACTACTAATAATCTATTGTGTGACTGAGAGTCCTCGTGGGATTCGATACCTTATATACTACGATTGCATTAACTGTGCACTTGCAGTAGAATAGGGAAAACTATACAACCTATCAAGTTTTTGGCGCCGTTGCCGGGGACTCTTTGAGTTCACCTATAGATTTAGTACTAGGATTTAGACTGAGCATTCTTTTTAATTTTCTTGTTTACTCACGTTTTTGATTTTTGGATTCGCAGGGATTCGCACTGCATCGATCGTTGCTCACCTCGCATCGATCGACACAAGGCGAGAACAGCGATGCTGAGATCTGAGACGTTCAATAGGTTCCGCGCCATGGAACCTGTGATTTTGATTCGCGGTGAAAACGGCGTTCTACGAGACCAAGAGGGTCACATATGCAACGCAAAAGGTCAGAAAATAGATGGGGAAGGAAACCCCATCTTACCAGATTACCATGTATTGGTTGGGCAAGTAGCTGAGATGCAGACTAAGATAGATGACATCCACGACATCTTACTTAGGGAGAGACAGTTCCGAGCAGAGGCAAAAGCTGATAAATTTGCAGAGGTACACTATATGGCTGGAGCCGACTCTTATGGACATACATTGGGACATCAGCAGAGACAAGGTTCTAGGCATGCTCAAGGATCAAGAGACCATAATTATACTTCCTATCTGGCACCTCCTACACAAAGGAGCAAACTAGAGATGATGATAGAACAATCAATTGAAAAGCAACAGCAGAACACAGCTTCTTTCAGCTCGAAGCTAGAGAACCTGTACACTAATTTGAATGAGAAATTTGAATCCTTGAACACTCGCATGAAGCAGCTGGACACACAGATGGATCAAGTTTCAAGTTCTACCCCAAGGAGGGATTATCAAGAAGCTCATGCCAACAACATTCCCATTCAGGATGACACACAGATGGATCATGGATCAAGTCTAGCAGTTAAGGCTGTGGAATTTATGGAAGACAGAGGGGGATTTGATGTTGAATTACCTGAGTTTGAAAGCTTCGATGCACCTGACTCAACAGAGATTGACATGGATCTCTTGACTTGGATAGTTCAGATTGAAGCGGGGCCATGCCAAGGAGAGAAATTTGAGTCTGAGATGGCTGGAATGGACCAAGAAGCGGATAAACCCGAGACTGTAGTTGAAACACGAGCTGAGACGACAGCATCGATCGATGCATCACAAGCACTGATCGTTGCACCCCGAAAGGAACCAGTTTCACTCATATCTGAAGGACCTCCTAAGGAAAGAACCTACAAACCTCCATTACCATTCCCGAAAGCTCCAGTTAAGTCCAAAGATGTGGTTCAGTGTACGGTGGTAGTTGACAAGAAGATGGTGGTTCCACAAGAGCCTACTCTAACATCTTCAAGGCCTAAAACTACTCATAAACAGAAGGCTCCGAACATCAAATCTTTGCCAAAGGTAAAGCATAAATCCTCTAAGTTTAAACCTCCTGACTCCACTGTTTTGAATGCAGGAAAGAGCGATAAAACACCCCAAGTGTCAATCTCACCCTACATTCCTCCCGACGTTCCTTGGACGACATCATGCTGCTACTGCTTACACACCACCATGGATGATAAGGCATTCACAGAGACACTCAAAGTCTCTGTTGAAACCTCCATGAGTCTGACCCCTTTCCAAAAAGTCAAGCTAATGACTTAAAACAAGCGCTGAGTGGGAGGCAACCCACTGCTAGGTTTAATTATTTTTCCTTTTCATTTTTGGTGTTTTTCTTAGGATTTCACGTTTTTATTTGTTTTTGTTAGTTTTTAGATACAGAACACAAGTCTGAAGATGTGTGACGATCGTTGCTCACATGTGCAACGGTCGTTGCAATGGGTTCAAATCAAAAATTAAGGTACGTTGAGCTAAACCGGAATCAATCTGGTTCAACCAGCATCGATCGTTGCCCCTAAAGCAACGATCGTTGCACCCACGACCAGGTAAGTTACCTTAAACCCTATTTTCTCTCCTTCTTCTCCATTTCCTTTGGTCGACACACCGAGAACCTCCACCCAAAAATCATCATTTTCTTCATCAAATTTCTTGTTTCCGAGTGCTATTTACTTATTTTTACGCTCCCAATCCATTTCCCCAACCCATATCTCAAGAAATCATGGTAATGTTCTTCAATTTTCGAATTTTCGGATTGGATTTTTAGGGTTTTAGGGTGTTAGATTTTTGAACCAAAAATGGATGATGCATGCGTAATTAGAACGATTTAGGGTGATGGATGATGATTTTGAACTGATTTGAGACAATGTGGCTTGGATTTGACTGATTTTTGATGATTTGTTTGCGGCAAAATTGCCTTGCAGCGGTCGTTGCTCTCGAGCAACGGTCGTTGCTTTGCGATTTTGGGAAATGTTCGATACAACGAAATCGCCTTGCAACGATCGATGCCTAAGACGCAACGGTCGATGCTTCGTGATTTCACAGTGAAAATTCTGCCGAGACTTATAAATGTTTGAACTATGTTTTTGCAGATGGCGTCTCAAAGGCAACCCCGCAAGAAGCGAGCCACAGCTTCCACAGCAACAAGACACTACACCCCACCACCTCAATGGTTCAGCAGAGAGTCAGAGCCACCCGCACCATACAACAGATACGGGCCGCCGGTTGCTTTACCTTGGCCCAGAGAGGATGCCACACCGATTCAGACGACCAGACAGTGGCCGGAGGACCTTATACGTTTCTTCAAGTCCGCTGAGTTCACCGAGCGGCCGTTGATCAGTCGATGGGACGAGTATGACTCGCTTCTCTACAGTGGTTAGTGTGGGATGATCATTAAGCCGACCAAGTTCGCGGACTACTCCACCTGCAGGATTCTGGGGATCGATGAGCAGGTACTCACTGTATGCAGAGGCATTGGTCTAGGGACAATGCCGATGCGACATTATGATCTTTATCCAGAGCTGGTCAGGCAGCTATTGGCCACTTGCAGAGTGGTTTACTCGGATCCCGACCACAGGAGCGCTACAGTGGGTGCATTCACCTTCATGAGTTGGGGAGTCAGGTATCGGATTCCTCTACTTGATCTCTGCAGGATCTACGGGTTCAGTACTGAGCCGAGGCGCATAGCCATGCCACTCGAGTGGGATCCGGTGGAGGCTCGCACATTCTGGGAGAGTATTGGCAGCGGTCGATACAACTCCAGGACCACACCAGTAGTGCAGATGAGACATCCGGTGCTGCGTTATGTCTCGCGTATCTTGTGCTGGAGCTTGCTTTGCAAGTTTGAGGCCAACAAGATGCGCAAACTTGAGATGGAGTTGCTGTTTATGGGGCTGAGAGATCAGTTTAGAGGTTCTGGCGTGAGAGATCCGACTGCGGGTCTCAACTTGGGAGCTATTTTCGCACAGCATTTAGTTGATCTGCAGCTGAAGCCGTTTGATGGAGCTGGTACAGAGACGCTCGGGAGCTCCTGGATCTCAGCCATTTGCAGAGCGCTACCTGGCTCAAGGAGGGGCGCATTTGGGCTTACACTGATCCGACCACTGGGAGGACTGGTATCGAGCTTCCTGCTGCCAGATGGACACAGATTGACACATTAGAGGCACTGAGATTTCAGCCTCCTGAGTCTGCGCAGCGAGGGATTCCGACTATGGCTCATCCGCTGGGAGAGCCTTCCTCACGAGCTTCGACTTCTTCTACCCCTACTCCTGCGCCCGCGCCTGCCCCAGTCGACATTGTGGGTCCCTTTCCAGAGCCTGCAATGGCTTACGGTGCATACTCTGAGGCAGAGTGGAGAGAGAGATCAGATGGTATGTTTCGAGTTCTTTGGAACTTCGTGCGTACTTGCAGCTGCAGGAGGCCACCACAGATCCATCAGCCCGTACCTGACCGTCGTCGACAGCGATCTCCGACTGACACTGATCCCGCAGCTGAGGCAGCCAATGACGATGCGCTGTATGGAGGGATAGATGATGTTAGCGAGTGAGAGTAGTCTCCATGTTCAGACTTTCGGTTCTGTATTCTGACTTTTTCTTTTCTTTTGCACTTTTCTTCTTTTGATTTTTAGGACTCTACTATGTTTGGATGATTTGCACTTTATTTGGTACATCTTTTGCTTCGGTTTTACTCTGTTTCTAGTGTTTTCAGCTTGCAGGGATCAAATTTGACAAAAACAGACGGACTAACCTGCTAACTTGCTGACTGTTCGTGTAAACGCAGTGCGTCGATCGACACACCATTGTGACGATCGTCACAATACGAAAGAATCGCACAGTAACGGTCGGTGCACCTAGTGCAACGATCGGTGCATGTGCGACAGAGGTAAAACCCGACAGAACTAAAACATCCATTAACAATTTTTCTTTCTTTTTACCGATCCTTCGCTGGACACTACTGGGGACATTGTGTCTTAAGTGTGGGGGAGGTGCTACTGACTTTTGTTTTCTGTTTTCTTAAGAGTCAGTCCATTTTTCAAAAAAAAATTTTGTTTTATTGAGTCAAAATTGTTTAAGTAAGAAACTATGATTTTCTGAGAAGATTTACAAGACTTGCAGGAACTTAAGTAACCATTGGGATGAAGTTGCAGGATCTATCTATGACTATTAGAAAACCCCATCACAGATCAACCTACTGGGAACACCCACATCACTTCAGGTATCAGAGGATCCTTTTACTGACTTCACCTTAATACTGACTTAGATTTCTCACCCAAGGGCTTGGTATACTTTGTGTCGGATTCCCTTGTTAGTTCTGACACAGCCTGTCAACCTATCCTATTTAGTTCCCTTCTCCCCTTCTATAAAGTAAAAAAAAAAAAAGATAATAAACTGAGGATGAGTTAGTAACTCCGAAGTGGTCATGGGAATGGTAGCAAACACTATTTTCTCTCATGTGATCCATGGAATGTGTCCAAAGTACACCCCATAACGGGAAGAACACTGATAAAAAAAAAAAATGATACCCAGTGGGGAAAAATCAGTTGTTAAAGAAGGGAAAGAGAAGAAAGGGACTAGAGAAAGATAGTATGGTGGTCTAGAGCTGATAAGGTAAGAATCCATGTGCCCTTTGATTGATACTCCTTAGGTGAGACCGCACTTAAATACTTGCAGAAGTCAGTAGGGAGAATTTGAATGTGTGAATGTGATTGTGGAGTTTACCTAGGACAGTTGCTAAGTGTGGGGGAAGTACATGTTGGTCTTGATATCCTGTGATTGATTCTTTCAGTGGTTTTCTAAGGGGAATCTGAGTATTGTAGCTTCTAGGAAGAAATGAGTTTCTGAAGAGTTTTCAAACCTCTTTACTACGTTTAGTTCTTTGTCTTGCTTGAGGACAAGCAAGAGCTAAGTGTGTGGGAGTTGATATACCATGGATTTTAGGGATTTTAACCATGGTATATGTGTTATTTATCGAGTCTTTTACTACGTTTTAGAGTCTTTTCAGGTGTTTATTAGGTACAAGCACATTTGGAGCATATTTGGTGATTTTGGCACTTTCTGGAGCTAATTGGAGCATTTGGCCGAGAGATAGAGTTCACTGTCCGAAACAGAGAAAGGTGTCGATCGTTGCATACCTAGCATCGATCACCAGCGAGATGGGCCAAACGACGGTTTGATGAAGAATGATGACATTGCAATTCTGCCCAGAAGTTCCTGATATTTACAAAGAAGCCCCAAAACGTGTTTTAGGTTATAAATAGAGTTTTTAAGCCAATGTTTAGGCTACGCTTTGACAAGCTTTACTTTACTTTTATTTTATTTAAGAGAGCCTTAGGGGCTGATCTTGCTCTCGAAAGAGACTTGATTTCGAACCCCTGTTGATTATTCTGTTGAATGATATTTGGTTTTCTACTTACGATATTTTATGTCTCGATGAATATGTCTGAGTAGATCACCTGTTAGGTTGAAGGATTCTCATTAGGGATTTCAGAGAATTATAGTTTAATTAATCTGTAGAGATTTATATCTGCTAGTTCTTTATCTAAGTTGTTCTTAATGCTTAATCTGAAGTAGCTAATCAGAGTTATGATGTTAGGTTGATTTATTTCAGCCGAAGTTGGCTAATTTAACTAGAAAGAATTTAGATAAGCAATCAAACTATTCGCAAACGGAAGTTTGGTTCAGGTTAATTGTGAACTTATCAAACTTGGAATTAATGCTAGTTTAATCTGTTAGTTCTCGCAAACGAAAGTTTGGTTTGCTGCACTTAGACTTAGAGGATTATCGCAAAGGAATTTGGTTAATTCTATATCTGTGTTTGAGTTCTAGAACAGTTATTGATTAGATCTAGATAGATTGATTGCTTGCGTTCCTGATTTCCTGAGAACTCCTGAAACCTAACGCTTCGCCTTCTTGCTTACAAACTCACTTGATTTACTTTGCTATTTCGTTTACTGTTTTCACATCTGCTTCGCTTAATTAAATCTGAACTACTAATAATCTATTGTGTGACTGAGAGTCCTCGTGGGATTCGATACCTTATATACTACGATTGCATTAACTGTGCACTTGCAGTAGAATAGGGAAAACTATACAACCTATCAGAAAACTAAGTTTGAATGAATGTCTGGATCTTCTCCTCTTGTTCAGATCCGAATTGGGTGTGTTCACACCTTGATGTGTGGTCTAGGATACAATATGATAAATATCTTACTATTTACGGATCAATAAGACAATCGAACACATTCAAACACTATGTTTCAAATTTCAAACTAAAAAATAATTATTGACACAAAAATATATTATAACAAAAGATATAGTAAATAAACAATGTTAAAACAGAAACCGTTTAAAGTCCAAACATTTGTGTGGCTACTTATGTCAGATCAGATTGCATTATAAATTTCTCCTATCTTTACTTTGTCCCCACTCTCCCACATGCACCTCTCTCTCACCCTCGAGCTCTTTTCCTATTTACGACACCCTTTAAACATTCTCATTCACAACTACATTTGAACCATATTTTTAGAAAAACACTTCTTCCTACGGAAAACAAAGGCTTAATAGAGAGTCTACTTGAAAGATTATATATGGCCATGGAAGTGGCTATGGACCTTGAGGTTGATGATGATATATTTGCAGACATAAGCAAGCAAATCAAAATCTCTTAATCACATATGACGATGAATAGAACCTATCGAACTTTCCCCTTCCGTCTCATTCCAGGTTTGAATATGTGCTGATGTTAATATTTTGAAATAAAAACAGGGGTTGTTCAGAGAAAACTACCAAACATCAACAACACCATATATGATGTACCATGAGCAGAATTACAACCAAAATAGAGAGAGTAAAGGGACAGGAGTGTTCATCCCGAGATGTTCTCTGCCCAGAAGGAAAAAATATAATCATCATCATTAGAAGAAGCAAGGGAGATCTATTATCTTCCCTCATCCCAAGCAACAGTATCCTTATCATGTTTATGACAACAACAACTCCACAACTCTCAACAACAACCAAGAAAGCATCATCCTTCATCATGCAGCTTCTACTAACCCAAGAAGAACCTACAGAGATGCAACATCTCTCTTTACTTAGTCTCAATCAAGATTCAAGACATGGCTGTGAACATGTTCCATAAGACAATCCAAGTTATTAATGCATTTCAAATTTGTCTAACCTCGATGAACCAGTTGAAAGACTCAATATCTTCAGGCTGATACTTGACATACTTGTCCATCTGCTTCCCTGAATCAAGATGTTGCTTATACCTCCCAAAGAAAGACCTATAAACCGGAATCACTAACGCCGAGATGGAAACCATTAGCTCCGATTGCATCTGCTCATCACTCACAATCCACGTGATGTGCGTCTTGTGAATCTCATCGGACAAAGTATTGAAAATCTTGAACCTCTCTTTTAAAACTGGCTTCGACACTTTCCCGTTCACCTGTAACACTGCTTGATTCATACATTGCAACACTTTCTCCTATGTTTCTCTCTGGTAGCTATTATGGTACTGTCTAAGCTTTGTTGATCTTTTCCTTGTCCATGATTGTCCCATCAAGTCCCTTATCTCTGTAGACCCTTTGATCTTCTGCAGAATGTATCTCCCGTTGTTCATAAGGAATATGTACCGCAGTGATGGATATTTGTACAGTCTCGATTAATCTCTAGATTTGCGTCAAGCAATTCCATCACTCTTATCATTTGTCAAGAAAAAGCTGACGTTTTGTACTCTTCGTCGTCCTCAACTCAAACTTAAATAATACCTCACTGTATCTTTAGGTGTGTAGAACCATCAAGCTCTGAAGTACGGCTCTCCATCAATTGCTTCAAAAACTCAACAATCTTTGCAGTACAATTTGGTTTCCCTTCTTCAGCCTACACCGAAAATACATGTACATCAGATACAATGGTATGCCCATATGACCAAAACACAACACCGAAATGTAGACAATAACAATAGGATATCAAGAAAAATTCTAAATCTATTTCACTAACATAAACTCGGATCAGACAGTAAACCAGATCTGTGCCAACATAAAACCTAAACAAAATTCAGTAAGAATCATATATGGGTGTTTGGGCTGTGCTTCACTGTGCCATAACCAAAGAGAAGAATACGCCTATGACATTGGTTGAACACAACTGTGTTTCTCCTTTGCAAACACCAATCTTGTCTTCTACACAAATATTCAACGGTTTCAAACCTGCAACAAACCAAAAGATGGGTTAGTTATTCTGAAAATCTAACTATGTGATGTATCTCTTACAAAACCAAAATAATCTTAGATTGGAGGCAGTTCACTCCTGATATTTTTGTCCAGCTTAGATGTATCTCTTACGAAACCATCTTAGACTCTGTTTATTCTCCTCGGTTTACAGAAACTACAAAAGGTTTGTTATCAACTACATCGTTTCAATCATCATTCAGTGTAACAAAGATCCACCGGTTTCAAAGCTGCAACAAACCAAAAGAGGGGTTAGGGTTTTGAAAATTTACGAAGATAATAAAGAGATAGTTGATAACAAACCTGAATCGGATGGTAGGTTGCTTCATTAGGCCTCAGGGTTTGTGAGAATCGAAGCTCAGTCGACTAATTTTGATTCGATTTTTACAGATCTGAAACGACATGCAAAAGAGATAAACAAAATTAACACAATCGGGATGATGAGAATAGCAAATCGGAAACACCATGTATGATTTCGTACCT